>JARYHS010008075.1:137552431-137595895 GCA_031002005.1 Vandiemenella viatica
GAAACAAAGGCTCAAGGACCAGTATAGCGTAAACACGGTACTGTTCACCCGCCTACGATTTGCTTTGAATTCCACCCCTGAATTTATGCAACCTACATTTTAACAATGAATCCTTACAATGTAACTTCCAGGCTTACTCATACGATTAAAAACAATTCTTTCCAAGTGGGATTTAAACTAGAGACCAAACGGGAACTTTAAAAGCACCTTGCCACTGCGTTACCAGCCCATTCTGTTGGTAAGCATTCCATGGACGTATACATAGCCTACTGTGTGTCTGTCTTTCACAGTTCATAATTCTTTGACAATATGTATTATATATACAGAAAATAGTATCATATGTCCTTCTTAAAGGCAAATAGCATCTCCTTGTCAAATTTCCTTACAATCGGATTAACCGTTTAGCCCTGAAAACGTAACAAACAGACAGAGAGAGTTACTTTCGCACTTATAATATTAGTCTAGATTGTAAAATTACTGAAGGTAAAGAGGCACGGTATGGGTATGGGTATGGGTAGATAAGCTCAGTGTTATGAACTGGATCTCTCACACAAATAAGCTGGTGAATGAGGTATTAAATTTTTATGTAAAAGTTCAAACAAAAACAACAACCTGCCCATTTTTGCACGAAAACATCTGCAAGCTTTTCCGATGTTAGAGTTTTTTATTGTTATTAGTAGGAAGATAATAAGAGTTCAAGCCTGATAAGCTCTTTGGACAACTGTAAAGAGACTCCACTCGTCCGCGTGACGTCACAAGATGGCCGCCCCCCGTTGGTGTGACCAAGATGGCCGCCGAGCGCACCGCCCGGTCGTATGACGTCACACGTTAGTTCCTCGACCTGTCGCACAGATGGCGGTAGCTGCCGGGCTTTGACGTCACACGTTAGTTCCCCGATCTGCGGATAGATGGCGCTGCACCGTTAGTTCCCCGATCTGCGGATAGATGGCACCATCTCCCAAGGGCTTAATTTCTAGTTCATTAGGTGGCGGCTAGATGGTGTTCGGTGGCATTATTTCCGGCGCGCTTTGCGAAATGTGTACACTGTTATCTCTGTTTACTAAGCGTGACGAAATATGTATTCCTAGCGTCCTGTTAAGCAAGCACTGAACATCTTGGCTACTATCGACACACAGTAAAATATTTTGTATCGTGAAAAATACTTAGGCGATTTTTTTACGTGAACAGACATCGGTAGCGTAGGGGTTAGAGTGCCGAAGGTCGCCGGTTCGAGTCCGGCCGCGGTGTTTTAGCCGTTCCAACTCGTCAATTTCAAAATTTTAGTTTCCATACCTAGAGAGGATACCTGCCTTGAATAAAAAAAGCATAAATGTTTCCTTTTAACGGGAAAAAAAGCGTCATAAACTCCAGATATAAATTCTATGTGTACCTGTTTTCATGAAATTATTTAGCGTTCTTGCCTCTCATTCGGGAGGACGGAGGTTCCAGGCATCCATGGTTTCCCAAAATCACTCCAAGTGAATGCCGGGGATGCTACCTTCAAAAGGCCATGGACCGAATTCCTTCCCGTCTCTAAAGACCTCGCTGTTAACATAAATTCCGTTCATCGAAGCAGGCAGACATTAAAAATTAATTCACCGACGAAGAGACGGGAAACAAACTCACTTTTTCATTATGAACAATATAATATAACTCACGAGTGTCACCTACAGTCCGTGTATTTTAAAGGATGTATTAAATTAGGGGTATTTATATTTTTATTTATATTTCTCGTGTCCAGGACATAACAAGTTGAAAAAACAAATAACATTAATTAATTAATATTAACTATAAACACAATTATATAGAATGTGACCAGAATTCCGCAATCTTGATGGCCTTCTCGTTTGCCCTGTAAAGGTCGTCGATATTGCAGGTTTCAGGGAGATTCCTGCATATCAGAAGATGTTGTGGGTTCTGAAGCTCACCACATTCACATAGATCGTTGTCATTAGTGTACCCCCATTTTTTAAATATTATATTTACATCGGGACACTTCAGTTCTTAGTCTGTTTAGAGCCTTCCATATAGCATATGGCTGATTACATCCCGCAGCCGGTGCCTCTTTGATGTTCCTCCACCAGGACAAATTTCAAAATTAGGGGTAATGAAATTGTGTGTCTGTGAATGTCATGTTGGTGTGTCTAATTAGCTAGAATAAATTCATTCTCATGCAAATACTTAATAATAATGATGTGAGTAACTTCAGCACTCGGGAATTCGATCCGAGGGGGTGTGCTAGGCGAAAAGAAAACATTAAGTTCTCGCCCGTGTAAATCTACTTATATATCATTTTCTCATTGCCACAACTATTTACCCACCCAAATTGAGTGTCCTTAGCTGTACTTTGTCTAAAATTCCAATCAATCCCTTGTGACACATCAGTGATTGGCACCTTTAACTGTATTTTACAGCACAGCACGTATGTTCCAGGAACGAAATACGTCTGTTAATCTTACTAATTTCGCCCCTCTCGAATCGAAGTACGCCAGTCCTATGTGATAAAAATCGAGTCAATGTAAGGCAGTGCTAAGCACAGAACATGCTGATTCGTCATAGAATGCCTGTGGCCGAGGTGTAGATATAGAAAATTTACCCACTTCCTTATAAAAGAAATCCAGTGCACTATTCCTAATTCTTTCACCAAGATCCACCCCTAGCCTCATCGCCAACATACGCCCAGCACTTCCTCAAACCTCCTTCTATTTTCCAATGATTCCCACTCAAACCCCTGATCAGTTACAGACAGGGTTACCTTCTGTTCGTGCGTTAAAGTAAACCAAAAATTCAAAATTCGCAGAGTCTTCTGCTAATCAGTAGCCAGGTACCAAAATGTCCATTTAAGGTCGTTCTACTGCAGTTTTCCAGGAAAATTCTCCCCTTTTCCAGGAAATTATTTTTCAATAAATCAGGACCCAGGGGAGTTCTCCATTCGGTTTAAAATGTTCCCATCTAACGCCAACCTTCGGATTCAGGACCAAGTGTGACATTTGTTTATAATTGCATGCTTCATCCAACTAACCACGATAAAAGTGACATAATGCCCTTAGCTAACTTGGTCATCAAACAGACATCATAACTCACATTTTCATAGAAGACCCCCACACATCGACAAGTATCCAAAACGTCACAATAGGTGCAGACACTAGTTCTATTGCGCCGAAGATAGTAGTCGTAAATTGTTAGATCAAAGTGGGTGTTTGGATATTTTATCCACTCAGGCCTCATCATCTAAAGTCTAATGCCAGATTGTGGTAATTGCCAACTTAGGCTCCATACACCACTCAGAATTATTCCTCCAATATCCATTCTAACAGCATTATACACCACATACAGCCCCTGACACTCTTCCAATCTCCCAATGACATCCAGTCCAGTTCCTTTATTAAGGCACTTGTTGAATATTTTCCACTAATAAATCTAGCTGCCATATTTTGCACCATGCATTTGATGTACTAAAAATGTGGACTCCATACTACACTATTTACAAACAATGGTCTGATTGTGGGTTTGTATCCAAGTCCTTCGCTTCTCTGGTACATTCCCTCATCACCCTCTCTGTTAAATGATTTTTATGTAGTGAAAAACGTGAGAAACACAATTCGTATGCCAACACAACCGGCAGTAAACTGTAAAGAGTACAGTCAAATGGGAGATTGCCTAAGCCCTGAAGCAATGGTTAGAAGCACACGTTGATGGTGAGCATAATTCTATAACCATATAACCGAGCGTGGTGGTGTAACGGATAGCGTTCTGGCCTCGCATTCGGGAGGACGGCGGTTCGAATCCCCGTCCGGGCATCCAGATTTCGGTTTTCCATGGTTTCCCCAAATCACTCCAGGTGAATGCCGGGATGCTTCCATCAAAAGGCCATGGCCGAATTCCTTCCCATTCCTTGCCCCCATCCTTTCCCGTCTCTAAAGACCACGTTGTTAAAAAGGGACGTTAAACTGTTACAAAAAAAAAAAAAAAAAAATATAACCATATATTTTAGACTCAAATTAACAGAGGAAGTAGACACACGCACACACTTGTACATACATACAGCGAGGTCGACAGAACTAACAGCAAGCATCATGGAAACGATGAAGTGGGGGCAGAATTGTCGTTACCACTGATTAACTGGACAGAACTATCGTTACCAAAATCATCAGACAGACGAGGTATCACCATACTTACGCTTACATGCACAAAGAGAGACGCAGATACACATGTCCAAGACTACAGAGAGTTCAACACAACTACCGGTACCAATCATGGAAACAAAAAAGTGGTGTAGTACTCTCTTGCATCATGACTGGCTGAAAAACAGAAGTCTCCTTACATATCATCAGCCTGGCGAGATAGAAGGTGTGCAAAAGATGGCATGTTTTCACAATAAACCTAAGTGTTTATACCATAAATAGTGTTCATCACGCCCAGTTGATTACATTTACCATCAACACGTCTCTCCCACACCGCAACCATTTCTACCATTCAGTAAAAAAAAGTGACGCAGGTACCATGAGTTGCAATAGACACTTGACCATCAGGTCGCACCCACAAATCCATACATCTCAATACACTAGCACAAACAAACATAAGTGGAGGGACAGCAAAATCATTCGTCCAGACAGACGTGTTTATAGAAAGTATCACCATATTTACGCATACAGACACAGAGAGAGACGCATATTTCCATGCCTTCAGCAAGCTAGACACAACAACCAGCCCAATCATGGCGACGAAAAAGTGGGGTAGAACCCCCATGACTCATAACTGACCAAAAAATCATCAGTAACATATGTTCCAGGTACCATACTCTTCACATCAGCATCATCTCATTTATCTCACACTATAGACCTCACTATCATCCAGTATCATGTGTGCTAGGTACAAAACTGTTTATATCAGCACCACCACGTGTATCCCACACCTAAGCCTTTTCTGCCATTCAGTAACATGTACCACGCGTAGCAGTAGACATCTGGTCATCAGACAGATATCATAACTCCCATATTCATACTAGGTCTCAACCAAAAATCTGTACGTCACCTCACACAAGCAAGGTATCACCACATTTACGAAAAAAACACACAGAGATAGAGACGCATACACACGTTCATTTCCAGGCCTACAGCGATCTCGACTCAACAACTAGCCCAATCATGGCAACGAAAAAGTGGAACAGAACACGCATGACTGGCCAAAAATCATAGAAAGACACACATAAACACATACATACACACTAACATGTCAATGCATTCAAACAGTTCCATTCATCACCACACATAACTGGAGGAAAAAACTGAAGAGTTACAGGATGTGTGAAGTTTGAAATCACAGCCACATCTCTCCCACACCGCAACCCTTTTTTGTCATTTAGTAACATGTGACCCAGGTACCATGAGTTACAATAGACACTTGTCTATCAGACAGTAATATGTGCCCCCATGTACCACGAGTAGCAGTAGACACTTGGTCATCAGACAGATATCATAACTCCCATATTCATACTAGGTCTCACCCACAAATCCATACGTCACCTCACACAAGCATAAGTGCAGGACAAACGAGATAAAGGAATGTATCACCACATTTACGCAAAAAACACACAGAGATAGAGATGCATACACACGTACATTTCCATGCCTACAGCGATCTCGACTCAACAACTAGCCCAATCATGGCAACGAAAAAGTGGAACAGAACACCCATGACTGGCCAAAAATCATAGAAAGACACACACACACTCACATGTCAATGCATTCACACAGTTCCATTCATCACCACACATAACTGGAGGAAAGAGACTGAACATGCTAGATCCAAACTGAAGAGTTACAGGATGTGTGAAGTTTGAAATCACAGTCACATCTCGCCCACACCGCAACCTTTTCTGTCATTTAGTAATATGTGCCACCCATGTACCACGAGTAGCAGTAGACACTTGGTCATCAGACAGATATCATAACTCCCATATTCATACTAGGTCTCACCCACAAATCCATATATCACCTCACACAAGCATAAGTGCAGGAACAGCACATCATACATCCAGACAAACGAGATAAAGGAAGGTATCATCACATTTACGCAAAAAAAAAAAAAAACACACAGAGATAGAGACGCATACACACGTACATTTCCATGCCTACAGCGATCTCGACTCAACAACTAGCCCAATCGAGGCAACGAAAAAGTGAAACAGAACACCCGACTGACAAAAAAATCATCATTAACATGTGTTCCAAGTAACAAACTCCTCACATCAAAATCATATCATTTAACTCACACTACAGACCTCTCTGCCATTGAGTATCGTTGGTAATATGTACAAAGCTAATTTCATAAGTTACCACATACATACAAGTAATTGCAGGAAAGGGTCCCGACACACGACATCCACACTGAGGTGTTAAATGATAGGCAGATGATAGTATGTCTTTCCAATACACCTCAGTGCTCACCACACATACTTGATTTTTTAATGTGCCATCAGTATACCTTGTGGCTGGAACTAAGCTCTTGGCAATGTTTGGCCAAAAGTCATTTGTTAATAGTAGCTCATCAATCACAAATTTTGGGTCAACCTGCCCAAGCGGGCGCGGCGCGAGGTGGCCACCCTTCCCCACTGCGGACAGAAATACCGTAATACGCCGGTCTAAAAGCGCGGACCGCGATGGTTTACCGGAGTCTCCCGCGCGGACCGCGATGGTTTACCGGAGTTTCCCGACCGGGACCTATTACCGGTAACCGCATTTTTAGGACCGCACTGAAGACCGGAATTTCATTGCGCTCGAGGCGGTAATATGCGCCGGTATACCGACCTACTAAAACACGATGTACGCGTCCGCTGTGAGGAAGGGTGGCCACCTCGCGCCGCGCCCGCTTGGGCAGGTTGACCCAAAATTTGTGATTGATGAGCTACTATTAACAAATGACTTTTGGCCAAACATTGCCAAGAGCTTAGTTCCAGCCACAAGGTATACTGATGGCACATTAAAAAATCAAGTATGTGTGGTGAGCACTGAGGTGTATTGGAAAGACATACTATCATCTGCCTATCATTTAACACCTCAGTGTGGATGTCGTGTGTCGGGACCCTTTCCTGCAATTACTTGTATGTATGTGGTAACTTATGAAATTAGCTTTGTACATATTACCAACGATACTCAATGGCAGAGAGGTCTGTAGTGTGAGTTAAATGATATGATTTTGATGTGAGGAGTTTGTTACTTGGAACACATGTTAATGATGATTTTTTTGTCAGTCGGGTGTTCTGTTTCACTTTTTCGTTGCCTCGATTGGGCTAGTTGTTGAGTCGAGATCGCTGTAGGCATGGAAATGTACGTGTGTATGCGTCTCTATCTCTGTGTGTTTTTTTTTTTTTTTGCGTAAATGTGATGATACCTTCCTTTATCTCGTTTGTCTGGATGTATGATGTGCTGTTCCTGCACTTATGCTTGTGTGAGGTGATATATGGATTTGTGGGTGAGACCTAGTATGAATATGGGAGTTATGATATCTGTCTGATGACCAAGTGTCTACTGCTACTCGTGGTACATGGGTGGCACATATTACTAAATGACAGAAAAGGTTGCGGTGTGGGCGAGATGTGACTGTGATTTCAAACTTCACACATCCTGTAACTCTTCAGTTTGGATCTAGCATGTTCAGTCTCTTTCCTCCAGTTATGTGTGGTGATGAATGGAACTGTGTGAATGCATTGACATGTGAGTGTGTGTGTGTCTTTCTATGATTTTTGGCCAGTCATGGGTGTTCTGTTCCACTTTTTCGTTGCCATGATTGGGCTAGTTGTTGAGTCGAGATCGCTGTAGGCATGGAAATGTACGTGTGTATGCATCTCTATCTCTGTGTGTTTTTTGCGTAAATGTGGTGATACATTCCTTTATCTCGTTTGTCCTGCACTTATGCTTGTGTGAGGTGACGTATGGATTTGTGGGTGAGACCTAGTATGAATATGGGAGTTATGATATCTGTCTGATGACCAAGTGTCTACTGCTACTCGTGGTACATGGGGGCACATATTACTGTCTGATAGACAAGTGTCTATTGTAACTCATGGTACCTGGGTCACATGTTACTAAATGACAAAAAAGGGTTGCGGTGTGGGAGAGATGTGGCTGTGATTTCAAACTTCACACATCCTGTAACTCTTCAGTTTTTCCTCCAGTTATGTGTGGTGATGAATGGAATTGTTTGAATGCATTGACATGTTAGTGTGTATGTATGTGTGTCTTTCTATGATTTTTGGCCAGTCATGGGTGTTCTGTTCCACTTTTTCGTTGCCATGATTGGGCTAGTTGTTGAGTCGAGATCGCTGTAGGCCTGGAAATGAACGTGTGTATGCGTCTCTATCTCTGTGTGTTTTTTTCGTAAATGTGGTGATACCTTGCTTGTGTGAGGTGACGTACAGATTTTTGGTTGAGACCTAGTATGAATATGGGAGTTATGATATCTGTCTGATGACCAGATGTCTACTGCTACGCGTGGTACATGTTACTGAATGGCAGAAAAGGCTTAGGTGTGGGATACACGTGGTGGTGCTGATATAAACAGTTTTGTACCTAGCACACATGATACTGGATGATAGTGAGGTCTATAGTGTGAGATAAATGAGATGATGCTGATGTGAAGAGTATGGTACCTGGAACATATGTTACTGATGATTTTTTGGTCAGTTATGAGTCATGGGGGTTCTACCCCACTTTTTCGTCGCCATGATTGGGCTGGTTGTTGTGTCTAGCTTGCTGAAGGCATGGAAATATGCGTCTCTCTCTGTGTCTGTATGCGTAAATATGGTGATACTTTCTATAAACACGTCTGTCTGGACGAATGATTTTGCTGTCCCTCCACTTATGTTTGTTTGTGCTAGTGTATTGAGATGTATGGATTTGTGGGTGCGACCTGATGGTCAAGTGTCTATTGCAACTCATGGTACCTGCGTCACTTTTTTTTACTGAATGGTAGAAATGGTTGCGGTGTGGGAGAGACGTGTTGATGGTAAATGTAATCAACTGGGCGTGATGAACACTATTTATGGTATAAACACTTAGGTTTATTGTGAAAACATGCCATCTTTTGCACACCTTCTATCTCGCCAGGCTGATGATATGTAAGGAGACTTCTGTTTTTCAGCCAGTCATGATGCAAGAGAGTACTACACCACTTTTTTGTTTCCATGATTGGTACCGGTAGTTGTGTTGAACTCTCTGTAGTCTTGGACATGTGTATCTGCGTCTCTCTTTGTGCATGTAAGCGTAAGTATGGTGATACCTCGTCTGTCTGATGATTTTGGTAACGATAGTTCTGTCCAGTTAATCAGTGGTAACGACAATTCTGCCCCCACTTCATCGTTTCCATGATGCTTGCTGTTAGTTCTGTCGACCTCGCTGTATGTATGTACAAGTGTGTGCGTGTGTCTACTTCCTCTGTTAATTTGAGTCTAAAATATATGGTTATATTTTTTTTTTTTTTTTTGTAACAGTTTAACGTCCCTTTTTAACAACGTGGTCTTTAGAGACGGGAAAGGATGGGGGCAAGGAATGGGAAGGAATTCGGCCATGGCCTTTTGATGGAAGCATCCCGGCATTCACCTGGAGTGATTTGGGGAAACCATGGAAAACCGAAATCTGGATGCCCGGACGGGGATTCGAACCGCCGTCCTCCCGAATGCGAGGCCAGAACGCTATCCGTTACACCACCACGCTCGGTTATATGGTTATAGAATTATGCTCACCATCAACGTGTGCTTCTAACCATTGCTTCAGGGCTTAGGCAATCTCCCATTTGACTGTACTCTTTACAGTTTACTGCCGGTTGTGTTGGCATACGAATTGTGTTTCTCACGTTTTTCACTACATAAAAATCATTTAACAGAGAGGGTGATGAGGGAATGTACCAGAGAAGCGAAGGACTTGGATACAAACCCACAATCAGACCATTGTTTGTAAATAGTGTAGTATGGAGTCCACATTTTTAGTACATCAAATGCATGGTGCAAAATATGGCAGCTAGATTTATTAGTGGAAAATATTCAACAAGTGCCTTAATAAAGGAACTGGACTGGATGTCATTGGGAGATTGGAAGAGTGTCAGGGGCTGTATGTGGTGTATAATGCTGTTAGAATGGATATTGGAGGAATAATTCTGAGTGGTGTATGGAGCCTAAGTTGGCAATTACCACAATCTGGCATTAGACTTTAGATGATGAGGCCTGAGTGGATAAAATATCCAAACACCCACTTTGATCTAACAATTTACGACAATTCAAGCGTGGGTACTATCTTCGGCGCAATAGAACTAGTGTCTGCACCTATTGTGACGTTTTGGATACTTGTCGATGTGTGGGGGTCTTCTATGAAAATGTGAGTTATGATGTCTGTTTGATGACCAAGTTAGCTAAGGGCATTATGTCACTTTTATCGTGGTTAGTTGGATGAAGCATGCAATTATAAACAAATGTCACACTTGGTCCTGAATCCGAAGGTTGGCGTTAGATGGGAACATTTTAAACCGAATGGAGAACTCCCCTGGGTCCTGATTTATTGAAAAATAATTTCCTGGAAAAGGGGAGAATTTTCCTGGAAAACTGCAGTAGAACGACCTTAAATGGACATTTTGGTACCTGGCTACTGATTAGCAGAAGACTCTGCGAATTTTGAATTTTTGGTTTACTTTAACGCACGAACAGAAGGTAACCCTGTCTGTAACTGATCAGGGGTTTGAGTGGGAATCATTGGAAAATAGAAGGAGGTTTGAGGAAGTGCTGGGCGTATGTTGGCGATGAGGCTAGGGGTGGATCTTGGTGAAAGAATTAGGAATAGTGCACTGGATTTCTTTTATAAGGAAGTGGGTAAATTTTCTATATCTACACCTCGGCCACAGGCATTCTATGACGAATCAGCATGTTCTGTGCTTAGCACTGCCTTACATTGACTCGATTTTTATCACATAGGACTGGCGTACTTCGATTCGAGAGGGGCGAAATTAGTAAGATTAACAGACGTATTTCGTTCCTGGAACATACGTGCTGTGCTGTAAAATACAGTTAAAGGTGCCAATCACTGATGTGTCACAAGGGATTGATTGGAATTTTAGACAAAGTACAGCTAAGGACACTCAATTTGGGTGGGTAAATAGTTGTGGCAATGAGAAAATGATATATAAGTAGATTTACACGGGCGAGAACTTAATGTTTTCTTTTCGCCTAGCACACCCCCTCGGATCGAATTCCCGAGTGCTGAAGTTACTCACATCATTATTATTAAGTATTTGCATGAGAATGAATTTATTCTAGCTAATTAGACACACCAACAGGACGGACATGACATTCACAGACACACAATTTCATTACCCCTAATTTTGAAATTTGTCCTGGTGGAGGAACATCAAAGAGGCACCGGCTGCGGGATGTAATCAGCCATATGCTATATGGAAGGCTCTAAACAGACTAAGAACTGAAGTGTCCCGATGTAAATATAATATTTAAAAAATGGGGGTACACTAATGACAACGATCTATGTGAATGTGGTGAGCTTCAGAACCCACAACATCTTCTGATATGCAGGAATCTCCCTGAAACCTGCAATATCGACGACCTTTACAGGGCAAACGAGAAGGCCATCAAGATTGCGGAATTCTGGTCACATTCTATATAATTGTGTTTATAGTTAATATTAATTAATTAATGTTATTTGTTTTTTCAACTTGTTATGTCCTGGACACGAGAAATATAAATAAAAATATAAATACCCCTAATTTAATACATCCTTTAAAATACACGGACTGTAGGTGACACTCGTGAGTTATATTATATTGTTCATAATGAAAAAGTGAGTTTGTTTCCCGTCTCTTCGTCGGTGAATTAATTTTTAATGTCTGCCTGCTTCGATGAACGGAATTTATGTTAACAGCGAGGTCTTTAGAGACGGGAAAGGATGGGAAGGAATTCGGCCATGGCCTTTTGAAGGTAGCATCCCCGGCATTCACTTGGAGTGATTTTGGGAAACCATGGATGCCTGGAACCTCCGTCCTCCCGAATGAGAGGCAAGAACGCTAAATAATTTCATGAAAACAGGTACACATAGAATTTATATCTGGAGTTTATGACGCTTTTTTTCCCGTTAAAAGGAAACATTTATGCTTTTTTTATTCAAGGCAGGTATCCTCTCTAGGTATGGAAACTAAAATTTTGAAATTGACGAGTTGGAACGGCTAAAACACCGCGGCCGGACTCGAACCGGCGACCTTCGGCACTCTAACCCCTACGCTACCGATGTCTGTTCACGTAAAAAAATCGCTTAAGTATTTTTCACGATACAAAATATTTTACTGTGTGTCGATAGTAGCCAAGATGTTCAGTGCTTGCTTAACAGGACGCTAGGAATACATATTTCGTCACGCTTAGTAAACAGAGATAACAGTGTACACATTTCGCAAAGCGCGCCGGAAATAATGCCACCGAACGCCATCTAGCCGCCACCAAATGAACTAGAAATTAAGCCCTTGGGAGATGGTGCCATCTATCCGCAGATCGGGGAACTAACGGTGCAGCGCCATCTATCCGCAGATCGGGGAACTAACAGTATGCGTCAAGCCCGGCAGCTACCGCCATCTGTGCGACAGGTCGAGGAACTAACGTGTGACGTCATACGACCGGGCGGTGCGCTCGGCGGCCATCTTGGTCACACCAACGGGGGCGGCCATCTTGTGACGTCACGGGTGTTCCCGGATTCTGGCTAGCTAAGACAACCTCCTCCTACTGTTGCGGGCTGAAACTTTGCCTTTGGTTTCTAAGTAGTGCTTTTTGTAAGTGAGGGAGTGATGTAATGTAGCTCCGAGATATTTTGGATTGAAACAGTGATCTAGTTCTACACCCTCCCATCTGACTTTCAGTTTCCTGTTGGCATGTCTGTTACGTAAATGAAAGGCACATAGTTGAGTTTTGGATGGATTCGGTTTCAACTGATTGTCTTCATAGTAGGTGGTGAAAGATTGTAAACCATTACTTAAACGCTCCTCCACTGTTTCAAAATCTTTGGCTTTTACTTGCTAGTGCTAAATTATCTGCATAGACAAAACTTCGAGTCATTGGCGGCTGGGGTTAATCATTAGTGTAAACATTGTATAATGTCGGCGCCAGGACACTTCCTTGGGACAGCCCATTTTTTTGTGTTCTCCATCATCTTTTGTTGCCCTGAAATTCGATGTAAAACCTTCGGTTCTGAAGTAAAATTCGGATGATTTCTTTAAATTCAAAATCATTTGTGAGATGATATTTTATGCAACAGGATGTTATGCTGTACAGTGTCAAACGCTGCAGAGAGGTCTCCAAAGGTCACTCCTGTGATCAAACCTAGCTCAAAACCATCCTCAATATGCTGGGTCAGGTAGAGGACTTGTGTGGTGCAGTTTTTGTTACGTCTGAAACCCGCTACTAATGTAATGAAAAACTATGTCTCTGAGTCCTAATTCGTATTTGGTACGCACCTGATACGAACATCTCGAGATACTGGCAGCCCTGCACCTGCTCGTAGCTGGGCTGTCCGCCGCTCTTCTCCATCACAGCGTCCACCTCCTCCTGTAGACGACGCTGCACGTCAGGGTGCGTGGCCAGCATGTAGCTGCAGAACGACATCAGCGTTGACACCGTGTCGAAGCCGCCAAAGAAGAAAATCATCGCTTGGGCTGCTATATCCTCGTCGTTCAAGTGTACTGAGGAATTAAATGAAGTTTTTTCTGAGAAGCATTCCAACGTAAGATAACATCGAATTATCTGTCCTTTGGAATTCTTCTTCCATCCAACCTCGTTATAACCAGGAGTCATTCAACAAAGTAAACAATCTGGTAATCCTGAAACAGTATATGATTAAGATAAATCTAATACTAAGAACCCGTTCTTCCCTTAGACACAGCCGGAGTTAACTGCTAACAATGTTCTACATATGTATTAGTTTATATCATCGAAAAGATCAGTAACGATATGTCAGTCTCAGAGAAATTGAACCATTAGGCGTAAAATGTGTCATCCAATAATTATTCCCGTCGTCATCTAATCAAATTTATATATTAGCTTCATAAATCAATTGTTGTTTATTTTTTCCTTTTGAAATTTTTCAGAATAGAAAAAAATATTTGAAGGAGACTGTCAGCAATTTGAAGGATGGCACAAGTACAGTTGAATCGAAGTGGGAAGAGTTCAAGGGAATAGTAAACAAAATGGAGAAGAAATGTTTATTCCAAAACAGTATATAAAGAGAAGTACATAACCTACATACTATAATAGGGGAAGGAGATTAAAGAGGTTGGTGAGAAGACAACACAGTTACACAACATCGTTAAAAGACAGAAGGGCAATAGCAGACACTTAAAACAACTAAAAAGGGAAATAATAATATCATAGAAGGTTGCTAAAGATGGATTTATGCAGAATATTATTAGTACAAGGCAGACCGCTGATGGATGCAGCTAGAAAATTTTATAGCTTTGCTAGAAAAGTGAGAGGAAGGAGGGCGTTGAGAAAATAATAGATAAGGATGGAAAAGAAGTCACTGAGGATTTTAAAAAGGCAGTTAGTTTTAATGAACCATTATTGACTATGAATCAGGAATCGAAGTGTGTAAATCTGAGAACGACCTTATCCACACAGTTAGAAATGAACAGACTAAGAAATTTGAAATTCATTTTGAGAATATTATGAAAGAATTAACAAATCTAAAAAATAAAGCAGTGGCTGATGCAGATAATATTACTACGGAGGTCTTAAAGATAGCAGCATGTGACAATGTGCTATATCTTGAACTGGGATTTAAAATAAATCTGGATACTTACTGCATACCAGAGGATTGGAAAAGGGCTATAAAGATACCGGATCATATAAGAGAGGAGTGAGGGGCTGAAAAATATGGTCAAAACTAAAGCCCAATCATTTTGACGTCAATGGTAGGTTAATTGATATACGTTCACATCAGAAACGTCTGTGAGGAACGTAAGTTGTTTTCAAGTCAACAACATTGTTTTAGGCAAGATATTCATGTGAATCAAACGGATAGGGCAGGAAAAATAACTTTGAGATTGTCGCCTCATATAAAAAAGGTTGCCAACACATAAATTTGCCGCCCCTTCAAAAATGGATTTTGCTGGCCCCCTGAAGTTGCCGCTCTGACCAAGTGCCTCAGTTTGTCCCCTTCCTCCTGGATCCGGCACTGGTGCTGCGTAGGAGAATCCTTAAAAGGTAAAGTTAAGATAGGAAATGCAATATCAAAAGAACTGAAAGTGAAAATGGGACGGCCACAGTGTAGCGTATGAGGACCATATAGCAGTTAAAGAAGCGATTTCTACAAAATCAAAATCCTATTACTAAGTTTCAATTTTTAACTAGCATCTTTTCTATCTAGTGGTTATAATTTTACTAGAAACAATACGAATTCAGCTGTGAGCTACATTTTGAAGGTAGTTAAAATTAATTTTCACAGCTTATGAAAATTTTCTATCAACGCATTGAGTAACAATTATGAAGAACGCAAATATCATAAATCGTTTCAACAGTATTGGTATAATGTTATGAAACGGATCATTCTCAAATCTGCGAATTTGAAAAATATTGTCAAGTAACAACACCTAATATTTACTACTGTTACAATTTTTCCTGCGGCAAAGTTTGAAACAATGAGCTATTGCCAACGTGCTGAGCAGACCACGCAAAGTAATATATTACAAATGTTTTTAATAATATTAAAAAATGAGCAGTGACTTTAAAATGGAATAATGGAGCTAATCTGAGCTTTGCGTAAAAAAAAAAAAAAAAAAAAAAAAAAAAAAAAAAAAACTATTTTCTGTTTCCAAAACGTAATTTACTTCGTATTAACACTTTCCGGAATCTCTGAGTAAACCTACCACCGAATTATTCTATTTTGCTTTATTTTCCACGAAAATTATCAGTAAAATACCGATATCATAAAAAAATAAAAACAGGAACCACAAAGAGACGGAAAAATCCAAAGTTATCAAAGAAAATCCTTGTAACACATGCTAGGCTTGTATAAGAGTTCCATCCTGTGGTAACTCGTAATGCGTGCGTGATACTAATTTTCATAAAAGCGTGAGACTGATCCATACGTTGAAAATAATTTTCTTGCAAAGAAATATTATTCTTCCTTTTATCCACGCGATAATAAGTGAGAAGTCAATCCATGTGCGTGCGGTAATAGTCTCGAAGAGTATAACAAAATATGAAGGTATAAATTTAACAAGTTAAAAGCAGGAAGTAAATTATGTTTTTTATGAATAATTGTCACACCAATGCAATTTTATTTTCCGAACGCGTTTTACTTCATTTTCTGAATCATCATCAGCGTTTCTGTATTTTTCATTGCTCACAGTTGCTTGTAATTGTACAGTGTTTCAGCTTCAGTTGTATCTGTAACAGTACCTGCATCACAGGTGTTTGTTACATCTTTTTGAGTAACTTCGTAGCACTTTGGATGTACACCACGGTTATATGTCAAAAGCGCTCAGTGGCAAAAGCGCTCTGCCGCAGGTAGGCTAGGGTAGGTATAACCACCCACCCTCGCCTACCTGCAGTAGAGAATTCCAAGAAAAATTCTTCCCTGAATATCTAGGACAGCTCATCTGCTTAGGCTCTTATTACTTTCGTGTCATTCGTACAGTGAAGTTTATTCGCAGCAGTGCCACTTGTGCTATACAGTTAAACTGTGAAAGTATTTCTAGTTTGTCGTCATGGAAGTGCTAACAACTAATAGGCCTAAGGGTAAACCTGCCGTGCATTATGAAGGTTATTCGTATCGGAAATACAAAAGTAAAGAATATGGGCTAACGGTATTGAGGTGTCAGAAGGATAGGACGAAAAGTTGTCGTGGAACGCTCAAAACGAAAAATTGGGAAGTTTTATGTGCAACTGAACATTCATGCGAAGCAGCGGACACAGTTCGCTTGGAAGTTGCTAAAAGAATGAATCATGCGAAGAAGAGGGCCCGCGAAGAAGACACACCAGTTTCTAAAATTTACACAGAAGAACTGGGAGACTTACACAGTAAAGGCTACGAATATGTAGCCAAATTGCCCTACCAGGGGACTGTCAAGAGAACCTTATTTCGACAGAGAAGCAAAGCTCGTGAGAACGGAAAGGAACCGAAGAGCCGAGACGAAGCAGTCTTAGATAATGATACGCTTCAGATGAAAGATGGTTCAAGTTTCCTTTTGACAGATAACAGCTCAGGATAGTGAATGATAATTCTTTGTGAACAGAAGGGAAGATAATGTCTAAAGAGACAACAAGATTTCTTCATGGATGGTACATTTAAAAGTTGCAGTAAATAATTTGCTCAAATTTATTGTATTCACGCTGATTACGGAAGCTCCAAGGAAGAAACTAATGTGTATCCAGTAGCGTTTGCCCTGTTGCCAAACAAAAAGAAAGCAACGTATATTCGTTTATTTCGCCATATTTTACACATAGTTCCAGAATGGAATCCAAGAAAAATTAACATTGATTTTGAGGGAAGTGCAATATTCGCACTTGGAGAAGTTTTTCCAACCGTTGAAATTAATGGTTGTTACTTTCACAAGAAGAAATGTCTGTGGAGGAAATTGGATTGACCCTTGAGTATCGGGAAAATGAAGAAATTAGACTGCATGTTAGGATGTGTGCTGCGCTAGCATTCCTCAAAACTGAAGACATCTTAGACGGCTGGCTCGAGATATTTTCGGAGGCTCCAGAAAATCCGTAACTGTCGCGGTTTTTTGATTATTTCGTTGAACAATGGTTGGATAATGAATAAATTGGACTTGTTACGATAGGCGACACCGCACTACGAACGTTGTGGAAGGTTGGAACAACAAAATCAACAATCTTCTCGGGCGACCAAATCCCAAGATCAAAGAAGTGATAATGTGTTTAAAGAGTGAAGCTGAAAATTCCGCTTGTATTTACATGAGAACGGAGATCAATCTTGCTGCTATATTAAAGTAGATGAATGTTTGGAAAAAACTGTAAAAAAGGATGAGGGAAACGGTGATATTAGGTCTTGTTTGAAAGCGATATCATACTTACAAAAGCAGGGCTAGACCTGCCTTTTTAACACACAAAAAAATGAAAATAATTTAAATAAAGAGACTGTAAATATGTAAATAAATAAATTCTGACGAAGCTTAATTCAACCTGATTTTAAACACGCCTTAAACGATTGTGTGCTACGCGCATTTCAGTCAAGAAGCCAGTCCAAAGCCTGGAAAAAGGGTGATGGCAATCAGTTTTTAAAATGAGCTATTAAGTATTAGAAATTTACTGAATTACTACTGGAAAATGTATGACTTCATTAACTCTTTAGGCTAGACGCATTCTAGCGATTTTCTGTAGCTGCGGTAGAAAAATAGGTCGCAAAAAACGTTAGTACGCACACTTGCGACTAATTAGTCAGATGTCAGATTGCATTGTCGAGATATGAATCGTCTCTGTGTAGTTAGGTTCAAAAAATATAATTAAAAATAACTATACTGGCCATATCTTCTTACTGGTCAAAAGTTACTTAAACGAAAATTTCAAGATGTTCAAGAAAAGAAAATTTCATTTATTTTATCAAATTGTTTTGTTATGAATGTATAATGTTGTTCAATATAAAAATTAACATAGAACATAGATTATTTATTTTTCAAGTGAAGAGATTCGGGAAATGGGACAGTACATATAACCATTAATAAATAAATATTACCAGCTACTGATTAGCTGTTAGCTATTTAACAACACATTAGTATGTTCCATTTCGAATGTTAACTGCTAAACGGTGATGGGTCGATATTTTTGAATACTCGGAACTAAAAATAGTAATGAAATACAATTTATTCCGTATTTACATGGCAGATTGGCAATTTTTCAATCTCTCAAATCAGTTTTCGATATTTGTGTTGCTTGAAAAATTGGTCTTTAATCGCCCGCCAATAAATCCCAAGTGCTCACGTAGCCTTAGAGGCCATCAGGGCTTGACTATGCGTTTCTTCTGGCGACGCCCGTCCTTCCAGGAAGGTAGGGGATCACAGACCGTCCTTCCAGAAAGGCGACCCTTGAGCGCTTATGTTACCTGAGTGCTTATAGTCGGTCACCGTACACCACACAGTTAACAAATGTAGGCCATCAGAAATCAATATGGTATAGTGCAGTGCAAGTGCTACGAAATTACATATAAAGATGTAACAAACACCTGTGATGCAGGTACTGTTGCAGATATAACTGATGCTGAAACACTGTACAATTACAAGCAACTGTGAGCAATGAAAAATACAGAACCGCTGAAGATACTTCAGAGAAAGAAGTGAAACGTTTCCGGAAAATAAAAACAACAAATTCAATTGCATTGGCGTGACAATTATTCATAAAAATTGATCCTATCGCTATTGAGGAAATGGCCCCTCTATATCCAGATGTTAAATTAAGTATTTGTCTCTTCAGTAGATTTTGCACTTCAAAGTACGTCACTGTCATTGATGGCATTGGTGGCATAATTTTCAATTTTTATCACTTACCTTTCTCCTTGTCTGCCGCTCCGTTCAACTCGTTTTCCTCTGATGCGAGTTCTCCCTTGCGAGCCTGCATCAGCAAGTGCAACATGTCTTTTCTCACGATCCCATTGGCTTCTCGGTTCTTCATCGTGTCTGCCACCATAGACCTGAAGAAATGTTCCGTCTTCCGATCAAAGAATGGAATATCTAAGACCTGTGGAGAAGAGGACTGTTTCAGAGTCTGTCCTCCAAAAAGCATCATATTTTTAACAAAAGTGACGGAAGTCTAACCCACTTCCATGAGCCACGGGCAGACGGAGTATCCGAGTCCAATGAGGGGCCTGATGGTGGTGAGGCTGCGGCCCATGCGGTAGAACTCGTTGTCCGGATCCGACAAGGAGTCGACACGAAGTCCGAAAGCCGTAGTGGCGATCACGTCGTTAGTGACTCTCGTAAAAAAGTCCTTCATCTCCAGTGTCAGCACATTACCTTCACCAGTAGCTGAAGCAAGGAAATTACAATAACCCTTAACCTAGAAACGTTCATGAAATATTTCTATTACATCTCGTAATTAATCTGGTAAAAAATTTTCTCTAAATTTTTCTAAACATACCCCTTCACAATATGTGAAAAAGTTTGAATGATACTTTTTCATAATCTTTGCTTTTCTCACAACAAAAAATAACACCCACATATTTCCCTGATCGGCTTCACCTATTACTTACGCAAATGAATTGTTCCAGTAGGCAATAAAATGCTTCCTCCAGGACTTGCGGGTACGGACTTCATGAATTGTAGCTTTTAACTGTGAATTGCATCACATGGCAGTATCTAGAAACAATTTTCTGTGTATTTCGTGGTGGGATCGAATAAGCTGACATTGCTCAAAAGTCTGAAGAGTAGTTAACGGTTTAGCAGTTGCTTCTAACGAGAAAATAGATCGGTTATTTTAATCATACGTCAAGGGTTCGAATATTTCCATGTATCACAACTTATTAAGTTGCTGTCCCTTGTACAAACCTGTTCAATGGCTCTGTTATTAACACCAAAAAAAAAAGGTTTGCTCTACTTCCAAACCGTTACTTGGTCAACGTAATACTACACCTATGAAAGGAGTTATACGTCCAGTCGAAGAAAAAATTATTAATTAGGATACACTTAAGACTTGAGGAAGTGTGAGTAAATTGTGCCTGTACTACTCACACCTTATAGGTCAGTAGGAGTAATAACTCACGTTTATACTCGGCTGTTACTTTCTTCAGGTGCTCAGTCATCTGCTGTCCAATTTCAGACATAAACGTGTACATGTTCTTCATCTTCATAGATGTGAATGCTGGGCTCAGCGTCGTCCTCACTGCATGCCACTGCTTCCCTGCCAAATTCAGTATTTATTAAGTTCATAGCTCTGAGGAGAAGAAACATCTAGATCAAGCGAACTGCTGTAAAATTCGCAGTTTCACAGAATAATGTAATTCACTGTTACCTATGTAATGATTTTTATAGTGTGTTAATGCATCTCGTACTTGTGGAATTGGGTACGTTTGCGCATGAAACAGAAGTGGTGTGCAGACCATTTCTTCATAAGTCATGTTTTATGTGTACATTAATAACTGTATGTTGTGGGTAATTTTCCTCACTTGCATATACATGCCATGTATATGCCATGAATGAGGAATGCCAATGGGGTTGGTTTTTCGTACTTTTTCTCCACAAAAACTCAACACCAAATAACACAAGGCAATAAATACTACAACTCCTACAAATAAAGACTATTATGCAAAGACTATCAAGCGCAATACTTATACCAGACACGGAGAAAATTTAAAACAAGATGATAAAATATTTAAGATGCCAGATGTGATTGTGTCGGTGCAGTTGGTTATCGGTTCAAATCTGACCGAAAGCATGGTTTTAATTTGTTGTTGTGTTCATCGACTTTACTCCCTATTGTTCACTGCATTAATACGAGAAGGAGACATTAATACAGTTATTGACAAAACATATGTATACAAATTTTTAGCAGGCTGGATGATCGAAAAAGTTCAATGTTATTAAAAAAAATAGATCTAGACCACTAAAATAAAACAATCATTCAGTTGCTGAGCACGTACTAGATCACAACCACAATGTGACAAATATTGGCCTAGACATGCAAATATGAACCGTAAATAATAATAACACAAACTTTATCGTGAACGAAAACAACCATCTATAGAAAGCGTTAGCCAAAGGGAAACGTATGTACAGACAGATTTGCGACGTAGAAGTACAACCGTCAACACAGATAAGCCACTACTAAAATTAACACATGCGGAACACAACAAATTAAAAAAAAATATACACATATTTAAAAAAAAGTTAACAATAAATAAAAAGGAGACAGGCACTAAAACAAACAACGATACACAATAGAACTATAAACACAATACACCGTCAATTAGAAGAAGAAATTGAGCACTGCCGTGGCGTATTAGGTAATTAATAAACACACAACAAGTACAAATGCAATATTTAAACCGAAAATAATGTATACCTACGTAAGTAGTTAATTATTTTCAGCATAACGTCGATTCAGAAAATGTTGTAATAAACAAATAATGCCTTAAACAAGCATTCAACAAAGGGAAAAAAAAACGTTTACACTGATTTGACATTCATGGAAAGCTCGGAAGTCATGATGTATTTACCTTTAAGAGAGA
The DNA here is from genome assembly GCA_031002005.1 of Vandiemenella viatica. Taxonomy (NCBI): domain Eukaryota; kingdom Metazoa; phylum Arthropoda; class Insecta; order Orthoptera; family Morabidae; genus Vandiemenella; species Vandiemenella viatica. The sequence goes on from JARYHS010008075.1 coordinate 137,574,649, forward strand.
ATAGAGACTTCTGGAAGAGTGGGTTGGAATTTTTGGAGCCGAAAAACGAGGTGTGGTCGGTGAAGTGGTCAAAGTCCTTGACGGTGACTAAACGCGCGGTCTCTGGATCCCTGAGCATCACCGCCTTTTTTGTGAAGTTGAATACTCCGACGTATGGATGTGGCTCGTGGTGCCGGTACAGGTCGTTGACGATGTCAGGGAGGGACCGCATGCGCAGAGCCAACTGCACCATGTTGCCGACCATAGGCAGCGGCGTGCTGTACGGCAAACCGCGTCTCTTGAAGTGTTGGCTGTACTGGCGCCACCACAGCAGGAGCAGCACCACGACCACCGAGGCGGCCGCCCACCATAGCGGCGACCACTCAACGGAAGACATCGAGGATCTGCGGCACACACACAACATATCGTGACCACGCGCCTTCACAACGGTCTATAGAATTTCAGTGTTTACCTGTTGAGATTTCCCTAATTACTATCATGCAATGCTCTGTAACGTTGGTGCATTGATGAACGTTTAGAACTGCGAGTACTGCAATTTCAAGGATAATGGTATCATCACACTGACAGAGTGGAGTGTTTGGATAACCGAAACCAGGTTTACTACTTAACCATTGAGCTCAGTAAGAGCTGTACCGTAAGTAACAAATATCGCTTTATAACATAAACAATGATGCGTGCTGTATATTAGTAATTATTATACTCTTGGTAGAAACAATACCGAGGAAAAGCTTGTGTTTGAACTACTAACGAATCACTAGACCAAATCTTTTGTAAATGAGCAACACCGTGGTTCCTAAAACTAACATACGATTTTTGATTCTTGCATGGATATTTATTTTAACACTTCTTGTGTTGTGGGAATTCAATACTTGTCAAGTTGGAAAACTTTTGTTAGTCTGAAGTTGCTGCTAAAAACCTTCAGCTATCGTTTGTTTAGTACGTTCCTATCCCCTGACCACCATAAAGTTAATGTAACTGTAAAAGGATTGAATGAAAAAATTAAATACCTTACTTCCTCAAAACAGTACCTCCGTAACTTTAATAATACAGTGCCAGAACATAACTGAACTGTTAAAGAACATATCACTTTCATCACAGAAAATTTATATCAGCTATATGGAGGTGGCAAATATGAAAATTTTATGGCCAACTGTTATATGAAATAGGATTGAGGCGTATACAAGGCCGATCTATCTTTTCACATTACACTAAAATTTTATTTCCTTTACAGCGTCGAATTTTTAAAGCAACACGGTGAAACTAGTGTAGTAACGGATGTCATCTTTGCGGATGCGGATGCTGATGCGGATGTTCAGTGCTTGACACCCGCGGATACGGATGTTTTGCGGGAGCTGATGTGGAGGTGGAAAAATAAATTTATAATTGTTTAGACTTTAATATTTTAACAAACATAAAATTAAATTCAAAATAGATATCTATTATTTTATGCCAAGTATATATTTTTTCATAAGTAAAGTCATTTCCATATAATACTGCCATACTGATTTATTTTTGCCTCATCTTTCATCCACAAAAAAACGTGGAATGATTTCACAAGGGAATTAGATTATATACATAACTACGCACGAGTCTAAAAACTAATCTTTGTCATATGAACTTTGCGGAGTTCGTGGCTAGACTAATTAAAGCATCAAGCACATGACCACGCCACCGCACATCTCCAAGCTCGCTTTTTTTTATGACTATACGCCTCGTCGACGTCGATATCATTAGAGGCGTGAAAGGATCGGGGCTAGGAACGGGAAAGAATTCAGCCATGGCCTTTTAAAGGAAGCATTCGCCTGTAGTGATCTGGGGAAACCATGGAAAACACAAATCTGGATGCCCGGACGGGGATTCGATCCCACGTTCTCCCGAATGCGAGGCCAGAGCGTTATCACTCACCCTCCACGCACGGTTCCGTGCTCACCACCCGCCTTTCCAACGCTCTAGTGGCGCAATCACAGTCCAACTTGTACGATGATCCTATTTTCGATAAAGAACTCTTGATGGGCCGTGAAAGGGGTTAAAGGACTACATGTTGATATTGGAGGAAACTACTGGAGGAAACATCCTACGAGTGTGCGATAAGGACACATGGTGTGCCGCGAGAAAGTATGAGTGGAAAGGATCACTTGGAATATTTTGTTGAACCCCTTCTACTAGCGTGAATGTGTGAGGGCATCCTACGGTAGTTCTATAAGGATATCCTTCAAGTTGAACCGTGAATAGACCGTTTTACTTTACATGCAAGTTCGAACTTGTAAATTCGTCAAAAAACAACCATTTAGTTCTTAGCTAAGTGAAGATTAAAGAGAAAAGAATAATATATATTGCAATATAAACAAAACATCCGCTATACATTCGCATTTAAAATTGTTGATGCGAAAGCGGATGTAGGATTTCAGGCAAAAGTTCCGCACTTGCGGATGCGTATATCAGTTACATCCCTAGTAGAAACTAGCGTGATAGAGTCTGATATTGATAACCAGAGCTCACGTGCTCCCGAATGTCAGAGCTTTGCCGGTCATTCACCAGGTGATATAGTTTCAGATCAGAAATAAAATAATAATAACCTCAATTATGTCTAAAGTGTGATTGTAAAAGTATGAGAAATGATGATGGTGGAGAGTTACTTAGTAAATTTACATGATGTATTATAAAAGCGATGGTATTAGAAGAAAGAGAAGTATTCCTTCTGGCGAACTATACAGATATGGAGACAATTCTATTGCAAAGGGAACATAGTAAGTACATCGTGTTTAAAACTTAAGTAAAAGTCCACTCCGGTCTATTATCATGAAAATAGAGAAGTGTATGACTTAAAAACTTTATTCAGAAATCAAATAATGTTGGAAACTGCCACCAACCTACTGTCTGCTTCCAGCATTGGAAATCTATCTGCGCACTAACCTCGTGTTCGGACTGCAGTCGGCTGATGTCTAATGTGATGTGGCGCCGGAGGAGAAGTATCCGGCGTCCTGGGCGAGAGAGAGGAGACATAGGAGAAGGTGATCTCGCGTTTATTTCATTGGCAAACAAGGTCGCATGGTGACGTCTTGCTGTAAGTGTCACTTTGAGCGACTACCAGCTCTCATAATATGAACAGCTGTAACAAATTAGGAAGTGTTTCCAGGTTTATCATTCACACATAGACGTAATTTTGTCTTTTTTGGTCCTCTTAGAATAAGAGGGGTGTGTAGGGAGATTACCACCGGAGCGGGCGATCCATCGCAAATTTTATCAATTATTATTATTACTAGCCCCAAAGGCCGTCAAAAATGGCGGGTTTAACTGAGTGTTATGGTAATTTATTTTTCTGCAGTTGCTTAACTAAATAGAATTGTTATAAAACAAAGCTCATTGTAATTTATCGTCCCTTGTGCTATAGCCAAAAGCTTCATTTGTCAACTTGGCCCAGGCTGCATTTCAGCCTAACCACAATTTCGGCTGATAGAAAAGCATAGCTTAATCACGCGCGAATTAATACATTATTCCCTGTATCGCATGTCAGTGTCATCATGCAACGCGAAATAAAATTTATCCCAAATCTTCACAGGTTCTGACACCTTTCTTTCTTGATACCTGTGTTGAAGATTGATATTTTAACTGCTGAGACAGCTTACATCGGCTAAAACAATGACCCAGTGAGAACGAAGGATGTCAAAAAGTAAATCTTAACAACTTACGCTATGCCACGTAATATTTAATTGTGGTTTAGGACACATATATCGCGATCAATTTGGAACTTCTTTCATCCGAACCGTGTAATGATTTTAGTAAAATAAAACATGATAATTAATATGCCAATATAAACGCAATACATACTTTTCTTTCAGTGTTCTGACAATTCATTTGTCTGCAATTGCATAACAAAATAGAATTGTTTTAAAATAAAATTTAGTGTAATTCCTCGTGCCTTGCGCTGTAGCAAAAAGTTTGCTTCCATCCGGGTACAGGTTCCATTTCGAGGTAACCACATACTACGATAAACTTGCCACCAGGAGAACAATAGACTACTTCTATCTCACGCATATTAATACATGAACAGTATCGCGTTTTAGTGGCAATAATGCATCGCGATATAAATTTGATCAAAAATCTTCAAGGGTTGTTACACATTTCTTTTTTGTTATCCGTGATTCAGACCCATATTAAAACGTTTGAATGGCTGACATAGTTGCTGAAATGATAGGCTCAGTAACATTACACAGTGGAAGCAAAGGAATATTAAAATAAATCTTATAAACTTACAATATGCCACGTAATATTTGTTTCATGTGTAGTGTAGGATGCACAGATTGGGATCAGTGTGCAACTATTTCCGTTCAAACTAATTAATAATTTCAATAATAGGACACAGTTTAAAATATTTTGAAAAAAAAACCCTGAATTATTTTACCCACTGCCGTAATGTCAGATGCGATTAGTAATTCTGATCCATGCTAAGTAACAATCTAACCAAGACATTTGCTACATTGATGCTCGAAACACGAAGCTTCTATCATAACATATCTATGGAGAAAGAATTTAAGGAATACTTCTATATATCTAAAGAATATTACGTAAATACTATAAGCTCCTAATGATTGAGATGTCGATTTTAACGCAATACATACTTTTATTTCAGTGTCCTGTAATTTAATTTATTCGCGGATGCTTGGAAATGTTATTAAATAACGTGCATTACCAAGAATAATTACGCAAAGCGTAACGTCATTGCGCGACGGCATAGATTGACGTCTTGCCGTGACAGGTGACGTCCTACACGACAGCTTGCTTATTATATTAATAGATATTATTATATCAGTTCCAAGCAATATACTGTAGTGTCGTGATTATTTACTTAAAATTCCATTGATGGACGCCATCATAGTCGAAAAAAAAATAAACTGTGAAAATTTAATAAATGCGATCTCAGTACTTTATCCTTAATGATTAATGGAGATCTGAGGTTGTTATTCTTTGTTACGATTTTTTTGACCTTCATGTTACGCAGCGACATCATTTATTAAATAGTGCAAGTGAAATATATATATATATAAGATGGATTACAGAACTGAGACTGCAACTTAAGTAACCTTGTTAGCCTCTGGTTCGTACTCTTGATTTTTGTTAAAATTTCTTCGTAATGAAACTCCAAAAGTATCTACTTGGCAGACACATTATACTAGCGGCGACTGCAGTATTATTCACTTGTTCCATACAAAATTATAAGTTCAGCATAGTGATCCGACAAAACAAAGAATTATTTTCTTCTAAGTAAATAAATGAATGTTTTGTGTCTGTATTCTCTGAACTAGTTAACGGAATTTTAACAATTGAATGAATTGCAGAACCGTGTCTAACAGAAGATCGAAACTCATTAAGCATTGAAATTTTCGAGTCTATGGCCTTTCATTAATAATATAACGAGGTGGCTGCTTGGTGTAGGTTGGCAGCTAACTGACGGCTCCGAGACCGCTGGCTGCCAACACGGAGTCAGAGTGTAGAATGAGGGTTGAAGAGCAAAAATCCGAGTATTGTAAAATTGGAAGCTACATTGCCTGAAAAAAGAAAGTGAAACTTCCATAAGAGGGTGTGTGATATTATTATAGTGAATACAAAATCGAGTCAAATTTACAAAAGGCTTGGCAGTATGAGCCCACGAATCAGTATGACGTTGCGTCCCATTTAGTCTGAATGCATACACTGATTCGGTTATGAATGGTGTCATAAAGCCGTTGTATACTTCCCTCGGGTAAGCTGGCCCACAACTGTTGTAAATGGTGTTTAATATCCTGAATACTCGCCCTGGGACGGAGTTGATGTCCAAGCTGGTCCCACACGTGTTTTATCGGGGACAGACTTGGGGATCTCGCGGGAGAACCTCAATATCACGCAGATAGTTCATAAGTAATGGCACCATGATACTGTTGTATGAGAGCGGGCCCCTTCTATCGCATGTGAAAGGCGACCAGAATTCTTAGCAAATTGAAGCCGGCTGCCGCCGCCATTTTAGGGGCAAGAGATTGCGGGAACTTTGAAACCCTCGTACAGTCATATAACAAACCACTGTAGAATGGAAAATTTTATACTGTTAAGGGTCTTCACTTGCTCAAAGAAGATGGAATGACGTTAATTATGGAATTTCCGCTGACTATAATTAACTTTCGAACTTATTTTCTTCACTCTGAGCAATGTTAAATTTTTTTCTCCCTCTTCAAGTAGGCTAATTTAACTGATCCGGAAAGATGTTAACATTTCAATAATAGTGACGTATTCATAAATCTAATGAAGGAAAACTGATGAAATACCGGTTCACAATTTTAAGAAGTCAGAGCTCAAACTAAGTTTTCTTCTGAAGTTGAGCAACCATTTTCTGATCAGTTCAAAGACAGAATCTGGCATTCATCATATTGAAGTGAAGAATATGACCGAGTAGTTCTTTCAGTATGAAGGCAACCGAAGAAGAAAAGGTTTAGCTTTCCTATTGTGACTATTTTTATCTTTTTTGTTCATTGTTATACCAAAATCCTTCACTTCTAAAGACTTAGCAACTCAGCACACGGGTCCAGGAAATCTAAGCATGATACCGGTAGGGGAGACCGGGTCTAGTTGATACAGGACAAATAACTTGCTAATGCGCAGACGCAGACAAGTGTGACTAGCTTGCCTGGACAACAGAATGATACTCAGTAACCACACCTGTGCTCGAGGAGAAAGTTGGTTTATGTTGTGAGTTGTGAACTAAAAACTGTTTTTGATCAACAAAAGTAAATTTTCACTACACATTTTCAAGTAGTATTGCATGTTTATTTCTTAGCGAACTCTGCTATTGATATCATAACATTGTTATTTGTTATAAAGGTAAGAATTTCACCTATTGAACATAGTTTTAAATGTTTGTGGTTTACGTGATTTGGAGTTTAGTGTAATGGCGACGTTTGGGTCAAGTTAATACGTTTCTTAGGGGTCAAGTTGATACGTTTCTTAGGGGTGTATCAACTTGACCCACACGGTATCAACTTGACCCACAGGTATAATCATTTGTTGTATTTGTTTTCAGATATCTAGAAACTACAAGAAAAAAACTACAAGGGGCTAAATACCCATTGATATTTTTGAAAGAGCATATGAAGAAATTAGGAATGGCAGGATGTCTGTTAGAGAAGCGGCCAAAACCTTTAATATAGACAAAATGACCCTTCATCGGTACAAGGTGAAAAAAGAAAAAAATTCTTGAAACACCAGAAGCTCTTGAGAAAGGTGTACAAATGAGATATGCTAAACATCGACAAATATTAAATGATGAATTATAGGAGGAGCTTAGTAAATACATTTTAACTAGCTCTAAAATTTACTATGGTCTAACTCCTAAAAATGTTCGCGAGCTGGCATAGGAATTGGCACTAGCAAATCAAGTAAAAGTGCCAGTAATCCTGAGAAAACCGTAACAATCTATGATATCCCTAGTCTTGTGAGTAGTGCCTTTTCAAATGCTATGACACCAAATAATATTATAGCAGGATTTAAAGCTACAGGAATAATGCCATATAATCCAGACATCTTTACATATGAAGATTTTTTTGTCAAGCTTTGTAACTGATCGTCAGCCTTCTACATCAGCAGAAATAAATCAGCCTTCTACATCAGCAGAAGTCAATCAGCCTTCTACATCAGCAGATGTCAATCTGCCTTCTACATCTTCGGGAAGAGCACATGAACCTTGTACATGAAGAGTGCTTGGTGTCACTGAAAGAAGTAAGTAAAAAAGGCAGACAGCCCTTAAAGTCTTGTATTCTTACAGATACTCAAATAATAATAAAAATTGAACAAGATGCGATAGAGAGAGAAAAAAAAAATCTATCAAGACAGAAAAGCACAATTTAAAATTATGTAAATCATTTGATGGTAAGCTAAGCAAAGAGATAGACAAACTAAGAAAAGAAGACAAAGATAAAAAAAAAAGTCAGAAACGAAGAAAACCCGAAGAAGAGTCGGACTCTGATGAAGACGGAGAGTATTTTTGTTTGGTGTGTTTTAAAACATACTCCTCATCCACACCTGGCCAGGAATGGATTCAGTGCATTTCTTGCAAGTAGTGGGCACACATCACCTGTGCAGAGGACAACCCCTTTTACACTTGCATTAACTGCCAATCAGACCCATGTTTCTCTTCAGAGTCGGAGTAATGTAATTGTTCTCAATAAAAGATTTTAGAAACTAATAAAATTTTGTATATTTTAAACATAGTTCGTTAAGCAAAAGCTTTTGTAGCCTATATACTCAAAATATTATTCCTATAAACCATTTAAGTTGTTTTTTAAGGTCTTCAAAAATGCGGTTGTTTTTTAACATTGTTGTATTGTTTGTGGTAACAATAAATCTTGTTCACGTTTCCTTTGTTATTTTTTCATTAATTCCTGACACCGTATCAACTTATTAAAAGGTGTACCAACTTTACCCATCACCGTATCAACTTTACCCAAGGCGGGTTAAGTTGATACATCTTGCAAAGTTTTTAAAATTTTTTTCAGCAAAGGAGATTTAATTTTATAAATAATGGAAGTATCTTAACTTATGGCCAAATAGTTATAGTTATGAATTACATTCGATTTGTTTCCAAATAATTGCAGAAAAACAATTTAAAATTCAGAAAGTAACCGGTCTCCCCTACTCCTTGCTAAGTCAAATTTTGTCAAGGCCAACAAAATATATTTAAGTGCATTTTTCATATTACATACTACTTGAATTCAAGCGCACCCCCGGGTTTTAAATTATAACCTTGTATATCACTTTCCATTCTATTTATTCCCCTATTTTTATATACTCCAGAGACTACCTAAAGTTTAGCTGGCAAGGTGCCAATGTCTACATTAATTTTATACCACCTTTAATGCAATATCTGGAGAATAAAATTACGAAATTAATAACAGTCATATCATTCATATGAGAATATTAGGGAAGTAAATACAAGAAATTTAATCTTGTCTACTTCTTTTATTCGTTATAAAACAACACAGTTTTGTTTATTTTCTGTCTGATTGACACTTTCTGCTTTTTATTGTGCATTTTTGCAGCATGATAAATCTCAGCCTGACAAACATATAAATCATTTTCTTTGAAAGTAGGATAACATGATTTTCAGTATATGGCGTGTTTTAGCTAACCTCTCCCGCAATTTATTCAAATATCGGATCGGAAATCTGTATCGAAAGAAAGTATTAAACATGTGATCAGCAGGTTAGATCACATCCAGGCGTTAAGAAAGTAGAAGATTCTGAACTTATTTAAATGCTTACTTACTTGTGAAACGACAAATTTGTGCCTCTTGTAGCACAGTTGGTGTAGTTATATGCAGCGCAAGACTTAACCATTGTAGAAAACACTTGTAAACCAAAAATATACGACCACGCGATCATGTCAATACGTCTCATCTGTACAAAAGTAAACACTGAAAGCTACCGGTTGCCCTCAATATGGCGGCGAGCGCATTGTTCAATTTGCGAAGGAACACTAGCGCCGTTGCTCCTTCTAGTGTATAATATTCAACTTCTTTATATGAGAGATAACACATGAGGACATGGGATGACCGTGACATACCGTTGTGCAGAGTTTCCTCAATCACCACCAGCTGTGAGACATTCGCCTGATAGATTTGAACAATGTAGAAGTGTCTGTAACGACACTCTGATTGTAAAAAGTGTAATAGCAGAGGTAGAAATTAAAGTGTCCCAACCCCAGGTTTAATTAGAACACTGCACTAAAATTCCGACTTCACCTCAAAGCAATGTAACCATCCTCGACATTTTTATTTTATTTTTCTGTCAACTAAATGCGTTCGACTGAGTTCTCTTGCAATCTTACAGTTACGCCCTTCAATATTTGCTAAGTTTCTAGGAAATTTTATTAAAAACTAGCTGGTGACCACTACTTAGTTCGTGTTTGTAAAGAATTTAGATTGACAGCTACTGACATCTAACCGCCATAGTGCACGATCAGAGACTCGATGCTATTACCACACACAAAGGCCATTCATCTGCACTATGTAGTTCAGGCAGCAAAGTAAAATATACGGATACACATGTCTTTGGTCGAGGTACGAAAATATCCTTGATCGGCCATTTTCAATCACCATATCTCCCACAGTTACCGAAATTCAGCCAACGTTGCGATATACGGGTGACTCTGTGCTTCTACCACACACAAACACCAGTGATCTGCGCTAGATAGTTTTGGCTGAAAAGTGATACACCATGACACATACGTTGTAGGTAGAAATATGAAAGTGCCGCAGGTCGACCACTTTCAACCACCATATCTCTCACACTCCCTTAGCTACCGACATCCAACCACCATAGTACACGATAATAGACACGATACCACTACCACACACAAACACCATTGGTCTATGCTATGTAGTTGTGTCAGCAGAGTCGAAATACGAAAATGCCCTGCATCGACCACTTATAACCATCATATCTCCCACATCCCCACAGCTATCGGCATTCGGCCAACGTTGTGCATGACAGGAAACTCCATGCTACTTCATCACACAAACACTAGTGATCTGTGCTGGGTAGTGGTGGCTGAAAAGTGAAATATAGGAAAACACACGTCTAATTTGACATATATATATGAGATTTCGTGGGCAGGACTTTGTATTCCAGTCCTGTGTTAAGTACAGTACATTCATCGATCTTATTCTTTGCGATTGCCCTTGTATCTTGAAATTCAAATCTCTTGGTTGTTTCGTAGAAATCGTATTTATATAACTAAGATCAGCAATATTATGCTGTTAATTTTCAGTTTGAGGTATGCATTTATACGGCAGACCATACCAAGAAATCAAGACATGATTTTCAGTTCCATAATGTCAGAACTTCCACATAATACAATAGCATTTATCCTCACAACGGCTTCTCTCTTTCAAAATTATCATAAAACTTGTACATTAACCATATTTCACACTCTTGTATATTAAAATCAAATACCGACAAACATTTAAAATAACAAAATTTATGATTTAAACCAAACGGCTCTTATTATAATTTTCTAACATACTTCCAGGTTACACAAAAGAAACGCGTTGTTATTTCATAGCATTTAAGTAGCTGCTTTCTGATTATAGTAAAAAAAGGAAGGAAACTTTTACTGCATTTAGCCTGCTCATACGCTGGTGGAATTTATTATACTGAACTATTCGGTAAGCGCAATAATGTTAAGATATGAAAGTGAATAGAAATAAGTTGTGTAAAATGCACAGTGTTGCTAGTCTCCCTCTTTAGTCTGAGCAGGAGCTGACAAGCATTCAAAAAGAAACAAATATTGTAACTGGCTCGTTTGGCAGCTGATAGTAAATGGGAGTAGTAAATCACGATACACTTGGAATTTTAGTTACATGCTACTGCGCTAATGAGCAATGTGGAAACAATGAAGTAAAGAAAAATGAGAAATAAACGTTGTGACCCTAAAACCTTCTGTTATACCATGTATTATGGAAATAGCCACCAGAATGTGCGCTCCAACGCAATTAAATTAAATTTTGTATCTAATACTCTACCATGACGCATTCAACCTGATAAATATTGAAATACTGCCTTCCGCAAGAAGTAATGACGTCAGATTACCAAGAAAATTGCTTAAACTATTGCAATATAACCTTCATGGGAGTTCAGCCTGATGGTGTCGTACGACACCATCAGGCTAAACTCCCGTGAAGATTACTTTGCATCAGCTCCATAACAACATTTGCAATTCTGTTCCATGCCGCATTTCAACCAAACCACAACCTCCTCTAATACCGTCGCATGGAAATCAAACCTCCTACAAGATGCGCATTAATACATTCACTGTATCGCGATACAAGCTTAACCAGAAAAGAGTTTCTGTGTCATCATCTTTTGTGTCGCAGAAAGCAAGAGTTATTGTTGGAAGTGAATCCGAGCAGCAGTGGATGGAATGTTGGCGCATGTGCTATACTGAGCTCTCCTTAATGGCCTAACCGGTTAGTAATCAGACGCAGTGGCATCAGAGACGCAGTAGCACATGGGGCCTCTGCCAAGGAGGCTCTGTCCACGGTTAGAAGTCAACAACTGAGCAAGCGGGTATGTGGATTTGCTTATTTTTGTTTGCGGTTCGAAGCTTCCTCTTACTTCCCCAGATTTATCCCTTTATAACACAACTAACTTCTTAATAACTGATTAAAATTTTCTTTCTCTCCTTAGCATTTTGTCGAATATATTCCTGCCAGAGATTTTATTTCAAAACTGTCATAATTTATATATTTTGAAATTAAAGAGCTCATCTTATTCATTATAAATGAATTATTAGCTCAGTTTGGAATGAAATTAACATGAAAGATTCCTTTCCAATTGCTTTTAAATCAGGATATTTATGTTTTGAAATTGTAGATTATCGATTATCCGTTTTGTTGATACCGAGAAAACATCAGGGTTACTTTTTATTCGAGCATGTTTCGCCAATATCTGTTGACTTGATAATATTTGGTTAAAACTTTGATTGTTCTGTTTGAGGTCTACATTTCCTGTATCTTTGCTTAGTTAATAAACTATCACTATCATGCTCATTCCTAAAATTATTATTATTATTATTATATTTTTTTACATAAGCTATGCGGTTAACACTTTCTCTTAATAAACATTACTTCTGTTATTTTAATCAATGGTTGTTGTTACAACTGTATTTGTTTCAACCGATCTGTTGCGCTTTGTAACAGTCCACATGGAAAGACGATGATGGAGAACGACATTGCAGATTCTCATTTCAGACTCTAAATATTAAGCTTCTTTAGTTTCTCCTGGTTATTTCAGATTATAATTTTCAAAAATGGAAGTTTCATCCAGGAAATTCTATAATTAATTTACAGTAATACGTGATTTAAATCTTATTCTCACGCCACGCTTTGCTGCTGCGTTTGTGAAATCGTATTCGTAATTTCAAACCAGCACTGATGAAATAATTAATCGACCGCCACAGTAACAGAGCATTGCATCAGTGGTGGAGTGTGTGCTTATCAGCTCCATCGGACAAACCTCTTGCAGAGAAGATCCATATGTCCACAGATTGCTAGATGTTTACTTTATCAAGGGCTCAGCTGTTAAGTCAAATTTTTAGTCAAAGCAGGTCGGATGTGCAGAAGCAGTAGAAGAATTGGCTAATCAATCACTTCGCTCTTGGGAAAATTTTCTGGTTGACAGAGTTATTCAACACTTTTTACAAACAGGATGTGTGTACAAGATAATCACAATTATCATCTGTTTATAATTACTTATTCGTGGTTCCACAAAATAAAGGATTCAAAAAAGGGAGATTTTATAGTATTAGTGAGCTTTGGAATACTTCATCAAGAACTTCGTTATAAAATTCCGCAACTGCAGATTTCTTTGCTTCAAATTTTTAATATGATTTCGACTTGAAATTATTATTACTGCGCAGACATAGTTAACAGGCAAAAGTTGAACATTTCAAGTATTAAACTGACATGACAAGCGAAAGAATCCTGTAGTATGATCTGTGTCTCAGTTGATCAAGTTTTTCTCCCCCTGTCATCAGTCACTCGGCTGGTTAGGTACAATCCTCCATCTCCTCCTGTCTTACGCTAACCTCTTCATCGCAACGTACTGATCAGCCAGAACATTATGACCACCTACCTAATAGCCGGTTTATCCGCCTTTGGCACGGATGACAGTGGCAACGCGTCTTGGCATGGAAGCAATGAGGCCTTGGTAGGTCGCCGGAGGGAGTTGGCACCACATCTGCACACACTGTGTTCCTCGAACCACTCCATCACACACCTGAGCAAGTAACATGGCGCATCTTATTGAAAAATGCCACTGCTGTTGGGAAACATGATCGTCATGAAGGGTTGTAAGTGATCTGCAACCAGGGTACGATAGTTATTGGCCGTCATGGTGCCTTGTACGAGCTCCACTGGACCAGTGGATGCCCACGTGAATGTTACCCAGAGCATAATTTAGCCACCGCCAGCTTGTCTCCGTCCCGCAGTTTGGGTGTCAAGAAGCTGTTCCCCTAGAAAACGAAGGATTCGCACCCTCCCATCGGCATGATCTAGAAGGCATCGGGATTCATCAGACCATGCAACGCTGCCACTGCGCCAACGTTCAGTGACGATGGTCACCTGCCCATTTCAGTCGAAGTTGCCTATGTCGTGGTGTTAAAATCGGCACATGCATGGGTCGTCGGCTACGGAGAACCATCGTTTAGGGGTGTTCACTGTTCGGTGCACTGTGTGTTCAGACACACTTGTACTCTGTCCAGCATTAAAGTCTTCCAAATTCTAATCACGGATAGCACGCTCACTGATACTACATGCACTGTGCGTGTGTGTGTCTGACTAGCAGTCATTCCTCGTCAGGTGACGCTGCTATCGCCTGGATTGGTTTATACCGATAGTAGGTAGGTGGTCATGTAGGTGTATCTCTTACAAATTAAGTCCTATGTAATCTGCTTGATATACTCTAATCTTTATCAACCCCTAAAGTTATTTCAATCAACTATTTCCTCGACTAACCAATAATCATTTCCATTATTTTGTATCTTTTTTCTGTAATATGCTTCCAAATACCTCTTTCTTCGCCTATCATTTCGGAAACAAGTTCATTTCGCACTTTATCTGACCTCTTGACTTTCAGTCTCCTTCTATTGCACCTACATGTCAAATACTTCCATTTTCCTTCTTTCTGGTATTCCTAAACTCCATCTTTCACTGCCATATAATGTTGATTCCTCGTTCATTTCTTACTAGAACAAAACTTCCGACAGTAGTCCTTTGTTTCATTCTTGCACTACAGTATTAAAATCACCCATAATTACTAGATTTTTCTTCCCCTCCACGTATTAGATTAATTCATCAATTTCATTGTAAATTTTGTTTTTCCTCATTCGAGCGTGGTGAATGAGCAGTAACACTCTCATGCGGGAATACGCCGGTTCAAATTCCCATCCAACCATCCAGATTTCAGTTTTCCATGGTTCCCCAAAATAGCTTCTTCAGAAACAACCTTCTTTATATGGTGCATAGAATTTCGTCAAAGTGAAGCTTGGAATATTATAAAGAAGAAAAGAATATTTGAAGAATTTGAAAAGTTATGGTTCAGAGAAGGAAAAAAAAAAGTAGGAAGGTGGGTAAAGTAGAGAGTAAACATGTTTTGGCATTAACGTGAGGAGAATAGTTTGTGGAAGAGTCTTACAGGAAGAGGATTTGGTTTTCAGGGACTCGGCTTTATCACTTGTAAACTTGATTTGAAAAATTGACGTTGACCACATTTACGGCCATATAATTTTCTACTGTAGTTTTGTATTGTGTATATAAATTAACAAAGATGTTTCTTCTTTCTTGAGCAAGGGAAATGTTAAAAAGTCCTCTGAAGTGACTAGCTGAGTGTGTAGGGTGTTTTAACACGATATTTTGGCGATCGGAGTCTTCTTCACCAGAATAAGGCGACAGAGTGTCACCCGAGAGGACTTTATAAAGTCTCAACGCCCAGAGAAACTGCGATCTTATTAAATGAAATATTATCATCCTACTTCATAAATTTTGAAGACAATCAACGGCAGAATGAGAGTTCTAGATGAGATATGTTAGAATTCCATATTACAAATTTATTTATAAGTCAGTGAAATTGTAGTTTTCAACGTTTCTCAGTCTGTGGGTTGCAACCTGCAATATAAGAAATGACGCATGTGGGCAGGCAACAAAATACTTAATATTTCTTAAACCAGCTGATAACACAAAACTTTGTAACAAAAATTTTATTTATGAAATACAAGTTTCCAGAAATCCAATTTGTATAAGCTATAATTCCTACAATTTATTTACTAAAAACCTGATATAATTTTTCTACAACGTTGTTTCTTAGAGACGAAGTGCTGAATTATCATAAATTCGATATCTATTGTTGGACTTTTAATAGTTACATGATTGAAAAGATTATTTCGCATAAATAGGGAGTCTAAAATATTAAAAAACAATATGATAGTTTTAAGTTTCAGAGAATGATATTTTTAATTCACTTTAATTTAATTGCAATGAAGCGTAAGATCCGGTTGCAATTTCCCTACACACCCATTTTCCCCCCTTACCTCTACCCACCTAGTTTTGCCCTCTATATTTCAAAGTTTTTGGTAAATTATTCACCTTTTGGTCAGACCATTGCTCGAATATTGTAGTGTAGTATGGTACCCTCATTTTACATATCAAATACAGGAGTTGGAGAGGATGCAAAAAAGGGCTGCGAGATTTGTTTCTGGAAATTATCGCAGAATGCAATCAGTGACGGATATGATAAAGGAGCTGGAATGGGATTCATTGCAAGACAGGAGGAGGATGAGGAGGGTCATGGGAGTGTACAGGGCATATACTGGCGATGAGGCATGGGAAGATATTGCAATAGGTATGAAAAGTAGTGCATGGAAGGGAAAAGATGACCATGACCACAAGCTGGCACTCGATTTCAGGCACAAGGGTGTAGGAAGATTCTCTTTTTTAGGTAAGGGTGTCAGGGATTGGAATGATTTACCAAGAGAAATGATGAATAATTTACCGAAAACTTTGAAAGAATTTAAAGATAAAATTTGTAGAGGGCAAATGTAGGTAGGTGCAGGATAGGGGGAAGATGGGTGTGTAGGGAAATTGCCACCGGAGCCTGTGCTCCATTGCAATTAAATTAAATTAAATTAAATCCAGTCCCTGACACCCTTACCTACGAAAGAAAATCTTCCCACAACCTTGCGCCTGAAATCGAGTGCCAGCTTGTGGTCATGGTCATCTTTCCCCTTCCACTCATTACTTTTAATTCTTACACCAATATCTTTCATTGCCTCATCACCAATATACGCCTTGTACAGTCCCATAACTCCCTTCACCCTCCTCTTGTCTTCCAATGATTCCCATTTCAGCTCTTTTATCAAATCAGTTACTGATTGTGTTCTACAGTAAATTCCAGAGACAAATCTAGCAATTCCACTTGAACCCCTTCCAATCCCTGTATTTGATACCGAAAATGTGGGTCCCATGATATTCAATCAATTATTTGACCAATTTTTTGAAACCCAGTTCCTTTACATCTGTCGTACATTCTAACATCACTCTCTCCAAGAAGTGCAGGATTTTGAAACCTATACCTACTACCTCTCCAATGCGGCCCACCCACTTGAGCTTCTTATCAAACAGTCAACACATTCATTAGAATAATGACTAGTAACGGCCCCAATACTCTACCCTGTGGCATTCATATTTTCATTCTATTTCTTTTTATACTGCATTTCATACTCCAATTTTTTTGCTTTCTACTTTTCAAGAACTCTTCTACCCATAAATCACTTTCACATGCACCTTATTTTTACCTTATTCACAGCCATTTTATGGATCAGTCTGTCAAAAGCCTGTGAAAGATCTAGTGCTACGCTACATATTTGGCATCCCTTGTCTATTTCATCCGAAATACCATGCATATATCCTACTAACTTAGATTCGCATGTATACTTGTCTAAAGCCACGTTTCTGACTTGAAAACCACTTGCGCTCCTCAATATATTTCTGATGTGGCAACATAACAATCTCTTCATCAATTAACCTAGCATTGCTGTTACACAGATTGGCCTATAATTTTAGACACTATTTGTCACCCCTCCTTTATGTACTATTATTACCATCGCACTTTTCCAGCCCTCTGGTAAGCAGCAAGTATTCCACTCAGTTTATTTTATATTTCAGGATTAGATACAATGTCACATCCTGCTATTTTTAAGACATCCTTAGTAATTTATCTACACCAGACCTTTATGTTTTTCAGGCTTTCTTACTTCCTTCGTAATATCCTCAGGATGAATTTCAAATGTCTCTTCATACCAACAGTTTTAACCACATCACCGCCCTATTATAGTACATAGGTTCTGTACTTCTCTTTATTTTCTGTTTTGGAATAAATATTTCTTCACCCTTTTTTATTATCTCCTTCAACTGTACCCACCTTTACTGTACTTGTGTAATCCTTCCTTTTACTAAACCTTCGCCTGAAATATCTCTTCAAGTTTTAAATCTGTGCCTCTTTATGATTGTACTTACTTTTCCACTTCAATTTTGGACACTGGTTTGCTAAATTCTCTAATTTCGAGTAAAAAACCAATTTCATAGGCAACTTTTGCAAGGATCTTAATTTTCAGGGAAATAGTTGTAAAAGTTTTCCCCCAACGCTCTTATATTTTGAGGTAATATGTTATCGGTTGATATCAGCACTAGTCATAATACTCGACCCTATAGTAAAATCATTTCTATACATTCCCTACGAGCCTGCACTCTTAGAAGACGTTCGTTTCACTTGACAATGTAAACATATTTGTGCAAAGGCCTCTGAAGAGATGTGTTCGTTACGAAAATGTCACCCACATAAGCAAGCGACCTAGTGACTCAGGGATTGAGGCGTCTGCCTGGAGATCGGAAGGTCCCCGCTTCAAATACCTGCCTCGGTGAGGCTTTTATGGGCTATTTACCTCTGGCACAGCTTGCTGTGCAACGTGAAGTACGCCAGAAAGCTTCCGTGGTTCGAATACCCTGTTAAATTGTTGGTCCCCTTTACACGGTAGGAATACCGGTTTAGGTTAGGTAAGTAGAAAAGGAACTGGCCACCCTAGCTCCAATACCAGGCAGGAGGGTCGGATCAACCTACGGGTTGAATTCTAAGCCTAGCTTTATACACAAGCTTAGTGGATATACAAGGTCAGTTTTCGGTATTACTAGTAAAATTGTGACTGAACATAAAAATGTATACCTAAAATATATTGTAACCTATAACATGTAGGCACTTGGAACTACACCCTTTATTAATTGACAAGGAAATATGCTGCATATCTCATACTATATTAAGTAATTAAAAAATATAGAAATTATGCCTATAGTAACACGTAAAAACACATATTTAAACTTGAACATAAAACAAAAATACTTGATAGAACGAAATATTATTTATGTTGGGATCCAACTGTTTAATAATACTCTGAAGAATATAACCAGTCTGCAGATAATAAACATAATTTTAAGGAAAAACTGAATGACTGACAAACTACTACCACAGCAGGAATCTACATTGTCCACATAATTGTATCCGACGTGACCTTTACAAAACAGAATTGTAACTTTAATGTTGAAATTTATGTGTTTGTAAAAAAAAATTCCATCTTAATTATTATTCTCCATGCGTATGTCTCTAATAAGTGTGACATGTTCCAAATTACAGAGATCTTTTGTCAACACGGATCGATGGATCAATAACGAAATTAAAAATGAGAAACGAAAAATTATTCATTTTCAAAGTCACATGTAGGTGCAGTTTTCTTCGACTTCTACAAATCTGTCACCTATTTATCATTTGTGCTGATTTTATCTTTAAACAATACAATTGAATAAAAGTTTCCATATTCTATGCTAAGAGTTTGTTACATAGGAATAAGCTTCTCAGAGTCTATAGGAAGATAACTTAAAGCTTTTGTATTTTTAATAAACGGTGTAGACATAAACTTAATGATGAAATACGTTTGATGTTAGAAATCAGACAGGTAGGCCTATCGTATAAGTACATAAAGATTGAAGGCATAAACTTAAATCATAGGGAAAACGTCACAAACATTCTCACTAACAGTACAGTTAAAAACTAACATTTTGAAGTAGTATTTGTAAGAATTGAAAATTATACTTAAGAAGATAAAGTAGTCAAAGCAAGCAAGAGAAGCTACTTTCGGGAGATTAAGAGAATAGACTTTATAGATAAATAAAATAAATAGATAAACAGAATTTAACAATCATAATGTATTGTCAGCACTTAGGAAAACTCCCTCACAAAAATTAGAGCCCGGGGGTAAATCCCAAAGTATATTTTTTAGAAGGATGAAAAAGTGCGACTCTAAAGGATAAAAAATGGGAGATGGAAAATATAACCAAATGATAGCTAACATGATAAGACAGTAACATTTTGTATCTAAATTTAAGCTTAGAGAGTGAAAAACGGAATTTTGTTTTCCAACCTTGAAGGTTACATCATTGACAAGTGTGAAAACAGAATTAAGAAATAGGTTGTTAAATAAAGCATTAAGTTCCAAGAATAATAATACTAGTGGCATATAAATCTATAATTAAACAAGTGAACCGGACTAATAGAAAGAATTTATTTCCTTGAAAGTAAAAAATGTGCGAGACACCATAATAATAATTAATTATAACAGCCAATAAAATTAGTCTCAGAACAAATTCGTATACTAAATTAAATGGCAAAAAAATCGAAACTGTTCAGATAACTTATATAAATCTATGGGAGAACTAAACATCTTTAAAGTTACAGATTAATAAATAAAATGTTCTTTCCACAATTGTATCATCCCACGAAAATAAACATATATCTTTAAACATTAACAACAAACTTGTAAATGACCTCTCTTAAGTAGGAAATGCTTTTAATAACTATTTCTTAACAGTTGCTGAAAAAATAAAAGGAAAACGTATTTTTAATGTGGATGCTATAGCAATACTTAAATCCTTGTCACCAAAAGCACACCAGTCAAAATCAAATTGAAAAACTTATTAAATCCGTCAAAAAATAAAAATTCACTTGGTTATGAAGAGGTTTCAACCCATAAACTGAAAAAAAATGTAGCACCGTCATTAGTAGAGTTATTAGTCGTATTTGTAATAGTTCGTTTGAAGCAAGCATCTTCCCTGACTCTCTCAAGAAGTCAATAATCAAACCGCTTTAAAAAAAAGGGTGATACCTCAAAGACTGAGAATTACAGACCCATATCACTTCCATCAACATTTTCAAAAATCTTTGAAAACCTAACTACTTTAAGTCCAAACTGTGAAAAGACTCTGTGAAAGAATTTTCTTCTTGGAATTTGGTAACTAAGAATTGCTAAGAAAATACTATATATTTGTTGTACGGAAGTGTAAGATAACAAAGTTGTCCCCAATTACTAAAATGATATATTGGTTTTTCTTTCTATTGAAACTATTAACAAATGAAGTAATTACACAATTTGCAAAATTCACTTATACGTAGTAACTATAATAGGATAATATACGAGCAAATTATAGTGGAAATTATCACACTAACAGGTTTTTAAGTAACTGACTAGTTATCAGTGGTTGGTGATATTATTGTTAATAAGTGTATGTACTGTTCGACACATATTGTAACTAACATTATATAATATGTAGTTGTAGAATACAGTGGAA
>JARYHS010008075.1:137596895-137796372 GCA_031002005.1 Vandiemenella viatica
CCCGTGTGCCGCAAGGGGACTACACTGGCGCGGCGGCTGCAAGGACACCGCGCCAGGCACAACAACACGCTATCCACACGGACATCCACACCGGGAGACGGCATGCCGCCTCCCGGGTAAGTAACTGCATGACACCCTAACAAATTAACAATACCTCCCACATCATCCTCACCTAGTATAGATTCTGTCGCGGTACTGGCAGTATTAGCCAGCCGCCCTTATATCCCACCTTAACTGTCGCAGAGGTTTTTTTCCCAGGGGTAAAACCCTGGCACTTTTTTCCCTCTGCCCTGTCTCTTCTTTCAAAAGTTTCTGTCTATCATTCCCGATGGACCCATATAAACGGGCGGACGCCTGGACGCATGGAATACATCACAATCCCGTTCCTGTGATCACCTATAGAAATACTAACTTAATGCATGTGCAGAGGCGAGCAGTAGATAACAGGAAGGCCGCCATGCTTGGAGGAGCGGGTTTTAGGTGCTCCCCCAATAAAAAAAAAAAAAAAAAAAAAAAAAAAAAAAAAAAAAAAAAAAAAAAGTGGCAAAAGCGCTCTGCCGCAGGTAGGCGAGGGTAGGTATAACCACCCACCCTCGCCTACCTGCAGTAGAGAATTCCAAGAAAAATTCTTCTCCTGAATATCTAGCACAGCTCATCTGTTTAGGCTCTTATTACTTTCGTGTCATTCGTACAGTGAAGTTTATTGGCAGCAGTGCCACTTGTGCTATACAGTTCAACTGTGAAAGTATTTCTAGTTTGTCGTCATGGAAGTGCTAACAACTAATAATAAGGGTAAACCTGCCGTGCATTATGAAGGTTATTCGTATCGGAAATACAAAAGTAAAGAAGATGGGCTAACGGTATGGCGGTGTCAGAAGGAAAGGACGAAAAGTTGTCGTGGAACGCTCAAAACGAAAAATTGGGAAGTTTTATGTGCAACTGAACATTCATGCGAAGCAGCGGACACAGTTCGCTTGGAAGTTGCTAAAAGAATGAATCATGCGAAGAAGAGGGCCCGCGAAGAAGACACGCCCGTTTCTAAAATTTACACAGAAGAACTGGGAGACTTACACAGTAAAGGCTACGAATATGTAGCCAAATTGCCCACCAGGTGACTGTCAAGAGAACCTTATTTCGACAGAGAAGCAAAGCTCGTGGAACGGAAAGGAACCGAAGAGCCGAGACGAAGTAGTCTTAGATAATGATATGCTTCAGATGAAAGATGGTTCAAGTTTCCTTTTGACAGATGACAGCTCAGGAGAGCGAATGATAATCTTTGTGGACAGAAGGAGAGAATGTCTGAAGAGACAGCAAGATTTCTTCATGGATGGTACATTTAAAAGTTGTAGTAAACAATTTGCTCAAATTTATAGTATCCACGCTGATTACGGAAGCTCCAAGGAAGAAACTAATGTGTATCCAGTAGCGTTTGCCCTGTTGCCAAACAAAAAGAAAGCAACGTATATTCGTTTATTTCGCCATATTTTACATATAGTTCCAGAATGGAATCCAAGAAAAATTAACATTGATTTTGAGGGAAGTGCAATATCCGCACTTGGAGAAGTTTTTCCAACCGTTGAAATTAATGGTTGTTACTTCCACATGAAGAAATGTCTGTGGAGGAAATTGGATTGACCCGTGAGTATCGGGAAAATGAAGAAATTAGACTGCATGTTAGGATGTGTGCTGCGCTAGCATTCCTCAAAACTGAAGACATCTTAGACGGCTGGCTCGAGATATATTCGGAGGCTCCAGAAAATCCGAAATTGTCTCAGTTTTTTGATTATTTCGTTGAACAATGGTTGGAGAATGAAGAAATTCCTCCTAAACTGTGGACTTGTTACGGTAGGCGACACCGCACTACGAACGTTGTGGAAGGTTGGAACAACAAAATCAACAATCTTCTCGGGCGACCAAATCCCAAGATCAAAGAAGTGATAATGTGTTTAAAGAGTGAAGCTGAAAATTCCGCTTGTATGTACATGAGAACGGAGATCAATCTTGCTGCTATATTAAATTAGATGAATGTTTGGAAAAAACTGTAAAAAAGTATGAGGAAAACGGTGATATTAGGTCTTGTTTGAAAGCGATATCATACTTACAAAAGCTGGGCTAGACCTGCTTTTCTTAACACACAAAAAATGAAAATAATGTAAATAAAAGACAGTGTAAATATGTAAATAAATAAATACTGACGAAGCTTAATTCAAGCTGATTTTAAACACGCCTTAAACGATTGTGTGCTACGTGCATTTCAGTCACTAAGCCAGTCCAAAGCCTGGAAAAAGTGTGATGGAAATCAGTTATTAAAATGAGTTATTAAGTATTAGAAATTTACTGAATTACTACTGGAAAATGTATGACTTCATGAACTCTTTAGGCTAGACGCATTCTAGCGATTTTCTGTAGCTGCGATAGAAAAATAGGTCGCAAAAAATGTTATTAGTGCGCACACTTGCGACTAATTAGTCGCAAGAAATTATGTCAGATTGCATTGTCGAGATATGAATCGTCTCTGTGTAGTTAGGTTCAAAAAATATACTTAAAAATAACTATACTGGGCATATCTTCTTACTGGTCAAAAGTTACTTAAACGAAAATTTCAAGATGTTCCAGAAAAGAAAATTTCATTTATTTTATCAAATTGTTTTGTTATGAATGTATAATGTTGTTCAATATAAAAATTAACATAGAACATAGATTATTTATTTTTCAAGTGAAGAGTTCGGGAAATGGGACAGTACATATAACCATTAATAAATAAATATTACCAGCTACTGATTAGCTGTTAGCTATTTAACAACACATTAGTATGTTCCATTTCGAATGTTAACTGCTAAACGGTGATGGGTCGATATTTTTGAATACTCGGAACTAAAAATAGTAATGAAATACAATTTATTCCGTATTTACATGGCAGATTGGCAATTTTTCAATCTCTCAAATCAGTTTTCGATATTTGTGTTGCTTGAAAAATTGGTCTTTAATCGCCCCCAATAAATCCCAAGTGCTCACGTAGCCTTAGAGGCCATCAGGGCTTGACTATGCGTTTCTTCTGGCGACGCCCGTCCTTCCAGGAAGGTAGGGGATCACAGACCGTCCTTCCAGAAAGGCGACCCTTGAGCGCTTATGTTACCTGAGTGCTTATAGTCGGTCACCGTACACCACACAGTTAACAAATGTAGGCCATCAGAAATCAATATGGTATAGTGCAGTGCAAGTGCTACGAAATTACATATAAAGATGTAACAAACACCTGTGATGCAGGTACTGTTGCAGATATAACTGATGCTGAAACACTGTACAATTACAAGCAACTGTGAGCAATGAAAAATACAGAACCGCTGAAGATACTTCAGAGAAAGAAGTGAAACGTTTCCGGAAAATAAAAACAACAAATTCAATTGCATTGGCGTGACAATTATTCATAAAAATTGATCCTATCGCTATTGAGGAAATGGCCCCTCTATATCCAGATGTTAAATTAAGTATTTGTCTCTTCAGTAGATTTTGCACTTCAAAGTACGTCACTGTCATTGATGGCATTGGTGGCATAATTTTCAATTTTTATCACTTACCTTTCTCCTTGTCTGCCGCTCCGTTCAACTCGTTTTCCTCTGATGCGAGTTCTCCCTTGCGAGCCTGCATCAGCAAGTGCAACATGTCTTTTCTCACGATCCCATTGGCTTCTCGGTTCTTCATCGTGTCTGCCACCATAGACCTGAAGAAATGTTCCGTCTTCCGATCAAAGAATGGAATATCTAAGACCTGTGGAGAAGAGGACTGTTTCAGAGTCTGTCCTCCAAAAAGCATCATATTTTTAACAAAAGTGACGGCAGTCTAACCCACTTCCATGAGCCACGAGCAGACGGAGTATCCGAGTCCAATGAGGGGCCTGATGGTGGTGAGGCTGCGGCCCATGCGGTAGAACTCGTTGTCCGGATCCGACAAGGAGTCGACACGAAGTCCGAAAGCCGTAGTGGCGATCACGTCGTTAGTGACTCTCGTAAAAAAGTCCTTCATCTCCAGTGTCAGCACATTACCTTCACCAGTAGCTGAAGCAAGGAAATTACATTAACCCTTAACCTAGAAACGTTCATGAAATATTTCTATTACATCTCGTAATTAATCTGGTAAAAATTTTCTCTAAATTTTTCTAAACATACCCCTTCACAATATGTGAAAAAGTTTGAATGATACTTTTTCATATTCTTTGCTTTTCTCACAACAAAAAATAACACCCACATATTTCCCTGATCGGCTTCACCTATTACTTACGCAAGTGAATTGTTCCAGTAGGCAATAAAATGCTTCCTCCAGGACTTGCGGGTACGGACTTCATGAATTGTAGCTTTTAACTGTGAATTGCATCACATGGAAGTATCTAGAAACAATTTTCTGTGTATTTCGTGGTGGGATCGAATAAGCTGACATTGCTCAAAAGTCTGAAGAGTAGTTAACGATTTATCAGTTGCTTCTAACGAGAAAATAGATCGGTTATTTTAATCATACGTCAAGGGTTCGAATATTTCCCTGTATCACAACTTATTAAGTTGCTGTCCCTTGTACAAACCTGTTCAATGGCTCTGTTATTAACACCAAAAAAAAAAAAAAAAAAGGTTTGCTCTACTTCCAAACCGTTACTTGGTCAACGTAACACTACACCTATGAAAGGAGTTATACGTCCAGTCGAAGAAAAAATTATTAATTAGGATACACTTAAGACTTGAGGAAGTGTGAGTAAATTGTGCCTGTACTACTCACACCTTATAGGTCAGT
Source organism: Vandiemenella viatica (assembly GCA_031002005.1). Lineage (NCBI taxonomy): Eukaryota > Metazoa > Arthropoda > Insecta > Orthoptera > Morabidae > Vandiemenella > Vandiemenella viatica. The sequence goes on from JARYHS010008075.1 coordinate 137,601,675, forward strand.
AGGAGTAATAACTCACGTTTATACTCGGCTGTTACTTTCTTCAGGTGCTCAGTCATCTGCTGTCCAGTCTCAGACATAAACGTGTACATGTTCTTCATCTTCATAGATGTGAATGCTGGGCTCAGCGTCGTCCTCACTGCATGCCACTGCTTCCCTGCCAAATTCAGTATTTATTAAGTTCATAGCTCTGAGGAGAAGAAACATCTAGATCAAGCGAACTGCTGTAAAATTCGCAGTTTCACAGAATAATGTAATTCACTGTTACCTATGTAATGATTTTTATAGTGTGTTAATGCATCTCGTACTTGTGGAATTGGGTACGTTTGCGCATGAAACAGAAGTGGTGTGCAGACCATTTCTTCATAAGTCATGTTTTATGTGTACAATAATAACTGTATGTTGTGGGTAATTTTCCTCACTTGCATATATATGCCATGAATGAGGAATGCCAATGGGGTTGGTTTTTCGTACTTTTTCTCCACAAAAACTCAACACCAAATAACACAAGGCAATAAATACTACAACTCCTACAAATAAAGACTATTATGCAAAGACTATCAAGCGCAATACTTATACCAGACACGGAGAAAATTTAAAACAAGATGATAAAATATTTAAGATGCCAGATGTGATTGTGTCGGTGCAGTTGGTTATCGGTTCGAATCTGACCGAAAGCATGGTTTTAATTTGTTGTTGTGTTCATCGACTTTACTCCCTATTGTTCACTGCATTAATACGAGAAGGAGACATTAATACAGTTATTGACAAAACATATGTATACAAATTTTTAGCTGGCTGGATGATCGAAAAAGTTCAATGTTATTAAAAAAAATAGATCTAGACCACTAAAATAAAACAATCATTCAGTTGCTGAGCACGTACTAGATCACAACCACAATGTGACAAATATTGGCCTAGACATGCAAATATGAACCGTAAATAATAATAACACAAACTTTATCGTGAACGAAAACAACCATCTACAGAAAGCGTTAGCCAAAGGGAAACGTATGTACAGACAGATTTGCGACGTAGAAGTACAACCGTCAACACAGATAAGCCACTACTAAAATTAACACATGCGGAACACAACAAATTAAAAAAAAATATACACATATTTAAAAAAAAAGTTAACAATAAATAAAAAGGAGACAGGCACTAAAACAAACAACGATACACAATAGAACTATAAACACAATACACCGTCAATTAGAAGAAGAAATTGAGCACTGTCGTGGCGTATTAGGTAATTAATAAACACACAACAAGTACAAATGCAATATTTAAACCGAAAATAATGTATACCTACGTAAGTAGTTAATTATTTTCAGCATAACGTCGATTCAGAAAATGTTGTAATAAACAAATAATGCCTTAAACAAGCATTCAACAAAGGAAAAAAAAAAAACGTTTACACTGATTTGACATTCATGGAAAGCTCGGAAGTCATGATGTATTTACCTTTAAGAGAGAATAGAGACTTCTGGAAGAGTGGGTTGGAATTTTTGGAGCCGAAAAAGGAGGTGTGGTCGGTGAAGTGGTCAAAGTCCTTGACGGTGACTAAACGCGCGGCCTCTGGATCCCTGAGCATCACCGCCTTTTTTGTGAAGTTGAATACTCCGACGTATGGATGCGGCTCGTGGTGCTGGTACAGGTCGTTGACGATGTCAGGGAGGGACCGCATGCGCAGAACCAACTGCACCATGTTGCCGACCATAGGCAGCGGCGTGCTGTACGGCAAACCGCGTCTCTTGAAGTGTTGGCTGTACTGGCGCCACCACAGCAGGAGCAGCACCACGACCACCGAGGCGGCCGCCCACCATAGCGGCGACCACTCAACGGAAGACATCGAGGATCTGCGGCACACACACAACATATCGTGACCACGCGCCTTTACAACGGTCTATAGAATTTCAGTGTTTACCTGTTGAGATTTCCCTAATTACTACCATGCAATGCTCTGTAACGTTGGTGCATTGATGAACGTTTAGAACTGCGAGTACTGCAATTTCAAAGATAATGGTATCATCACACTGACAGAGTGGAGTGTTTGGATAACCGAAACCAGGTTTACTACTTAACCATTGAGCTCAGTAAGAGCTGTACCGTAAGTAACAAATATCGCTTTATAACATAAACAATGATGCGTGCTGTATATTAGTAATTATTATACTCTTGGTAGAAACAATACCGAGGAAAAGCTTGTGTTTGAACTACTAACGAATCACTAGACCAAATCTTTTGTAAATGAGCAACACCGTGGTTCCTAAAACTAACATACGATTTTTGATTCTTGCATGGATATTTATTTTAACACTTCTTGTGTTGTGGGAATTCAGTACTTGTCAAGTTGGAAAACTTGTGTTAGTCTGAAGTTGCTGCTAGAAACCTTCAGCTATCGTTTGTTTAGTACGTCCCTATCCCCTGACCACCATAAAGTTAATGTAACTGTAAAAGGATTGAATGAAAAAATTAAATACCTTACTTCCTCAAAACAGTACCTCCGTAACTTTAATAATACAGTGCCAGAACATAACTGAACTGTTAAAGAACATATCACTTTCATCACAGAAAATTTATATCAGCTATATGGAGGTGGCAAATATGAAAATTTTATGGCCAACTGTTATATGAAATAGGATTGAGGCGTATACAAGGCCGATCTATCTTTTCACATTACACTAAAATTTTATTTCCTTTACAGCGTCGAATTTTTAAAGCAACACGGTGAAACTAGTGTAGTAACGGATGTCATCTTTGCGGATGCGGATGCTGATGCGGATGTTCAGTGCTTGACACCAGCGGATACTGATGTTTTGCGGGAGCTGATGTGGAGGTGGAAAAATAAATTTATAATTGTTTAGACTAATATTTTATCAAACATAAAATTAAATTCAAAATAGATATCTATTATTTTATGCCAAGTATATATTTTTTCATAAGTAAAGTCATTTCCATATAATACTGCCATATTGATTTACTTTTGCCTCATCTTTCATCCACAAAAAACGTGGAATGATTTCACAAGGGAATTAGATTATATACATAACTACGCACGAGTCTAAAAACTAATCTTTGTCATATGAACTTTGCGGAGTTCGTGGCTAGACTAATTAAAGCATCAAGCACATGACCACGCCACCGCACATCTCCAAGCTCGCTTTTTTTTTATGACTATACGCCTCGTCGACGTCGATATCATTAGAGGCGTGAAAGGATCGGGGCTAGGAACGGGAAAGAATTCAGCCATGGCCTTTTAAAGGAAGCATTCGCCTGTAGTAATCTGGGGAAACCATGGAAAACACAAATCTGGATGCCCGGACGGGGATTCGATCCCACGTTCTCCCGAATGCGAGGCCAGAGCGTTATCACTCACGCTCCACGCACGGTTCCGTGCTCACCACCCGCCTTTCCAACGCTCTAGTGGCGCAATCACAGTCCAACTTGTACGATGATCCTATTTTCGATAAAGAACTCTTGATGGGCCGTGAAAGGGGTTAAAGGACTACATGTTGATATTGGAGGAAACTACTGGAGGAAACATCCTACGAGTGTGCGATAAGGACACATGGTGTGCCGCGAGAAAGTATGAGTGGAAAGGATCGCTTGGAATATTTTGTTGAACCCCTTCTACTAGCGTGAATGTGTGAGGGCATACTACGGTAGTTCTATAAGGATATCCTTCAAGTTGAACCGTGAATAGACCGTTTTACTTTACATGCAAGTTCGAACTTGTAAATTCGTCAAAAAACAACCATTTAGTTCTTAGCTAAGTGAAGATTAAAGAGAAAAGAATAATATATATTGCAATATAAACAAAACATCCGCTATACATTCGCATTTAAAATTGTTGATGCGAAAGCGGATGTAGGATTTCAGGCGAAAGTTCCGCACTTGCGGATGCGTATATCAGTTACATCCCTAGTAGAAACTAGCGTGATAGAGTCTGATATCGATAACCAGAAAGGATCTTGAGCTCACGTGCTCCCGAATGTCAGAGCTTTGCCGGTCATTCACCAGGTGATATAGTTTCAGATCAGAAATAAAATAATAATAACCTCAATTATGTTTAAAGTGTGATTGTAAAAGTATGAGAAATGATGATGGTGGAGAGTTACTTAGTAAATTTACATGATGTATTATAAAAGCGATGGTATTAGAAGAAAGAGAAGTATTCCTTCTGGCGAACTATACAGATATGGAGACAATTCTATTGCAAAGGGAACATAGTAAGTACATCGTGTTTAAAACTTAAGTAAAAGTCCACTCCGGTCTATTATCATGAAAATAGAGAAGTGTATGACTTAAAAACTTTATTCAGAAATCAAATAATGTTGAAAACTGCCACCAACCTACTGTCTGCTTCCAGCATTGGAAATCTAGCTGCGCACTAACCTCGTGTTCGGACTGCAGTCGGCTGATGTCTAATGTGATGTGGCGCCGGAGGAGAAGTATCCGGCGTCCTGGGGCGAGAGAGAGGAGACATAGGAGAAGGTGATCTCGCGTTTATTTCATTGGCAAACAAGGTCGCATGGTGACGTCTTGCTGTAAGTGTCACTTTGAGCGACTACCAGCTCTCATAATATGAACAGCTGTAACAAATTAGGAAGTGTTTCCAGGTTTATCATTCACACATAGACATAATTTTGTCTTAGAATAAGAGGGGTGTTTAGGGAGAATACCACCGGAGTGGGCGATCCATCGCAAATTTTATCAATTATTATTATTACTAGCCCCAAAGCCCGTCAAAAATGACGGGTTTAACTGAGTGTTATAGTAATTTATTTTTCTGCAGTTGCTTAACTAAATAGAATTGTTATAAAACAAAGCTCATTGTAATTTATCGTCCCTTGTGCTATAGCCAAAAGCTTCATTTGTCAACTTGGCCCTGGCTGCATTTCAGCCTAACCACAATTTCGGCTGATAGAAAAGCGTAGCTTAATCACGCGCGAATTAATACATTCCCTGTATCGCATGTCAGTGTCATCATGCATCGCGAAATAAAATTGATCCCAAATCTTCACAGGTTCTGACACCTTTCTTTCTTGATACCTGTGTTGAAGATTGATATTTTAACTGCTGCGACAGCTTACATCGGCTAAAACAATGACCCCAGTGAGAACGAAGGATGCCAAAAAGTAAATCTTAACAACTTACGCTATGCCACGTAATATTTAATTGTGGTTTAGGACACATATATCGCGATCAATTTGGAACTTCTTTCATCCGAACCATGTAATGATTTTAGTAAAATAAAACATGATAATTAATATGCCAATATAAACGCAAAACATACTTTTCTTTCAGTGTTCTGACAATTCATCCAATTGCGTAACAAAATAGATTTGTTTTAAAATAAAATTCAGTGTAATTCCTCGTGCCTTGCGCTGTAGCAAAAAGTTTGCTTCCATCCGGGTACAAGTTCCATTTCGAGGTAACCACATACTACGATAAACTTGCCGCCAGGAGAACAATAGACTACTTCTATCTCACGCATATTAATACATGAACAGTATCGCATTTTAGTGGCAATAATGCATCGCGATATATAAATTTGATCAAAAATCTTCAAGGGTTGTTACACATTTCTTTTTTGTTATCCGTGATTCAGACCCATATTAAAACGTTTGAATGGCTGACATAGCTGCTGAAATGATAGGCTCAGTAACATTACACAGTGGAAGCAAAGGAAATTAAAATAAATCTTATAAACTTACAATATGCCACGTAATAATGTAGTCTTCACGGGTGTGCAGCCGGATGGTGTTTTGAAAACACGACGTTTCGACAACCAGCTCGGTTGTCTTCATCAGGTTTCCGGTGTCTACAGGCTGACGAAAGCTGGCAGTCACCGCGTGAGGCACTAGAAATCAGGCTTAATAACAACAACATTAACCGGGATGGAGGGCTCCATCTGAGTCAAGCCTGGAATCCTGTTATTAGGGATCTCCGACTGGAGCTCCGACAGTGTTTTAACTGTCAAAACCATGGACACCAGGCGAGCGACTGCACCCAACTGCGAAGGTGTGTCCGTTGTGGGGCGGACCACAAACTAGCCAACTGCTCCACGGCCAGAGAAGAAGCAATCTGCTGCAACTGCGGCCGAGGGCACGCGGCCTGCTTCTCTGGCTGTGAGATCAAGAAGGCTCTTCGGGCAGGACGACGCTCGAAACCAGCAGCGGTGACAAACCGCCGCCAAGAAGCCAGCTCAAGACAGCCTCCCCACCAGCACAGACCGGCGGACTAGCCTGCGCGCGAGCCCCATACGTGGCCCGCTGCGCGCCGCCAAGACCAGCACAAGACAGCTCCTGGGTCCAGTCGGCAGCCACCCGGCCGCCGAGAAGGTCGACCTGCCGACCACTGCCACTGCCGTACCGGATCCAGCGACCAGCTCACGGTGGTGGTGACGCTGCTCACGCAGCTCATCACCGCCCTCATGCCCCGTCGACATCAAGATAACAACAGACAAGCAAACAACTGATGACTTTGACAAAAAGCCATTTCCAAAAACGCAAAACAGACAGCAGTCAAAGGGTTTTCCCTGGCACTGTAAAGACAAAATGGCGCAAGCCTTTTAGATGACGCTGACGCTGACGCGGAACGGATCGGCGCAGCGCGGCGTGGACGGAGCAAATGGCGCCGGTCGGGGGCCGCAGCGGACCGCAGAATGAGTTTGCGCCCACGTCCAATCAGAGTAGGCCTACCAGTACCACGGACTGCCAGCACTCCTGGGTGGGGACTACGACTACGACATCATTACCCAGGTGGCTGTTCTCCTGGAGTGTGGGGAAGTTCTTACACATGGTGCATCTCCTTCCAGATTTTTGTGTTGGTTGTCTTTATTTGTGTGGCTTATTTGGATTGTCATCTCCGGTGGGGGTTACTGTATGAGGTGGACTGGCCACCTGATATTGTCATTGAAGTGAAGTGTGTTGCCTAGCTGAACAATGAGTGGATTTGTTGAATTGGTGCTGTTTGTGTAGAACTTAGCAGCCAATTTTCTAATTCTGACTTTTAATTTTTCCAGACCACTGACTTCATGTAGTACTGAAGACGGGGTCTCTTTGGGCAGTTTATACGCATAGCGTATTGCTCTATTTTGAATCGTTTGCAGCTTTTGGATGTGTGAGGTAGCAGCATTTCCCCACACAACCGCTGCATATTCTAGAACCGGGCGTACCAGAGCAGTATACAGTCTTATGGCCTGGTCAGGTTTTAGTTTAGACGTCGGGTTCAGAATGGGATAGAGAGTCCTCATTCTGCCTTCTGCCTTTGCTCTGACTTTCCTAGTATGCTGTTTCCAGGTGAGGCGCTTATCGAGGGTTACACCGAGGTAGATCGCGGTTTGGGTCCACGGTATCGGCTCGCCAAATAGTTGGATGGGTTGTAGATTTAGTGGAACTGTTCGCCTGGTGATAAATGTGGCCTGACTTTTCCCTGCGTTGAAGGCAAGTCTCCATCTTTTGGCCCAGCCTTCAATATTTGTGCAGGCTCTCTGAAGCGAGTTCCTAGCATTTTGTGCTTTGATGCTCTTTGTGAACTGCGCTGTGTCGTCAGCATAAAGACCAGTATGCACACGATCAGTTTTTGGCAAGTCGGCAGTATAAAGATTGTAGAGGACTGGCCCGATGACAGAACCTTGCGGTACACCAGCCTCAATGCTTTTAGTAGATGACACGGCCTCGTCTAAGATTACCCTGAAGGTTCTGCCGGTCAGGTAGTTCTTCAGTAGCCTCACGTGCGACAGAGGGATGCCTAGTACAAGGAGTTTGTATAGCAGTCCTTGGTGCCAAACAGAATCAAAAGCTTTCGAGACGTCCAGAAGAACTGTCGCGAAATACTCTTTCTTCTCGAATGCACTTAGCGCATGTTCTACAAGTCTAAGCAGCTGTTGGGATGTAGAATGGTGCTCTCTGAATCCAAATTGTTCATCCGGGAGTAGATGCTCTTGGTCAATGTGATGTCGCAGCCTCCTTAGGTAAATCTTTTCGAATATTCTCGACATGGTTGGTAGTAGGCTTATAGGCCTGTAGGATTTCGGGGATCTTCTGTCTTTCCCTGGTTTGGGAATGGCTACAATATCTGCATGCTTCCAAGTTTCAGGGTAATCACCGGTTTTAATAATATGATTAAAAATGGCTGTTATGTAGTTTATAGCTACCCTTGGTAGTTGTTTTAGTAGTGGCGCCCCAATGCCATCATGACCCGGTGCTTTATTGGGATTTGCATGTTGCAACATGCCGATGACTTCGTCCTCCGTGATTGGGTCGATTGAATCCTCTTCAGGAATGTTAGTATTTAGAAATCTTTGCAGGCGCTCTTCTACCATCTGAATATGTTGCACGTCGAGGTGGTCTTGCACTGGACGGAAGTTGGCTTCAAAGACTACTGCTATTGCCTCAGCTTTTTCTTCCGGTTCACTGACGAATCTGTTGCCTACCAAGAGAGGCGGTAGCTTTCCTCCCTTTCGCAGCATTCGCCTGGTTAGTCTCCAAGCCGAGCCGTCTTCTGTGCTTATGGTGTTGAGTAGGCCATCCCATTCTTTATTTTTGTGTTGCTGCACTTCTAACCTGATTTCGTGCCGCATACGATTGATGTGTTGTTTGGTGACTGGGTCACGCGTAATCTGCCATTCCCTGGTCAGTCGGTTTTTGGCAGTTATGGCCTCTCTGATATCGGGCGGAAGAGGTTTTGAATAATTTTGCGGTATGGGTTTTTGCCGTGGGGTAGCAGCATCTGCTGCCTCGTTGATCCATTGAGTGAGGGCGAGGGTAGCAGCGTTGGACCCTATGATATCAGGTGGCGCAGCATTTTGAAGTCTTTGGGTGAGATGCTGTTTGTATAAGTCCCAGTTTATGTTTTTGATGTTTCTGTGGCGGCTAGGATTTTTCAATCTTGCACCCTCAGCTAGATAAAAAATGACTGGTATGTGGTCGGAAGAGAGTACGTTTTTTGTGGCTATTGCAATTGTGTGATTGAGTCCTTTGGTTATGGCGATGTCAAGGACATCTGGCATATATCTTCTTTGAAAGATGGTGGGTTCGGTGGGCCCCCATACCATGCCATCATTTGCCTGAACAGCACGCCGTAGTTGCTTGCCGGCAGTATTTGTAAGTCTGGAATTCCAGTCACAGTGTTTCGCGTTGAAATCCCCTGCTATGAAGACGTTCCCAGCGATGTTTAATAGTTTGGCGATTTCTTCCTCATTGACTTTGTTGGCAGGTCGTCGGTAGGCGGAGATAAGGATCATCCTGCCACTGGACGTGTCAGCAGCGATTCCAGTTGCTTCTATTGTCATTAGTTCTGGCAGAGCTACTTCATGGTGCCTTATGGTGGAGCGGATGTAGATTGCGGTACCACCACCCGCCGTCAATCTATCATTTCTATAGCATGAGTAGTTTGCAACTGCAGCCTTTACACTGGGTTTTAGGTGAGTTTCTGTGACTAAGCAGATATCTATCTGCTCATCACGTAAGAACTCGCTGAATTCACCCATTTGGTTCCATATGCCATTGGCATTCCAGGTGCATATGGTCAAGTTTTGAATCCTATTAGTCATGTTGCTGGTTGCTGGGTATACCTCTTGGTACGGCCTGCACCGCTGCCTTTACTGCGGCTTCAACTTGCCGCGGGATTTCTGCAATCATTGGACATTAGCGTTTGTAGTAAAGTTTGGATCATGTTTAGCAGGACTGAATTCGTGCTGTCATCAATAGACTTGTTCTGCTGATGTAGATTTTGATCCATGGTTGTCCTATCACTTCCGGGTGGTTGCTGTTTTCTTTGGTTATTTTCCCATCTTCTCCTGTTGGAGCTGCTGTCCTTAAACTCGTTATTCGTCTGAGTTGCTGGTTGATTGTTGCTCAATTCCTGCTGGTTGTCATTTCCATGACCCGGCAGGGGCGGAAAGGCATCAGGATCCTGCAGGGAGGCTTCTTGGTTGTTTAACTGTTGTTGCAGTTGTTTCTTTTGCTGTTGTTGACGTTGTTTTCTCATAGCTTCAGCGTGTGCAGCATTTTTCATCTTTTGCTTCTCGTTGAATCTTGAGAACGCTGGGCATTTTCTGTAGCTGGCGACGTGGTCGCCAGCACAGTTTGCACACTTTGGTGGGGTTTGTCCTTTGGTTAGGGTGCAGTCCCTCGTCGCATGGTCTCCTGCGCACTTTATGCATTTATCTGGCATTACACAGTGCCTTGAGATATGACCTATCCCCTGACATTTGTAGCATTGTGGTGGGCCTCTTGTGCTACGTAACTTTTCCAATGACACTTTCACTGAGCATAGGGAGGTCATTTGGAAGATGGATCTGTTCTCTACAGAGTCATTTAATACTACTAGAAAGAGTGGTGTTTCTTGTTGCGTTTTGGGTGAGCGCAATTTAACCACTGTTCTGGCGGCGTAGTTTATCTCCTCTAATTCTTCTTTAACATGTTCGGTGGTCATGTTGAAAGGAAGTCCTCTAATGACTACCTTCAGTAGTTTTTCTGGCACTGTAGGGTAGGTATAGAATGACCAGCCCTTGTCAGTAATGTGTTTTGCTACCGCTAGGTAGTCAGTGGTTGTCTTGGTTTGAATTTTTTATAATTCGCGACCAACCGGTTTTACAACGAAGGCACTATTACATAGTCGCTTGAGGGTGTTGTAAAGAGTCATATATTCTTCTTTATAGGTCAGCACAATCGGCGCTGGCCTGCGTACATTTGGTGGAGCAACAGGTGTTGGTTCATTTGATGAAGCAGGTGTTGTTTCTTCTGCTGGCAGTTGTTCATACCGGTTAACTGTAGATACCTCTGCTGGCGGTGGCGGTGGACATAACCGCTGCAGGGGCTGTGCGTTTTGGATTGACAAAGCCTTCATTGTCCACTGTTGTTCTCCTAGTCTTCTTCAATGGAGCTTTTTTTGTGGGGTTGTAAGCTGGTGTCAGCGAAACTTTCTTGGTAGCATTGTGTGCTGGCGTCTTGAGACGCTTTTTGTTCACATTCATAACTTCTGTAGGAGAGCCAAGGATTCTCTTCCTAGGAGCCTGCGTAACTTCCATTGTTTCTGCTGCTGGAAGATTTTGGTTGATGGGGGTCTGTGAGACCTCCATCTCTTCGTCCAGATGTTGGTTTGAGTGTGAATCTTCATGTTGGCTGCCGCCGTCCACTGTAGATTCCCCTGGAATATGCACTTCTGAGCCTGACATCGTCCTACCAGTGTAAGCGCCTAATGGAAGGGAGTGTTGTCCGACCCTTCGTTGTCACCGTAGGGTATCCGGGTCGGAGACAACCCTACGCTCGCGCTCGGGGGTTCCACTCCCGCAGGAGTGGGCCGTGGAGCGGTAATCCCTAACACCTCGGGCTGGGAGGGCAAGACAGTCCCCAAAGAAGAAGCAGCAAGTCGCTCACTATTATCTCCGCTTCGCAAGCGAGACGGGATTCGCATAAACAAGTATCGCTAAGAATACTGGTGTACACGAATACCATACAGCAGCGAGAGTGTCGAGTCGAGTCCTGGGTGGGGAGGTGCGCGCGCGCCATAGCCTAGTCACAGCTCGTAACCTATTGAGCTGGAGTAAGGTGGAGGATGTTGCCCTAAGGCATTGCCTCCAAGATATTAGGACGGGACAGATCTTCACTGTCGTTATGTCTTCTCGTTAGGCTGAAGTATCTTCTTCACTAAATGGTTGTCGCCGCGGCCATCGTTGTTTAACAGAAATGGCACGCCGCATTATATGTGCTGACGTTAATGCTGCCTCTGGGAGGCAGACAGATCTTCTTTTGCGGTCAGATGAGCTGTCAGCTTCGTGAGAAGGGCGATGAGCTCGTCCAATCTTCTTTCTCGTTGGTCTGTGTGGTGTCTGGTACAGGAACGGTCGCATGCTTCCCTGCCACCTCCGCTGATTGGCTCTCTAGTGGTCTTCTGGCGTACTCTGCTCCCTTCCCGCCTTGGTGCGGGCTGCATATGGAGCCGGTGCTGCTCACGCTGGCGACGACTCGACGAATGCCGCTGCTGTGTTTTTTTTTTTTTTTTTTTGCTGTGTGTTAGTGTTGCATACTTCCCGACTTGGTGCGGGCTGCGTATGGAGCCTTGTGCTCCGGTGCTGCCGAGTCTTGGGAAGTTGCTTCTTCCACGTGTCACAACCGCGGAAAGAAGCTGCGTGCCTGGATCCACAATTACAGCAGACTGGCTCATCCCGTGGTGTTTTGCAGTCTGCAAGCATATGTCCGCCTCCGCAGCGGACACACCTGACCGGTTCAGTGCAGTCCCTGGCATAGTGCCGGAATTTTTGACACCTGAAGCACTGGACCGGGCTGCGTGAGGGTGGCTTCGCTGAGATGGTCTGCGTTGTGGCATTGCGTGGGGGCGGTTTCTCCACGGTGGTCGGCGTTGTGTCACTGGTACTCACTCCATCAGGGAGCATGTTGTTGTGGCCCTCTGGATTCTGCTGCTCAGGAGCTTCCATTCCCATTGCAGTGGTGTTGACATCTTGGGTGGGTCTCTTGAGCAGTTGTGGGGCGTGGACGATCCCATTCGCTTGAAGGAACTTGGTCAGCCGTTGTAGTTGGTCGGGATGTTGCGGGAGAAACTTCAACCCGCCCTTCAGTGGGATAGCGAGAAGGAGGTCCAACGTTTCCGCGTGGAGCTCGGCCATCAGCTCGACGTAGTTTCCGTCGTACTCCGCCGTGATGGGTACGACTGGCCCTTGTTCCGTCTGCTGTGTTTCTTCTTGAGATGACCGATCTTCCACTTCTTGCGTGTCTTCAGTTTGTGGGAGTTCGTCGACATCTTCCGTCTCGTCTGCTACTGGTTCTTCTTGCGGGTACGGCATGATGTTAAATCGTCGTTTCAGCTTGGCGATGTATTGCTCCAGGTCAAAGTCATGCGCCCAGAGCGTTGGGAACACCACCGCTTCGGGCCACTCCTCTGGCCAGCTTGGGTAATCACGGATGATCCGCTTCTTGGCAAGATGGCTGCATTCGTGTCTTGTGAGACACTTCATGAGGTTCTTGTAGTTTGTTGGCAGGTCGTGTACGAAATTAATGTCGTCAAGGTGGATCTTTACAACCAAAGACCACCTCTCCTCCTGGTTGTTGGCTGCCAGTCTGCGCTTCCATGTCTCGCGGGTTGCCTTGTTCTGGTTTGCGATGAAGTCACTGGCCCTGATTGTGCCGTGATGCCACTTCTGCCCGTCGTGGCGAATTTCTTCCAAATATATTCGTATATTCTGGAAAACTCGTGGCATGGCGGCTATGCGTGCTGAGCGAGTGGACAGACAGACAGACAGACGTCAATGACTGGGAAAGCGGTAGTCCCAGATTATGGGGAAGGTTGTGCGCTGCAGCGCATCTCCTTCCAGTTTGCTAGTATGGTTGTCGTATTCGGTGTGTCCTAATCAGGTTGTTCCTACCAGGTGTTTTACTTCTTTACTGGTGGTCAAGAATTTTCTTGGGCCACCTTAGTCGGTCATTGTATGTGGGGTCTGCTCCCAATGCTGAGATCAACGGATTGTTTGATTTCTGCGCATTTTCATAAAACTGCGTAGCCAGCTGTTTGATTCTGACACGAAGTTTCGGTAATCCACTCAGACGATGAAGGTAATCAGTCCTCGTGTCCCTGGGGAGGTGATGAGCAAATCTGATGTCTCTATTCTGTATAGTTTGCAGTAGCTGAAGATATGCTTGCGCTGTGTTGCCCCACACAACCGCAGCGTACTCCAGTATAGGTCTCACTAGGGCGGTGTATAGACGGATCCCTGGGTCCGGTCTTAATTTAGATGTGGGATTCAATACTGGGTAGAGCGAACTTAGTCTCCCAGATGCTTTGGCCCGAACGTTGGTGACGTGAGGTTTCCACGTCATTCCCCTATCAAGTTGGACACCGAGGTAAGTTGACGTTTGGGTCAAGTTAATACGTTTCTTAGGGGTCAAGTTGATACGTTTCTTAGGGGTGTATCAACTTGACCCACACGGTATCAACTTGACCCACAGGTATAATCATTTGTTGTATTTATTTTCAGATATCTAGAAACTACAAGGAAAAAACTACAAGGGGCTAGATACCCATTGAAATTTTTGAAAGAGCATATGAAGAAATAGGGAATGGCAGGATTTCTGTTAGAGAAGCGGCCAAAACCTTTAATATAGACAAAATGAGTAGTGGTAAATTGGGGAGGCAAGGCCCTTGCCCCCTAGTGGCGACTTCGGAACTAATGTTAGCCACGCCCCCTTCTATTGTTCCAATTGGAAACATTGTATCATTCTATTGTGATCTCCCCCCTCCCACCTGTCAATCATTTTCACACCTATTGTTCTCTCCCCCCTCACACTTGACTAACCACTTGACTTGAGGGCCAATTGACTAACCACTTGACTTGAGCGCCACTTGAGGGCCACTTGAGCGACCAACTGGACTTTCGGACAGATGTCGACATGCTGCTCCTTTTCAAACGAGGAATTCGCGGAGGTATTTGCCAGTGCGTGCCGAGGCAAATAACAGGTACATGCTGCGGCGGTGGGGGCGGGCGCCACCACGTGGTTCGCCGTCGGCTTGGCCACGTTGTCTACACACACACACACATCGCGTTAAATGCGCGGTCATAGCGTGCCAGTATGGCGTTACACATTGTTGTCATTAGAGGCGGGGGGGAAAGGAAACGGCGACCTGGAGTGAATCAGAATATGGATGCTCAGACGGGGATTCGAACCAGAGCCCTCCTAAATGTGTGGTCATAGAATGCCAGTATGGTGTTACACATCATTGTCATTAGAGGCGGGGAAACGGCGACCTGGAGTGAACCAGAATATTGATGCTCAGACGGGGGTTCGAACCGGAGTCCTCCTAAATGCATGGTCAAACTGTTCAAACCATCGTTACATTCACCTGGAGTTATTTGGGGAAACCAGAATATGGATGCACGGACGGGGGATTCGAACCAGCGATCGTTGTTTGACGGCATTCGACTCTATATATGGTCGGGAATAAAAAAATATACTCTATATTGAGCGCTTAATAAAATACGATTTAAACCAATGATGTTCTTTCTTAAGTTAAGAATTAATGCCTTTAAACAAATCTCTCTCTGAAAGCCCATTTCACGTAATATTAAACATTTAATTTCTACTCTTGGCATAATAGATACAAAAATTATTTTTATATCATGATTATTGTAAAAACGCGGCCTCACCATTTACCCAATAAATTTTTTTTAAAATACTAATATTTTCATTAGTTCATAGTAAATTTAGTTGCTTGAGGCAGCCGGCCCCTCCTATTCATATGTCAAGTAGGGGTCGATTCACACACAATAGGCTCTTGGTGGCCGGTGGGAGTGAAGGCAAAATTTCATTTCACGTAATATTAAACATTTAATTTCTACTCTTGGCATAATAGATACAAAAAATTATTTTTATATCATGATTATTGTAAAAAACGCGGCCTCACCATTTACCCAATATTTTTTTTAAAAATACTAATATTTTCATTAGTTCGTAGTAAATTTAGTTGCTTGAGGTGCTGGACCCTCCTATTCATATGTCATGTAGGGGTCCATTCACACACAATAGGTCATAGCGTACCAGAATGGTATTACACATCGTTGTCATTAGAGGCGGGGAAAGGCCGACCTGGAGTGAACCACAATATGGATGCTCAGACGGGGATTCGAACAAGAGCCCTCCTAGATGCATGGTCATAGCGTGCGAGTATAGCGTTACACATCGTTGTCATTAGAGGCGGGGGGGAAAGAAAACGGCGACCTGGAGTGAACCAGAATACGGATGCTCAGACGGGGATTCGAACCAGAGCCCTCCTAGATGCATGGTCATAGTATGGCGTTACACATCGTTGTCATTAGAGGCGGGGGAAAGGAAACGGCGACCTGGAGTGAACCAGAATATGGATGTTCAGACGGGGATTCGAACCATATAATAACGCTACGTTAGTATCTCTTAAACAGGGATTGACATATTTATCTCGGATAAAATTGCATTCTACTTATCGTGAAAATTACCAATTTATAGAAAAGTCCATGAGTCACTACCATACAGTGCTGTGCTCTACACATAGAGTTTTAGAGGGTTGAAAAGTTCACCACTAATAATGTCATAACCCGACAGTTTATTCAATTAACATGAGAGGCATACTCACATCGGCGTATTTACGTTTACTTGAATTATACAGAGTGTTTCTATATGTTATCATTTTTGCACAGAATGTTCGTCGGAGAGTGATCATGTAATCAAGCAGGTTTCCCCGCCAGAGTCGCCACTGTCGTAGTGGTGCGACAGGCGAGGCATACCATCATTTTTATTATTATTATTTTGTTTGTTTGTTGAATACCGCGTACTAAGAGACCGGTATTTTGCGCGGCCTAAGAAGACCGAAATGCAACGCGTTTATTTTTATTCTACGCAGCAGCCGCTTACTGTGGGGGCCCCCCCAAGCCACCTCGGTAGGCACTTTTGGATTTCTATGTATCAGTGGTGTCAAGAGAATGGCATATGATAACTTGTTGTTGTGACCTAACTCAGTATTACTATCCCACAGTACACCTAGGGTGAGTTGAAATGTTTCATCTGGTGTTGAGCCAATTATGTTTCGGCTTGTGGAGGGTCATGCTTTTAACATACAGTTTAATGAAACTTGTGATGTCGTCATCTTCTGCATGCTCTGTTTAGTTCAGCTTCAAATACTTTAGTGTGACTTTCGACAGATATATCAGATGTACTACTCGAGTTGTCATATAAGGTCGTGAACAGAATGAGTTTCATTTATGACGATACACCGCATCATGCCGTGTGTTTTTCTATTTTGGTGGAAGCATTCAATACACATCGTATGGTATGATATACACCTTGTAACCATGTAAACCGATGACATCTTTTGTATAGTGAAATTACATAATTGTGGTGTTGTTTTACCTGTTTTCATGATCTTAATCCAAGAAAGTTATATGAATGCAGACTGCCTTCCGTGTAACTGCGTTAAAGTCAGTTTCTGTGTGCATATACGTTGTTTTACCTCGATTGGTACAAACACTAGGCTAGTATGTATAGTTATCACCCTGTGCACTTCCTCTGACGTGTCTATAATTATGGTATCGTTATGTGTGTTTATACTCTGCATGGTATTGTTATGAAAATAAAGCGTGAGCAAACATGTAATTCATACAAATTTAAGTCTTTTGTAGAGGAAAATTTACAGGGAACCCCATATACACATATGAATGCAGTACCCGATGCACTTCCACTGACCCGTCTATCATGATGGTTATGTGAAGTGTGTGTTGACTCTGGAGAATTCTACCAAGTTTCGTTATTCGTCAGAAAAATATTTATTACTGAAAAAAAATTACCATGTTTTAGTTTATCCGGAGACTGCCATTACACTTTTTTTTTCCAAATTGCACGTATTTCTGTAATACACGAACATTATATGAGCGATATTGTGATACATGTGAATGTAATTTTTAGGTCAACCATTGACTTCATTCATGGACGAAATTTACATTTTTTTTACCGATTTTTTGTTATATATGACCAGATTTCTTGATTTTGTACATTTTCACACTGTTTTTCTGCGTTAAAGTCAGTTTCTGCATGCATATACATTGTTTCACCTCGTTTGGTTGATGCCATATTCAATCACATCCCAGATGTGTTCGATCGGGTTCAGATCTGGCGAGCTGGGCGAACCAGTACATCAATTACAACTCGCCACCGTGTTCCTCGAACCATTAAGTTACACTTCTGGCCTTGTGACATGGCGCATTACCTTGTTGAAAAATGTCACAGCC
Organism: Vandiemenella viatica; assembly: GCA_031002005.1. NCBI lineage: Eukaryota > Metazoa > Arthropoda > Insecta > Orthoptera > Morabidae > Vandiemenella > Vandiemenella viatica. The sequence goes on from JARYHS010008075.1 coordinate 137,619,451, forward strand.
GTTGGGAAACATGGTCGTCATGAAGGTTTGTGTTGTACGTGGTCTGCAACCAGTGTGCGATACTTATCGGTCGTCACGATGCCTTGCATGAGCTCCCACGTGAATGTTCCCCGCAGTACAGGTGACAAGAAGCTGTTCCAGTAGAAATCGACCAGTTCGCACCCTTACTCCGGCATGATGAAGAAGGTATCGAAATTCATCAGACCATGCAACGGTCTGCCACTACGCCAACGTCCAGTGACGATGGTCTCGTGCCCATTTCAGTCGCAGTTGCCGATGTCGTGGTGCACATGCATGGGTCGTTGGCTGCGGAGACCCATCGTTAGGAGTGTTCGGTGCACTGTGTGTTCAGGTACACTTGTACTCTGCCCAACATTAAAGTCTGATGTTAGTTCCGCCACAGTTCGCCCGCCGCCTGTCCTGTTTTACATCTGCCCAGCCTACGACGTCTAACATGTGTAATAAGGGGTGGCCGCCCAACCACTCGACGTTTGGACATGGTGTCACCTTCGTTTCGCCACTTTTTGAAGACGCTCACCGCACCACTGCTCGAACACCCGATATATAGTGCAGTTTCCGAAATGCTCGTGCCGAGCATCTGGGCCATCGCAATCTGCAGTGGGTCAAACTTAGATAGATCGCAAGCCTTCCCCATTTTAAACACTGATAGCGCGCTCACTGATACTACATGCACCATGCGTGTGTCTGACTAGCAGCCATTCCTCGTGACGCTGCTTTGTCCTGAACGGGTTGGTTGGTAGTCATAATGTTCCGGCCGATCAGTGTAAGTGTAAAACGACTTGTTTACTTATTGCTGCATTTAATGCATATTCGACGTTCCTATCAAGAGTATCAAAATACTGTAACTGATGTTTGAGATTATGAAGACAATTATCTGCTTTAATTTTCATGACAGGAATGTAGTAAAAGAAGCAATCAATTGTTAACTAACCCCTATAATTATTTTGACCTCCTTTACTTTTGTAAATACATACACAAGTCATGGGATAGGTAGCTGTAAAGATCCATATTCCTGAAGCACCACAGAAGAAGACTATAAATGTAAAATGTCGAGGGTTTCATTTGTTCTGTCGTGAGCCATGTGAAAGGTTATTATGATCGTACGACATGAATTAACAGACTCTAAACGCAGAATTGTAGTTGGCTCTAAACGCTCGAGGTATTTAATTTCACCAATTGATCATGAATTTAGCAATCCTCGAAAAACAGTGTCAAGAGTGAGTAATATTCGGTATTATATCTACCATGATGGACAATGCAGTGGCCGAACATGTGAATTTAATGACCGACACCAGTGACATCTACGTCGAAGTGTCAGTGTTAACAGACAGGCAACAGTGCTTAAAAGAACAGAAGCACTCAACGTGGGACGTATAGGTAAAGACAGAGTGGCTATCTGGCAAACTCTTCTTCCACCACAATTCTTCGACGACCACATCCACGAAAACAACTCGACTGCCAGCCACCCAGATTACCTCTAGCTTCAGCGAGACACGACCAGAGAATTTAGAGAATTGGAACATCGGAGAAAAAACCCCAGAGAATCGAACATCACTTAAAACTAATTTCGTTTTTCCATGGTTTCCTCAAATCACTCCATTGAGCCATCTGACTCGTGTGCAACCAACTTTATTCACAAACGCGTTTCGATCTCCTCAAATGGCTCCAGCCGAAAAACTTAGAAATTTTTATTAAAAAAATGACCGCGTTTTTCATTTCACCTAGAGACTGCCATTACAGTAGAAACTTTTTTTCTCTCTGTATTTCAATGCACAAACAATTATTGTGAACTTGTGGCACGCATTCGCTGTACCCGCGTAAATATCTGTATTTCAAGAATTTTACAGTCACCCCTCAACAAGAATGAGAAGTGGTAACTTAGGAGGATCTATGAGTATACATCACTGACACAGGAATTCGAACAGATAAACCTGTAGAACTCCCCACCACACACATCGCGTTACCATCCCTGGCTACAGGAACAAACACCACTAAACTCGTTTTATTTTTATTTTTATTGTTGTCGGAGTGTTCGCAGTGACTCTTGGCGATAAACGGCTATTTGTGTGTCTAAACTACAACAGATACTAATTAACATGCGGACCGGGAATCGAACCCTGCATCTCCCACATGGCAGCCCCGAACGTTAACAAACTCACCCACCAGGAAGAAAAAAAGTACCTCTGAAAGGAGGACGAATATATATAGACCTGCAGTGAAAATCACCTACCTGCCTATAAATGACCACGTTAATACTGACATGCCATTCAACGAGTTTAAAAACCTATGTAGTTCCTGCTGGAATACAAGCAAGCATGGATTTGTGGTTATTGACAAGGACAGCGACATGTATCATGGACGTTACCGCAATGGATTTGATTCATTTTTGAATAAATAGCCAAAGCTCGCTAGGTCCAGTCATCATTACAACCATGGACAAGTTTGGTAGAACATCATCGCTACAGAGCCTTGAGCGGGCGGTATGACCAAGCAGCCGAATGCCATAAAAATAAAAACTATTTACGGTCTGCAATGCTTAACATTTTTTATATTAGGTTTTCATAATTTTATTAAACACTTCAGATATACAGAAGAGAAAAGTTAATCATCAGCAATAATATATTCTCCTTCACTGTCTACAAAGTCTGCCACCGTTACGGTAGTTTTTCTATTCCACATCAGTAGAAATCGCGTAGTAAATGATGTACCTTCAAGATTGTTCGGTAAATAAGTTTTTTTTTTTTTGGCTTTACGCCTCGTCGACGTCGAGGTTATTAGAGGCGGGAAAGGACGGAGGTCAAGGAACAGGATTCGGCCGTGGCCTTTGTAAAGGAAGCATTACGCCATTTGCCTGGAGTGATTTGGGGAAACCATGGAAAACCCAAATCTGAATGCCCGGACGGAGATTCGAAACTACGTCCTCCCGAATGCGAGGCCAGAGCGTTAACCGTTCAACCATCATGCTCGGTGGTAAAGAACAGAAAATGTAAAAATATGACAGCTCAAGATCTGGTGAATAAGGTTGGCGCTGAATGACTTGCCAACTTAACAGCTTGATATTGTTTTTGTCAGGTTAGCAGTGCGGGGCGGCCGTTATCGTTCAGTAGCATCACTTCACGCAGTCTTATTGATTGTTTTTCTCGGATTGGGCCTACAAGACGTCTCAATTCATGCCATTAAATGTCGGCAGTAATGATTACGCCTCGGGGATTACATTCGTAATGCCGTAAAGCCTCCTCTGGTTGAAAACATACCTAAAGTATACCCTGATTTTTTGAGGATCCAGTTTTCTGGTATTCAACAAAACAAACAAAATAATAATAATAAAAATGACGGTATGCCTCGCCTGTCGCACCACTACGACAGTGGCGACTCTGGCGGGGAAACCTGCTTGATTACATGATCACCTCCGACGAACATTCTGTGCAAAAATGATAACATATAGAAACACTCTGTATAATTCAAGTAAACGTAAATACGCCGATGTGAGTATGCCTCTCATGTTAATTGAATAAACTGTCGGGTTATGACATTATTAGTGGTGAACTTTTCAACCCTCTAAAACTCTATGTGTAGAGCACAGCACTGTATGGTAGTGACTCATGGACTTTTCTATAAATTGGTAATTTTCACGATAAGTAGAATGCAATTTTATCCGAGATAAATATGTCAATCCCTGTTTAAGAGATACTAACGTAGCGTTATTATATGGTTCGAATCCCCGTCTGAACATCCATATTCTGGTTCACTCCAGGTCGCCGTTCCCTTTCCCCCGCCTCTAATGACAATGATGTGTAACACCATACTGGCACGATGTGGCCGCGCATTTAGGAGGGCTCTGATTCGAACCCCCGTCTGAGCATACATATTCTGATTCACTCCAGATCGCCGTTTCCTTTCCCCGACTCTAATGACAACAATGTGTAACGCCATACTGGCACGCTATGACCGCGCATTTAACGCGATGTGTGTGTGTGTGTAGACAACGTGGCAAAGCCGACGGCGAACCACGTGGTGGCGCCCGCCCCCACCGCCGCAGCATGTACCTGTTATTTGCCTCGGCACGCACTGGCAATTACCTCCGCGAATTCCTCGTTCGAAAAGGAGCAGCATGTCGACATCTGTCCGAAAGTCCAGTTGGTCACTCAAGTGGTCTGGCAACGGCTGCGCCACATCTGGTGCGGCTGCGTCACAACTGGTGCGGCTGCGTCACACCTGGTGCGGCTAGAGGGGGCGTGGTCAAGGACAATAGGGATGTTACTGAGGTTAGTCAAGTGGCCCTCAAGTCAAGTGGCGCTCAAGTCAAGTGGTTAGTCAAGTGTGAGGGGGAGAGAACAATAGGTGTGAAAATGATTGACAGGTGGGAGGAGGGAGAGAACAATAGAATGATACAATGTATCCAATTGGAACAATAGAAGGGGGCGTGGCTAACATTAGTTCCGAAGTCGCCACTAGGGGGCAAGGGCCTTGCCTCCCCAATTTACCACTACTAAAATGACCCTTCATCGGTACAAGGTGAAAAAAGGAAAAAAGGAAGATGCTCTTGAGAAAGGTGTACAAATGAGATATGCTAAACATCGACAAATATTAAATGATGAATTAGAGGAGGAGCTTAGTAAATACATTTTAACTAGCTCTAAAATTTACTATGGTCTAACTCCTAAAAATGTTCGCGAGCTGGCATAGGAATTGGCACTAGCAAATCAAGTAAAAGTGCCAGTAATCCTGAGAAAACCGTAACAATCTATGTCATCCCTACTCTTGTGTGTAGTTTCTTTTCAAATGCTATGACACCAAATAATATTATAGCAGGATTTAAAGCTACAGGAATGATGCCATATAATCCAGACATCTTTACATTGAAGATTTTTTGTCAAGCTTTGTAACTGATCGTCAGCCTTCTACATCAGCAGAAATAAATCAGCCTTCTACATCAGCAGAAGTCAATCAGCCTTCTACATCAGCAGATGTCAATCTGCCTTCTACATCTTCGGGAAGAGCACATGAACCTTTTACATGAAGAGAGCTTGGTGTCACTGAAAGAAGTAAAAAAAGGCAGACAGCCTTTAAAGTCTTGTATTGTTACAGATACTCCAATAATAATAATAATAATAAAAACTTGAACAAGATGCGATAGAGAGAGAAAAAATCTATCAAAACAGAAGAGCACAAGTTAAAATTATGTAAATCATTTGATGGTAAGCTAAGCAAAGAGATAGACAAACCAAGAAAAGAAGACAAAGATAAAAAAAAAGTCAGAAACGAAGAAAACCCGAAGAAGAGTCGGACTCTGATAAAAACGGAGAGTATTTTTGTTTGGTGTGTTTTAAAACATACGCCTCATCCACACCTGGCCAGGAATGGATTCAGTGCATTTCTTGAAAGAAGTGGGCACACATCACCTGTGCAGAAGACAACCCGTTTTACACTTGCTTTAACTGCCAATCAGACCCATGTTTCTCTTCAGAGTCGGAGTAATGTAATTGTTCTCAATAAAAGATTTTAGAAACTAATAAAATTTTGTATATTTTAAACATAGTTCGTTAAGCAAAAGCTTTTGTAGCCTATATACTCAAAATATTATTCCTATAATCCATTTAAGTTGTTTTTAAGGTCTTCAAAAACGCGGTTGTTTTTTAACATTGTTGTTAATAATATTGTTGTATTGTTTGTGGTAACAATAAATCTTGTTCACGTTTCCTTTGTTATTTTTTCATTAATTCCTGTCACCGTATCAACTTATTAAAATGTGTACCAACTTTACCCATCACTGTATCAACTTTACCCAAGGCGGGTTAAGTTGATACATCTTGCAATGTTTTTAAAACTTTTTTTCAGCAAAGGAGATTTAATTTTATAAATAATGGAAGTATCTTAACTTATGGCCAAATAGTTATAGTTATGAATTACATTCGATTTGTTTCAAAATAATTGCAGAAAAACAATTTAAAATTCAGAAAGTAAAAAGTGTATCAACTGTACCTGGTCTCCCCTACTCCTTGCTAATCAAATTTTGTCAAGGCCAACAAAATATATTTAAGTGCATTTTTCATATTACATACTACTCGAATTCAAGCGCACCCCCGGGTTTTAAATTATAACCTTGTATATCAAAGTCACTTTCCATTCTTTTTTTTCCCCTATTTTTATATACTCCAGAGACTACCTAAAGTTTAGCTGGCAAGGTGCCAATGTCTACATTAATTTTATACCACCTTTAATGCAATATCTGGAGAATAAAATTACGAAATTAATAATAGTCATATCATTCATATGAAAATATTAGGGAAGTAAATACAAGAAATTAACTTGTCTACTTCTTTTATTCGTTATAAAACAACACAGTTTTGTTATTTTCTGTCTGATTGACACTTTCTGCTTTTTATTGTGCATTTTTGCAGCTTGATAAATCTCAGCCTGACAAACATATAAATCATTTTCTTTGAAAGTAGGATAACATGATTTTCAGTATATGGCGTGTTTTAGCTAACCTCTCCCTCAATTTATTCAAATATCGGAGCGGAAATCTGTATCGAAAGAAAGTATTAAACATGTGATCAGCAGGTTAGATCACATCCAGGCGTTAAGAAAGTAGAAGATTCTGAACTTATTTAAATGCTTACTTACTTGTGAAACGACAAATTTGTGCCTCTTGTAGCACAGTTGGTGTAGTTATATGCAGCGCAAGACTTAACCATTGTAGAAAACACTTGTAAACCAAAAATATACGACCACGCGATCATGTCAATACTTCTCATCTGTACAAAAGTAAACACTGAAAGCTACCGGTTGCCCTCAATATGGCGGCGAGCACATCGTTCAATTTGCGAAGGAACACTAGCGCCGTTGCTCCTTCTAGTGTATAATATTCAAACTTCTTTGTATGAGAGATAACACATGAGGACATAGGATGACCATGACATACCGTTGTGCAGAGTTTCCTCAATCACCACCAGCTGTGAGACATTCGCCTGATAGATTTGAACAATGTAGAAGTGTCTGTAACGACACTCTGATTGTAAAGAGTGTAATAGAGGTAGAAATTAAAGTGTCCCAACCCCAGGTTTAATTAGAACACTGCACTAAAATTCCGACTTCACCTCAAAGCAATGTAACCATCCTCGACATTTTTATTTTATTTTTCTGTCAACTAAATGCGTTCGACTGAGTTCTCTTGCAATCTTACAGTTACGCCCTTTAATATTTGCTAAGTTTCTAGGAAATTTTATTAAAAACTAGCTGGTGACCACTACTTAGTTCGTGTTTGTAAAGAATTTAGATTGACAGCTACTGACATCTAACGGCCATAGTGCACGATCAGAGACTCGATGCTATTACCACACACAAAGGGCACAATTGAGCTCAAGCTTTCGTGGAAGACGGAACTAGTGCCGTGTTTACACAGTCGAGTGAGAGCGAAAACAAGTGGTCGGAGAGGAAGTGGCGTTGCGGCCCACACAGGTCGAATTCTGCTATCGTGTAGTAACCAGTGTTAACCGGGAACAACACTTAATAACAAGAACAAAGAAGTGAGCTTGTGATTGTGCACATACGGACTAAAGTGTACAATTAACAACTGTTGGAGTGTAGATAACATCTGCGCATACAGGCGAGAGGAGATGGCCGAAGCAAGTGGCGGAATTAATCCCCAAACAGAAGAAGAAAACATTGAAACCTTTGTATATGAAAATGAACAAGACATGGCGGAACCAGTGAAGAATAAATTAGAAGAACGAGTGACTGAGAGTGAGGAAGAAGAAACGTACAACCTTAGGAGGAAACGTCGAGCAGTAGAGAAAAGACAATCACACAAAATAAGCAAAGAAGAACTAATCCTATTGGAGATGCTTAGAAACAAGAACAAAGATCAGGGACACCAACAGAAGAATATGCTACAAACATATTCAACATCACAGCCGGAAGGGAAGGACGAGGAACGCAGCAAGAAGAAAGAAGACAGCATACTGGAAAACAGGGAAGCGAGTAAAGTCAAGAAGTTTATGTTCACAGAACGCAACAGAAGGTATAAAGCCAACTCAGATGGCCCGTTCATAGCGATGGTAGAGCCAATGGGCGAGGGAAATATTCAACACCCAATACAACTAGGGAAGGTATTCTACAATAAAGTTCCTGGACTGAAAAGAATAAACCAACAAGGAAAGAATAGAATGGCCATGGAGTTTACAGAACCAGAATTTGCCAACCAATTAATAGAAAACCGCATCTTATTACAGTCTATGAGACTTAAGGCCTTTGTACCGGCTAGTAGAGTGGAGTGTAAAGGAGTCATCAAGTTCGTTCCCTTGGACTTATCAGAAGAAGAGATAAAGCTAAACGCCACATCGGAGGCGCCAATCATCGACGTGAGGCGCTTCACCAAGAAAACGCAACTGGATGGAAAGACAGAGACAACACCGCTAAAAACCGTTCAGATAACGTTCGAGAGTCAGTATCTCCCAGAATATATTGAAATATACTACCTCAGGTTCAAGGTCGCAACATATATCTACCCAGTAACACAGTGCTATAAATGTCAGAGATTTGGACACGTGGCAAACAACTGTAAAGGAAAGGAAAGATGTACAAAATGTGGCGAAGAGCATAAAACATCAGAATGTCAAAAGGAAAGCCCCAAATGCGTGAACTGCTGCGGCGAGCATCCGGCCAATGACAGGCTTTGCCCAGTGAGAAAACAAGAGGAGGAGAAAAAAGTAACGCAAGCAGCACACAGCAAAAATACAGGGACAACAGAATACGCTTACAAGCACGGAGACTTCCCCACTCTACAGAAGAGATCATTCAGAGACGTCACCACAGACAAGGAACAGCCTGGCACGGTGGACCGACACCAAAAGACAAATAATGTGGTAGCACAGGTCTCACGGGAGACCCAGACCGAGGAAGTACCCAATATAGAAAGCAATGAAGAAATAATCACCATCATAGTCAAAACAATAATGAAAGCTCTAGCCCAACATATGAAGGGCAAAATGACAACAACTGTACTCCAAAAAGTACAAGACATTGCCACTAGAAGCATAATAAAAGAAATCAGACAGATAGGCTCAACTATTCAGAACTCAGAGAACTCCGGAGCAACAACTGAAAATGGCTAGGAGAAGACAATTAAATATAATACAATGGAACGCTAGAAGTCTGTACCATAAATGGAACGATCTTCAAAGACTACTGGAGGAACACAAAGCAGACGTGGTACTGATCACGGAAACGTGGTTAAGTCAAGCACATACGCTCAAACATAGGTTCTACAACATCTACAGGAAGGACAGGGAAGACGGATATGGTGGTGTGGCCATCATGATCAGAAATGAAATGAACAGCTCCATTAGAAACATGGTGATATCAGCAGCTGATATAGAAATCCTAGCAATAGACATCACACAAGGAGGCACCATCAACACGGTTTCTGTAATATACAAACCACCAAGGGTCAGTCTTACTGAAGAGCAATGGTCAGAAATACTCAACCAGCTCCCATCAGGAAGTATCCTGGGAGGAGACTTCAACGCCCATCACCCATTGTGGCACGACAGTCGAACAGACCAGCAAGGAGAAGAAATTGCAGCCGCAATTACATCATCCACATTTACCACGCTCAATAATGAACCTGGAACCAGAATAGGAACACCTTATCAAAGAAGATCGTCGCCAGACATATCTATAGTATCTGCAAACCTCAGACAAAAAACAACGTGGGAGATACTTAAGGACACCCTGGGCAGCGATCATTTCGTTATAAAAATGACGGTAGATGCACCAAGCACACTGAACCACGAGCCAGCAAGGGCCTTATGGAACTGCAAAAGAGCCAAATGGGAGCAATATCAGGAGAAGATAAATATGCTAATGGAACAGGAGAATGATGAGGATGGCCCATTACAGCAACGATACAATAACTTCGAGGGAATAATTACATCTGCAGCCAAAGAATGCATACCCCCGACCAAAAGCAAGGAGAAGACTTCCGCAGAAAGGAAACCGTGGTGGACAGCGGAATGCTCCAAAGCCATAGCTAGACGACGCTTAGCCATCAAAGCATATAGACAGTGTCCGACAGTGGACAAATTTGCTACGCTCAGGAAGGCAATAGTGGAAGCTAGGACAATCATAAGAAGAGCCAAAAGGAAAGGATGGGAAGAGTTCTGTGACAACATCAAATATGGAATCACGCCTCTAGAAATGTGGAAGAAGCTAAGATGGTTTAAAGGAAGCCAAACGAACTCTAAATGGATCACCAGCAACAAAGAATCAGCGGAACAATTTTTGGCCCTGACTGCGCCCTCGTACGTCCCGTTAGAACGAAGCGTGGACTCTGCTATAAAGCGAGACACTCAGCCAAAGAGACCAAATCACAACAAGTTTGAAATGTCAGAGCTACAATGTGCAATAAAAAAGGAAGATACGGCCCCCGGACTAGACGGCATAACATACTCCATGATAGAAAAACTTCCACCAAGAGCGAAACAGAAGTTACTGGAACTGTATAATGACATGTTAGCAACAACATATGTGCCAGAACAGTGGAGAAATGTCCTCATCATACCAATCCTAAAGGTGAACAAGGACAAAACTAAAAGCGAATCATACAGACCCATCTCACTACTATCCTGTCTTGCAAAGATCATGAGTATAATGATCAAAACAGAATGCAGTGGTTCATCGAGCACTACAAAAAACTGGACAGCAGAACAATGGGATTCAGGAAAGGGTATGGTACATTAGACAACATAACAACATTAGTCACGGACATACAACTAAGTTACGCTAGAGGAAACTATCTACTTGCGGCCTTCCTTGACATCAAGGACGCATATAACAACGTTCAGATCAACATACTCCAAGAAGCCTTGGACAACATGGGTATGCCAAGAGAAATAGTCAACTGGTACACTAGATACTTGGAGCATAGAGTAAATATACTATATACAGCAGAAGGAGAGATACTTGCTCGTCATGTATATCAGGGACTACCCCAAGGAGATCCCTCGAGTCCCACACTGTTCAACATATATACTACAAAAACGTTCAACCGGTTGAGAAGCCTAACAACATATGCACAATACGCGGATGACTTCGTAGTATATGTGACCCACCCAAACAAAGAGAAGGCTAGAACCATACTTGAAGAACAAGTGAAGGAGACACGAAACATCTCGAAGGAGAGAGGGATGGATCTATCCATTCAGAAAAGCAAAGTAGGAATCTTCACGCAAAGACAGTTTGCAAATGAGGATTTCAAAATCTGCATAGACGGAACGCATATGGAAGTAGTTAGGGAAACAAAGTTCTTAGGCATGTGGCTGGACACAAAGCTGTCCTGGAAAAGACACATAGAAGAGACCAGACAAGCTGCGTTACAAAGATTAAACATCTACAAAACGCTGGCTACACCAAACAGAGGCACAGGACCCCCGACAGCTGCGAAAGATATACTTCGCCTTAATAAGAAGCAAGATTGAATATGGTGGATTCCTATATGAAACTGCATCCACGACCACACTTAAAAAACTGGATACCGTACAATCTGCCGCCTTGAGGATAGCGGGCGGCTTTCTAAGAACAACGCCAGTCATGGCAATGGAAGTGGAAATGGCAACGCCGCCCCTATCATTAAGAAGGAAGAAATTGGGCCTAAAATTCTGGACAAAAGTAAGGACCAACACCAGCCATCCTCTGGGGAGAAAAGTGCGTACATTGGTGCATGAATATACAGCAAAACCCCAAAAATTACATAAGAGCCCAAGTCTCATAAAATACTGGGAAATAACTAACCGATGGAACATAGCAACCTCTGAGATCAACGATATGTATAGAGAACGAGAACCGTGGCCAAGGATGGAAATGGATCAACATGTATACACAGAACTGACAGTAGATGTATCAAAGAAGAAGGAACAAAATATTGAAATCATAAAGCAGCTGTCCCTGCAAACCTTGAACACAAGATGGGAAGGATGGAGACAAATATTTACCGACGGATCAAGAGAGAACGAGGAATCCACCACAGCAGCGTTCATCGACATGGCGCTAGAAATGCATGAGGCGTACAGACTACCAACCCCAATGTACATATTTTCAGCAGAGATCATCGCGATACTAAAAGCAATCAAGTACATAAATGAAGTGGGTATTGTTAAGGCAGTCATCTGCTCGGATGCTAAAAGCGCCCTACAGGCCATAAAAGGAATCCCCAGAGGCACGTGCAAAAACTACCTAGCGTTTGAGGCAGCCAGGCAAATAATCAAGGCAACAACTGAGGGAAGAAGAGTAAAATTACAATGGATCCCAGGACACGTCGGCGTAAAAGGAAATGAAGCGGCGGATGCCATAGCACGGGGACAATTAAATGCAGCAGATATAGAGGAGATACCCATCCCCTACACCGACTACAACCACACAATCACACAAATAGTGAAGAAGGATTGGAAAAGAAGATGGGTAGAAGAAGAACCGAGCAAGAGCCTTTGGTACAGAACCATAGCAGGGGAACCAGACCACAAACTATGGTACGCGCCCTTTAAAATAAACAGAAGTGAGATTAAAACAATAAGTAGACTGAGAACAGGACACGCACTCCTACGAGACAGAATGTACACAATGAAGATCGTGGACTACCCGAAATGCCAACAATGCGACGATGTGGAAGATACATATCACTTCCTTTTAAGATGCAAGCAGTATAGGAACATAAGGCAAGAGATAATAGAAGGCGAACTTACAATCAAGGACATAGCAGACCTAATACAAGTCTTATCCTCACCATCGCTGAAAGCAATAAAAGAAATGCACAAATACGTAATACAGACAAAAAATAGAATATAACAACAAAGGGATATTCAATGCATCGAGCAAGAAAATGTTCTCAAGATTCTCTGTCATAGGTACTTAAAGTGTAATTCATAATCAGTTGAAAAAAAAAAAAAAAAAACACAACACACACAAAGGCCATTCATCTGCACTATGTAGTTCAGGCAGCAAAGTAAAATATACGGATACACATGTCTTTGGTCGAGGTACGAAAATATCCTTGATCGGCCATTTTCAACCACCATATCTCCCACAGTTACCGAAATTCGGCCAACGTTGCGATATACGGGTGACTCTGTGCTTCTACCACACACAAACACCAGTGATCTGCGCTAGATAGTTTTGGCTGAAAAGTGATACACCATGACACATACGTTATAGGTAGAAATATGAAAGTGCCGCAGGTCGACCACTTTCAACCACCATATCTCTCACACCCCCTTAGCTACCGACATCCAACCACCATAGTACACGATAATAGACACGATACCACTACCACACACAAACACCATTGGTCTATGCTATGTAGTTGTGTCAGCAGAGTGACATATACGGAGACACATGTCTTTGGTCGAAATACGAAAATGCCCTGCATCGACCACTTATAACCATCATATCTCCCACATCCCCACAGCTATCGGCATTCGGCCAACGTTGTGCATGACAGGAAACTCCATGCTACTTCATCACACAAACACCAGTGATCTGTGCTGGGTAGTGGTGGCTGAAAAGTGAAATATAGGAAAACACACGTCTATTTATATATATATATATATGAGATTTCGTGGGCAGGACTTTGTATTCCAGTCCAGTCCAGTACATTCATCGATTTTATTCTTTGCGTTTGCCCTTGTATCTTGAAATTCAAATCTCTTGGTTGTTTCGTAGAAATCGTATTTATATAACTAAGATCAGCGATATTATGCTGTTAATTTTCAGTTTGAGGTATGCATTTATACGGCAGACCATACCAAGAAATCAAGACATGATTTTCAGTTCCATAATGTCCGAACTTCCACATAATACAATAGCATTTATCCTCACAACGGCTTCTCTCTTTCAAAATTATCATAAAACTTGTACATTAACCATATTTCACACTCTTGTATATTAAAATCAAATACCGACAAACATTTAAAATAACAAATTTATGATTTAAACCAAACGGCTGTTATTATAATTTTCTAACATACTTCCAGGTTACACAAAAGAAACGCGTTGTTATTTCATAGCATTTAAGTAGCTGCTTTCTGATTATAGTAAAAAAAGGAAGGAAACTTTTACTGCATTTAGCCTGCTCATACGCTGGTGGAATTTATTATACTGAACTATTCGGTAAGCGCAATAATGTTAAGATATGAAAGTGAATAGAAATAAGTTGTGTAAAATGCACAGTGTTGCTGGTCTCCCTCTTTAGTCTGAGCAGGAGCTGACAAGCATTCAAAAAGAAACAAATATTGTAACTGGCTCGTTTGGCAGCTGATAGTAAATGGGAGTAGTAAATCACGATACACTTGGAATTTTAGTTACATGCTACTGCGCTAATGAGCAATGTGGAAACAATGAAGTAAAGAAAAATGAGAAATAAACGTTGTGACCCTAAAACATTCTGTTATACCATGTATTATGGAAATAGCCACCAGAATGTGTGCTCCAACGCAATTAAATTAAATTTTGTATCTAATACTCTACCATGACGCATTCAACCTGATAAATATTGAAATACTGCCTTCCGCAAGAAGTAATGACGTCAGATTACCAAGAAAATTGCTTAAACTATTGCAATATAACCTTCATGGGAGTTCAGCCTGATGGTGTCGTACGACCTCCCGTGAAGATTACTTTGCATCAGCTCCATAACAACATTTGCAATTCTGTTCCATGCCGCATTTCAACCAAACCACAACCTCCTCTAATACCGTCGCATGGAAATCAAACCTCCTACAAGATGCGCATTAATACATTCACTGTATCGCGATACAAGCTTAACCAGAAAAGAGTTTCTGTGTCATCATCTTTTGTGTCGCAGAAAGCAAGAGTTATTGTTGGAAGTAAATCCGAGCAGCAGTGGATGGAATGTTGGCGCATGCGCTATACTGAGCTCTCCTTAATGTCCTAACCGGTTAGTAATCAGACGCAGTGGCATCAGAGACGCAGTAGCACATGGGGCCTCTGCCAAGGAGGCTCTGTCCACGGTTAGAAGTCAACAACTGAGCAAGCGGGTATGTGGATTCGCTTATTTTTGTTTGCGGTTCGAAGCTTCCTCTTACTTCCCCAGATTTATCCCTTTATAACACAACTAACTTCTTAATAACTGATGAAAATTTTCTTTCTCTCCTTAGCATTTTGTCGAATATTTTCCTGCCAGAGATTTTATTTCAAGACTGTCATAATTTATATATTTTGAAATTAAAGAGCTCATCTTATTCATTATAAATGAATTATTAGCTCAGTTTGGAATGAAATTAACGTGAAAGATTCCTTTCCAATTGCTTTTAAATCAGGATATTTATGTTTTGAAATTGTAGATTATCGATTATCCGTTTTGTTGATACCGAAAAAACATCAGGGTTACTTTTCATTCGAGCATGTTTCGCCAATATCTGTTGACTTGATAATATTTGGTTAAAACTTTGATTGTTCTGTTTGAGGTCTACATTTCCTGTATCTTTGCTTAGTTAATAAACTATCACTATCATGCTCATTCCTAAAATTATTATTATTATTATTATATTTTTTTACATAAGCTATGCGGTTAACACTTTCTCTTAATAAACATTACTTCTGTTATTTTAATCAATGGTCGTTGTTACAACTGTATTTGTTTCAACCGATCTGTTGCGCTTTGTAACAGTCCACATGGAAAGACGATGATGGAGAACGACATTGCAGATTCTCATTTCAGACTCTAAATATTAAGCTTCTTTAGTTTCTCCTGGTTATTTCAGATTATAATTTTCAAAAATGGAAGTTTCATCCAGGAAATCCTATAATTAATTTACAGTAATACGTGATTTAAATCTTATTCTCACGCCACGCTTTGCTGCTGCGTTTGTGAAATCGTATTCGTAATTTCAAACCAGCACTGATGAAATAATTAATCGACCGCCACAGTTACAGAGCATTGCATCAGTGGTGGAGTGTGTGCTCCATCGGACAAACCTCTTGCAGAGAAGATCCATATGTCCACAGATTGCTAGATGTTTACTTTATCAAGGGCTCAGCTGTTAAGTCAAATTTTTAGTAAAACCAGATCGGATGTGCAGAAGCAGTAGAAGAATTGGCTAATCAATCACTTCGCTCTTGGGAAAATTTTCTGGTTGACAGAGTTATTCAACACTTTTTACAAACAGGATGTGTGTACAAGATAATCACAATTATCATCTGTTTATAATTACTTATTCGTGGTTCCACAAAATAAAGGATTCAAAAAAGGGAGATTTTATAGTATTAGTGAGCTTTGGAATACTTCATCAAGAACTTCGTTATAAAATTCCGCAACTGCAGATTTCTTTGCTTCAAATTTTTAATATGAGTTCGACTTGAAATTATTATTACTGCGCAGACATAGTTAACAGGCAAAAGTTGAACATTTCAAGTATTAAACTGACATGACAAGCGAAAGAATCCTGTAGTATGATCTGTGTCTCAGTTCATCAAGTTTTTCTCCCCCTGTCATCAGTCACTCGGCTGGTTAGGTACAATCCTTCATCTCCTCCTGTCTTACGCTAACCTCTTCATCGCAACGTACTGATCAGCCAGAACATTATGACCACCTACCTAATAGCCGGTTTATCCGCCTTTGGCACGGATGACAGCGGCAACGCGTATTGGCATGGAAGCAATGAGGCCTTGGTAGGTCGCTGGAGGGAGTTGGCACCACATCTGCACACACTGTGTTCCTCGAACCACTCCATCACACACCTGAGCAAGTAACATGGCGCATCTTATTGAAAAATGCCACTGCTGTTGGGAAACATGATCGTCATGAAGGGTTGTAAGTGATCTGCAACCAGGGTACGATAGTTATTGGGCGTCATGGTGCCTTGTACGAGCTCCACTGGACCAGTGGATGCCCACGTGAATGTTACCCAGAGCATAATTGAGCCACCGCCAGCTTGTCTCTGTCCCGCAGTTTGGGTGTCAAGAAGCTGTTCCCTTGGAAAACGAAGGATTCGCACCCTCCCATCGGCATGATATAGAAGGCATCGGGATTCATGAGACCATGCAACGCTGCCACTGCGCCAACGTCCAGTGACGATGGTCACCTGCCCATTTCAGTCGAAGTTGCCTATGTCGTGGTGTTAAAATTGGCACATGCATGGGTCGTCGGCTTCGGAGAACCATCGTTAGGAGTGTTCGGTGCACTGTGTGTTCAGACGCACTTGTACTCTGTCCAGCATTAAAGTCTTCCCAATTCTAATCACGGATAGCACGCTCACTGATACTACAAGCACTGTGTGTGTGTGTGTGTCTGACTAGCAGTCATTCCTCGTCAGGTGACGCTGCTATCGCCTGGATTGGTTTATATCGATAGTAGATAGGTGGTCATGTAGGTGTATCTCTTACAAATTAAGTCCTATGTAATCTGCTTGATATACTCTAATCTTTATCAACCCCTAAAGTTATTTCAATCAACTATTTCCTCGACTAACCAATAATCATTTCCATCATTCTGTATCTTTTTTCTGTAATATGCTTCCAAATACCTCTTTCTTCGCCTATCATTTCGGAAACAAGTTCATTTCGCACTTTATCTGACCTCTTGATTTTCAGTCTCCTTCTATTGCACCTACATGTCAAATACTTCAATTTTCCTTCTTTCTGGTATTCCTAAACTCCATCTTTCACTGCCATATAATGTTGATTCCTCGTTCATTTCTTACTAGAATAAAACTTCCTACAGCAGTCCTTTGTTTCATTCTTGCACTACAGATTTAAAATCACCCATAATTACTAGATTTTTCTTCCCCTCCACGTATTAGATTAATTCATCAATTTCATTGTAAATTTTGTTTTTCCTCATTCGAGTGTGGTGAATGAGCAATAACACTCTCATGCGGGAATACGCCGGTTCAAATTCCCATCCAACCATCCAGATTTCAGTTTTCCATGGTTCCCCAAAATAGCTTCTTCAGAAACAACCTTCTTTATATGGTGCATAGAATTTCGTCAAAGTGAAGCTTGGAATATTATAAAGAAGGAAGAATATTTGAAGAATTTGAAAAGTTATGGTTCAGAAAAGGAAAAAAAAAAGTAGGATGGTGGGTAAAGAAGAGAGTAAACATGTTTTGGCATTAACGTGAGGAGAATAGTTTGTGGAAGAGTCTTACAGGAAGAGGATTTGGTTTTCAGGGACTCGGCTTTATCACTTGTAAACTTGATTTGAAAAAATGACGTTGACCACATTTACTGCCATATAATTTTCTACTGTAGTTTTGTATTGTGTATATAAATTAACAAAGATGTTTCTTCTTTCTTGAGCAAGGGAAATATTAAAAAGTCCTCTGAAGTGACTAGCTGAGTGTGTAGGTTGTTTTAACACGATATTTTGGCGATCGGAGTCTTCTTCACTAGAATATGGCGACAGAGTGTCACCCGAGAGGACTTTATAAAGTCTCAACGCCCAGAGAAACTGCGATCTTATGAAATGAAATATTATCATCCTACTTCTTAAATTTTGAAGACAATCAACGGCAGAACGAGAGTTCTAGATGAGATATATTAGAATTCCATATTACAAATTTATTTATGAGTCGGTGAAATTGTAGTTTTCAACCTCATTTTACATATTATTTTTATTATTATTACTCCGCGATTCACTAAAAGTGTGTGGTGGAGGGTGCATAGCACGTATCGAAAAGGGTGCTATATCAAATACAGGAGTTGGAGAGGATGCAAAAAAGGGCAGCGAGATTTGTTTCTGGAAATTATCGCAGAATACAATCAGTGACGGATATGATAAAGGAGCTGGAATGGGATTCATTGCAAAACAGGAGGAGACTGAGGAGGGTCATGGGAGTGTACAGGGCATATACTGGCGATGAGGCATGGAAAGATATTGCAATAGGTATGAAAAGTAGTGCATGGAAGGGAAAAGATGACCATGACCACAAGCTGGCACTCGATTTCAGGCACAAGGGTGTAGGAAGATTCTCTTTTTTAGGTAAGGGTGTCAGGGATTGGAATGAGTTACCAAGAGAAATGATGAATAATTTACCGAAAACTTTGAAAGAATTTAAAGATAAAATTTGTAGAGGGCAAATGTAGGTAGGTGCAGGATAGGGGGAAGATGGGTGTGTAGGGAAATTGCTACTGGAGCCTGTGCTCCATTGCAATTAAATTAAATTAAATTAAATCCAGTCCCTGACACCCTTACCTACGAAAGAAAATCTTCCCACAACCTTGCGCCTGAAATCGAGTGCCAGCTTGTGGTCATGGTCATCTTTTCCCTTCCACTCATTGCTTTTAATTCTTACACCAATATCTTTCATTGCCTCATCACCAATATACGCCTTGTACAGTCCCATAACTCCCTTCACCCTCCTCTTGTCTTCCAATGATTCCCATTTCAGCTCTTTTATCAAATCAGTTACTGATTGTGTTCTACAGTAAATTCCAGAGACAAATCTAGCAGTTCCACTTGAACCCCTTCCAATCCCTGTATTTGATACCGAAAATGTGGGTCCCATGATATTCAATCAATTCTTTGACCAATTTTTTGAAACCCAGTTCCTTTACATCTGTTGTACATTCTAACATCACTCTCTCCAAGAAATGCAGGATTTTGAAACCTATACCTACTACCTCTCCAATGCGGCCCACCCACTTGAGCTTCTTATCAAACAGTCAACACATTCATTAGAATAATGACTAGTAACGGCCCCAATACTCTGGCATTCATATTTTCATTCTATTTCTTTTGATACTGCATTTCATACTCCAATTTTTTTGCTTTCAAGAACTCTTCTACCCATAAATCACTTTCACATGCACCTTATTTTTACCTTATTCACAGCCATTTTATGGATCAGTCTGTCAAAAGCCTGTGAAAGATCTAGTGCTACGCTACATATTTGGCATCCCTTGTCTATTTCATCCGAAATACCATGCATATATCCTACTAACTTAGATTCGCATGTATACTTGTCTAAAGCCACGTTTCTGACTTGAAAACCACTTGCGCTCCTCAACATATTTCTGATGTGGCAACATAACAATCTCTTCATCAATTAACCTAGCATTGCTGTTACACATTTTGGCCTATAATTTTAGACACTATTTGTCACCCCTCCTTTATGTACTATTATTACTATCGCACTTTTCCAGCCCTCTGGTAAGCAGCAAGTATTCCACTCAGTTTATTTTATATTTCAGGATTAGATACAATGTCACATCCTGCTATTTTTAAGACATCCTTAGTAATTTATCTACACCAGACCTTTATGTTTTTCAGGCTTTCTTACTTCCTTCGTGATATCCTCAGGATGAATTTCAAATGTCTCTTCATACCAACAGTTTTAACCACATCACCGCCCTATTATAGTACATAGGTTCTGTACTTCTCTTTATTTTCTGTTTTGGAATAAATATTTCTTCACCCTTTTTTATTATCTCCTTCAACTGTACCCACCTTTACTGTACTTGTGTAATCCTTCCTTTTACTAAACCTTCGCCTGAAATATCTCTTCAAGTTTTAAATGTGTGAATCTTTATGATTGTACATACTTTTCCACTTCAATTTTGGACACTGGTTTGCTAAATTCTCTAATTTCGAGTACAAAACCAATTTCATAGGTAACTTTTGCAAGGATCTTAATTTTCATGGAAATAGTTGTAAAAGTTTTCCCCAAACGCTCTTATATTTTGACGTAATATGTTATCGGTTGGTATCAGCACTAGTCATAATACTCGACCCTATAGTAAAATCATTTCTATACCTTCCCTCCGAGCCTGCTCTCTTAGAAGACGTTCGTTTCACTTGACAATGTAAACATAATTGTGCAAAGGCCTCTGAAGAGATGTGTTCGTTACGAAAATGTCACCCACATAAGCAAGCGGCCTAGTGACTCAGGGATTGAGGCGTCTGCCTGAAGATCGGAAGGTCCCCGCTTCAAATACCTGCCTCGGTGAGGCTTTTATGGGCTATTTACCTCTGGCACAGCTTGCTGTGCAACGTGAATAGTGTTGCCCAAATTCAAGAACAAGACGAGACTTGGCCAGTCTTGGTCTTGGTCTTGCATCAATACACCTGGTCTTGGTCTTGGTCTTGGTCTTGCAAAAATGCAAGACCAAGACCAAGACTGCAAGACCAAGACCGATTTTGGGCAACACTAGTGTTGCCCAAATGCAAGAACAAGACGAGACTTGGCCAGTCTTGGTCTTGGTCTTGCATCAATACACCTGGTCTTGGTCTTGGTCTTGGTCTTGCAAAAATGCAAGACCAAGACCAAGACTGCAAGACCAAGACTGCAAGACCAAGACCGATTTTGGGTAACACTAAACGTGAAGTACGCCAGAAAGCTTCCGTGGTTCGAATACCCTGTTAAATTGTTGGTCCCCTTTACACGGTAGGAATACCGATTTAGGTTAGGTAAGTAGAAAAGGAACTGGCCACCCTAGCTCCAATACCAGGCAGGAGGGTCGGATCAACCTACGGGTTGAATTCTAAGCCTAGCTTTATACACAAGCTTAGTGGATATACAAGGTCAGTTTTCGGTATTACTAGTAAAGTTGTGTCTGAACATAAAAATGTATACCTAAAATATATTGTAACCTATAACATGTAGGCACTTGGAACTACACCCTTTATTAATTGACAAGGAAATATGCTGCATATCTCATACTATATTAATTAATTAAAAAATATAGAAATTATGCCTAAAGTTACACGTAAAAACACATATTTAAACTTGAACATAAAACAAAAATACTTTATAGAACGAAATATTATTTATGTTGGGATACAACTGTTTAATAATACTCTGAAGAATATAACCAGTCTGCAGATAATAAACATAATTTTAAGGAAAAACTGAATGACTGACAAACTACTACCACAGCAGGAATCTACATTGTCCACATAATTGTATCCGACGTGACCTTTACAAAACAGAATTGTAACTTTAATGTTGAAATTTATGTGTTTGTAAAAAAAAAAAAATCCATCTTAATTATTATTCTCCATGCGTATTTCTCTAATAACTGTGACATGTTCCAAATTACAGAGATCTTTTGTCAACACGGATCGATGGATCAATAACGAAATTAAAAATGAGAAACGAAAAATTATTCACATGTAGGTGCAGTTTTCTTCGACTTCTACAAATCTGTCACCTATTTATCATTTGTGCTGATTTTATCTTTAAACAATACAATTGAAAAAAAGTTTCCATATTCTATGCTAAGAGTTTGTCACATAGGAATAAGCTTCTCAGAGTCTGTAGGAAGATAACTTAAAGCTTTTGTATTTTTAATAAACGGTGTAGACATAAACTTAATGATGAAATACGTTTGATGTTAGAAATCAGACAGGTAGGCCTATCGTATAAGTACATAAAGATTGAAGGCATAAACTTAAATCACAGGGAAAACGTCACAAACATTCTCACTAATAGTACAGTTAAAAACGAACATTTTGAAGTAGTATTTGTAAGAATTGAAAATTATACTTAAGAAAATAAAGTAGTCAAAGCAAGCAAGAGAAGCTACTTTCGGGAGATTAAGAGAAAAGACTTTATAGATAAATAGAATAAATAGATAAACAGAATTTTACAATCATAATGTATTGTCAGCACTTAGGAAAACTCCCTCACAAAAATTAAAGTCCGGGGGTAAATCCCAAAGTATATTTTTTAGAAGGATAAAAAAGTGCGACTCTAAAGGATAAAAAATGGGAGATGGAAAATATAACCAAATGATAGCTAACATGATAAGACAGTAACATTTTGTATCTAAATTTAAGCTTAAAGAGTGAAAAACGGAATTTTGTTTTCCAACCTTGAAGGTTACATCATTGACAAGTGTGAAAACAGAATTAAGAAATAGGTTGTTAAATAAAGCATTAAGTTCCAAGAATAATAATACTAGTGGCATTTAAAACTATAATTAAACAAGTGAACCGGACTAATAGAAAGAATTTATTTCCTTGAAAGTAAAAAATGTGCGAGACACCATAATAATAATTAATTATAACAGCCAAATAAAATTAGTCTCAGAAAAAATTCGTATACTAAATTAAATGGCAAAAAAAATCGAAACTGTTCAGATATATAAATCTATGGGAGAACTAAACATCTTTAAAGTTACAGATTAATAAATAAAATGTTCTTTCCACAATTGTATCATCCCACGAAAATAAACATTTATCTTTAAACATTAACAACAAACTTGTAAATGACCTCTCTTAAGTAGGAAATGCTTTTAATAACTATTTCTTAACAGTTGCTGAAAAAAAGGAAAACGTATTTTTAATGTGGATGCTATAGCAATACTTAAATCCTTGTCACCAAAAGCACACCAGTCAAAATCAAATTGAAAAACTTATTAAATCCGTCAAAAAATAAAAATTTACTTGGTTATGAAGAGGTTTCAACCCATAAACTGAAAAAATGTAGCACCGTCATTAGTAGAGTTATTAGTCGTAATTGTAATAGTTCGTTTGAAGCAAGCATCTTCCCTGACTCACTCAATAAGTCAATAATCAAACCGCTTTAAAAAAAAAAAAAAAAAAAAAAAAAAAAAAAAAAAAAAAAAAAAAGGGTGATACCTCAAAGAAAGACTGAGAATTACAGACCCATATCACTTCTATCAACATTTTCAAAAATGTTTGAAAACCTAACTACTTTAAGTTCAAACTGTGAAAAGACTCTGTGAAAGAATTTTCTTCTTGGAATTTGGTAACTAAGAATTGCTAAGAAAATACTATATATTTGTTGTACGGAAGTGTAAGATAACAAAGTTGTCCCCAATTACTAAAATGATATATTGGTTTTTCTTTCTATTGAAACTATTAACAAATGAAGTAATTACGCAGTTTGCAAAATTCACTTATACGTAGTAACTATAATGGGATAATATACGAGCAAATTATAGTGGAAATTATCACACTAACAGGTTTTTAAGTAACTGACTAGTTATCAGTGGTTGGTGATATTATTGTTAATAAGTGTATGTACTGTTCGACACATATTGTAACTAACATTATATAATATGTAGTTGTAGAATACAGTGGAATCTTATTATGCTAATTGGTCTGTAAGAAATTAACTGGTTATTAGATGCTGGTAACAAGTGTATACACTGTTCCACATATGTAGTAACAAACATGGGAAATCAATTCCAGGTGATATAATTGATATTATTAATAAGTGTGTGTACTGTTCCACATTCCCGATACTGTTCTTACATGGGATCAAAGCAAACATTAATGACCTAATGCAACTTATGAAATTTCTAAAAATGTCGAACAATTCTTTCAAGCTCTCTCTATTTGGTTTGCAACTTAGTTTAATATTGCAAGAGTAAATGGTTTTTCTCAGCGTATTCTTGTTCAAAGAATAATTTGCAATCATCAACTAAGAATTTTGGAGCCAGATGCAATCTTAGGAAGTGTAAAAGGTGATCTGACACCAGTTTAAATTTCAAGACTTTGAAGAATATGTTGATTTTTATTCTTATGAACCACCTTCAACGTTATCTCTTGCGGTGCAATAATACAAGCAGATTGGTGACCAAAATTATTTACTCATTGCATCCAGCTCCATCACAATTAAATTTAATTAGATATAATACATCAGGTAACTGAGGTGGAAGGAGAGCGAATTCGCCCTCCTACCTAATATTCGGGTGGACGGGAATCAAATCCCGTCCAGCAATTGTGACTGTGGTTTTCCGTGGTTCCCCACAGTCACTCCAGGAGAATGTGGGGATGGTTTCTTTGAAATATTATGACCGATGTCCTTCCCCATACGTTAGTTCAGTTGAAAAGGGTTTTCAGACCCTCCAACAGCATTTGTAATATATAAATATGGAGATTTTTCATTTCGTTAAATATCTGAATATGTTCCTCGCACTTGGTTTTGATAATTATCACTAGAAAGCTAATATAGAGACAGTTCTGTTGCAGCAGCCAACATGGGGCCTGTCTCAGCAGCTTTCCTATGGCTTGGCCTCATCCTGGCAGTGGCACTCTTCTTCTGGTTTAAGCATCGATACAGACATTTCCGGCGGATGGGTGTGCCTTATCTGCCACCAATACCTCTGGTTGGTAACATGTTGCCCACCGTCCTGCGACAGTTTTCAAATCATTCCACGACCGCCGATTTCTACACGCGTCTACGGCCCAATCCTTGTGGTGGTATTTTCTCGTTCTTACGACCTGTTCTCTTCATCACTGACCCGGACCTGCTAAGACAGCTGGCAGTCAAAGACTCTGATCACTTCACTGACCGTTTCGCCGTCATCCCAGAAAGTGCGGATCCTCTTTTCGGCAAGAGTCTTTTTGCCTTGAAAGGTGAGAGTAACACTGACGCTTTCTATTCAATAATTACTTAGTGTTTTCAGGAAGGCAGAGAGGAGCTACAGAGTGCAATTTTTCGAGATTATGAATTTTGGTGTTTTAAAGCTCTGAAGATAAAAAGAATTTTTAGTTAGCTGATGCCAGAATGGTAATAGGTACATTATTGATTCAGAACTGATTTAAGCTCTTAATGTTCAGCTCACTGCATTCGTAGCTAAATGTTGTTGACTAAAGTAATTGTAAATTTATAATAAATTCTACCACAATTTTGTATTATTAGTAGAGAGATTTATTCATTTATAGTTATCTAAATAATACTCCTAGTTTTCTGCATTTTTAGTTTTTACTGTATAAAACTCAACATGCACATAATATTTTTTGGGAAGTGATAAAACTATTATCAATTCAATTGTTACAAAGTGTGACATGTGAGGTGATAAAATATTACAACTGTCTTACAATACAGGAGGAGGGTAAAGAGAGTGCTGGGAGTGTACAAGGTAAATATGGGGGGTCGTTATGAGTTTGAGAAAGATATTGGTGGAAGAACTAAGAGTAATGCTTGGGAGGGAAATGATGACCATGACCACAAACTGACACTCAGTTTCAGCGATAAGGGAGAGGAAAAATTTTCTTTCGTTGGTAAGGCAGACAGGGAGTGAAATAAATTACCAAGGGAAGTGATGAATAATTTGCGAAAAACAATAAAAGAATTTAAAACTAAAGTTCATAGAGTGAAAAAGTAGGCGGGTACAAGTTAGGGGAAATTGTTATATAGGGAAATATCCATCCCAATCAAATTAAATTAAAAAAATTAGCTTAGGAGTAATTTCTGATTTTTTGAAAACTGACATCCTAATTATATTTCAAAAGTATAGAATTTCATTTTCATCTATAAACTTGTTTTAGAAACAGAAACAGCCCTCAATCATTTTTATTTGTTTAAATTATTTGGGAAAAAGTCGATGTTGACTTAAATTTATTGCAATGGATGTAAGAGATGGACTCACTTTGGTCAATGAAGGAGTGAGTTTTTGTTTTTGGTTGGGGGGGGGGGGAGAGCCCCCAAAACCCGCTCCTCCAAGCATAGCGGTCTTCCTGTTATCTACTGCTCGCCTCTGCATATGTATTATGTTAATAATTCTATAGGTGGTCACAGGAATGTGATTGTGATTTATTCCATGCGTCCAGGCTTCCACTCGTTTACATGAGTCTATCGGATAAGGTAGACAGAAACTTTTGGAAGAAGAGACACGGCAGAGGGGAATAAAGTGACGAGTTTTTACCCCTGGCGAAAAATCTCTGCGATAGTTAAGGTGGGATATAAGGACGGCTGGCTGAGAAACTGCCAGTACCGCGACGGAATCTATACTACGGTTGAAGATGATGTAGGAGTTGGTTAGGGTATCATGCAGTTACTCGGGAGTGGCATGCCTTCTCCCAGTGTGGATAGCGTGTTGTTGTGCCTGGCGTGGTGTCCTAAGTCGTCACGCCGCGCCAGTGTAGTCCCTTGAGGCAGAACGAGTTTCGGCGTCCAAGCTGCGACGTTTCTACCATGCAGAGATCCTGCGAGTTCGACGTACGACGTCCGCGCTACCAGCGTTAAAACCAAAACATAAACAGGAAATTTTATAAGTGCTACTGAACTGTGGCAGTGTGATTAATAAAGTTTTACAGTTCTGAATCCAGTAGAGAAACAGACACCATAATAGCTACTGTGGTAGAGAATTATTCATAGAAAGCAGTACAGTAAATAGTGGTATAACTTTAGGACAGTGAGAAATTTTCAGCTTCCAAAGCTCCCAACGATGCTATTCATTTTGAATTGGCGCGTAATGTGCGCTATCAGAAGAACCAATATATACAGTCATCTTGTTGCATTGTCATCTCAACAGACCAACGCATTCTCAATTGTATCGATCATATACTAAAACTCGTTCATTGTAAACAATTCTTCTGGATCTGTCGCTATCTCATTTACGGCTCATACTCAAAAAATCTTAATTATCTTCGGCATCTGCTGGGTTAGTAATAGGAAATGGTCCAGTCTGAGAATCAATTTCTCTAGCTGTCTGTTATCAGAACCGGTACTCTTTTCAAATTCCGAGCTGTTTTTCAGCACCTGTGAAGAGTTTCATAAATCCACTTTCAGTCTGCATAGCCCTTGCTTACAATGTTTACTTGATACAATGTATTATACCAAGTCACAACTATCATTATGTACTCAAATTGTTCCATGGTCTGGCTAAGTTACAAGGCATCTGTTGCTGCAACTGAATAATTCGTTTCAGAAGGACTTCAAGAACTGAAGAGTAAACGAATTCTAGCGATGCTAGAAACTCTATTCTTGAAACGAGTTTCGCAATTTTTTTGGCGATAGTCCTTCTAAGTGCTTGAATACCACTTCCCATCGCTTTGTTGATCGAGGGTAAAAAACAAATATTCTTAAAAGAAATCTGGACAAGGAAACCCATTTAACTGATGTTTTGGCGGCACTTGCTATTACCAAATTTAATGAAAGTTACATGGATTAAAAAATGCTCGAAGATATTGGTTCAGAAATTTGCTTTGGACACATTTGTTTCCTCCTGCCATATTGAATGCATTTTCATATCTTTGGCCTCGACAATCATTCATATCCACATCGAACTATTGCAAAGTATGAATGATAAACAGGGCAGTGAGTCCCATGGAGGGAGTCCCATTGCGAGTCCAGCTCCCAGGTCCCAAAGAGTCACTTTCCGGATTTTAAGCACAACGAAATATTCACGCACTTAGACTTCATCTTCATTAGTGTCAACAAAATCAGTTAAGAAGTGACTTACCTCAGGAGTTCAATTCAGTATGATGGAAAAATATTTAGATGACTCAACCATAGTCAAAATTTTATTACGAACTTCCTTCGTTTTGAATACATTTGCCAACATAATAAGACTTTAGTTTCGTTATTAGCAATACGGCGGAGATGCTCCATCATCACAGGATCATATTTTCCTAGCAGTTGCAATGTACCCAGGACGTTCACCATCATTAGGAAGTATTTCGTATTTCAGATCCAAAGCTTCCTCTGAACAAGACATCATTCATTAGAGGATAGCAACCCACTGTGGTTTTTCGTGTTCAGTCTGTATTTACAAATGCATGTCTAGTACATTGAAGTTACTTAATGGAATCAAAGCTTCTATTCAACTGAGCATGGTGTGATTGTGATCTGAGGAAGTTCCGTTAGTTTTGAGACGCTCTGTTTAGTAACTCCAGTCATTGAATCCCACTTTTCCCAAATAAAAAAAAAGACCATTCTGTCGAATAAACAACATATAAACAATATACTTTATCTGCAGATTTAGAATAAATAAGCTATCTTCTATTATAAGATTCTCCATTTGGTGTTACTCTTTGAAAAGCGTATGATTTTTTTTCTTGGATTTTTTCGTTGCTCGAATCATTATTTCATCTCTGCCGGCAGAGTCAATAAGCGACAATTTTGAAAATAATCGTCATAATTTGTACATTGAAAAGGTGGACGATGGTGGTATGTCTTGTATACCCATTTGTAATCTTTTGAACAGCGGACGACGTTCCAGCCATAGATAAATCTTCTCGCACATGCTGCTCTTTATCATGAGTCTCGTCTGAATAAGTTCCATTAAAAGTTTTCTTCCTCCGCGTGTTTAACTAGTTCTGGTGACGCTAGCCATTTTGAAGTCTTCTCAGTTTCGTCTTGCTTTTGTTTTCTTTTTAATTATTGTGCGCCAATACATTTTTTTATAATTTTTTTTTTTTTTAGCCTGTTCTGCCTGTAAAGACAGGCAAGCTTTGTAAATATTTACGATACCAGCGTTAATTGTAATCACCGAGGATCTAATATGGTGAAAGAGATAAATAGGTTGAATCTCGCCCCATGCATGAACTTCAAGACTACAGCCGAAACGGCAGGA
This sequence comes from Vandiemenella viatica, assembly GCA_031002005.1. NCBI lineage: Eukaryota > Metazoa > Arthropoda > Insecta > Orthoptera > Morabidae > Vandiemenella > Vandiemenella viatica. The sequence goes on from JARYHS010008075.1 coordinate 137,648,758, forward strand.
AACAGGTGTGGGAGGCTCGACGCGGCATCGGAGGGTGCTAACTTTGGAACGAGTTGTGATTTTCATTATTGGAATTACTCGACTGACTCGAGTAACAACTCGAATTGACTGTATTCTATGATGACATACGACTATACATTAAGTTAAAACTCTTACTTTTATAAACTCTTCTGGATGATGTGTGTTAAATAATATATGAACGGTCAAGCTGTGTTATTATAGAATTTATTTTTCATTTTTTGCACAAACGATCTCTCGATGCCTTTTCGGCGTCCCCCATATGACGGCGCCCGGTGCGGTCGCACCGCTCGCACCGCCCTAGGACAGCCACTGATTGTAGCTGCATCAAATTACGGATTTCCTGTGGGTATGGTCGACCTTCAGTGGGTTGTAAACATGGAGGAATATTTCCTTCCTCCATGATTGTAAAGTGCTTCCTGGATCGCTGCGGAAAGAAGGAAGTAAGTTTTAAAAACAACTGGCCTGGTAAGGATTGGGCTATAGGATTTATGAACCGTCACAAAGATGTGTTAACACAGAGAACTGCAAAAAAAAATATTTCTCACTCTAGAGCAGCAAGGGATGAATAGGTTGTGAACAATTTTTTTTTTTTTTTTTTTTTTTTTTTTTAATTTGGATCAGGAACTCAGTGTAATTCCTCCTACCAATATCTGGAATTATGATGGAACAAACCTTACTGACGACCCTGGTGCCGGAAAAATTATTACTAAGAGAGGAACCTAGTATCCTAAGAGGATTCATAAAGTCATGCACATCGATCATGGTGTGTGGAAATGCAGCAGGGACTGTGGCCCCTCCTTATGTAAACTACAAGGCAGAGAAGACTTGTACAACCTGAGCTGAAAATGGACCCTCTGGCACTCGTTACAATCGAACCAGATCAGGTTGGTTTGATGGGCACACTTTCGAGGATTGGTTTACAAGGAAAATCCGAAGGTGATAACCTTAGCTCCCACATTATCATTGAGGTGCTGCGTCTCTGCAAATAAAACAATATAAAGTTGATAGCACTTCCATTGAATGCTACACGTCTCCTACAGCCATTGGACGTGGCTTACCTTCGCCCAATGAAAGTTGCTTGGCGAAAAGTTCTGAGACAGTGGAAGCATACAGCTGTTCAAAGTTGGTGTTCATCTGTACCTAAGGAAAAATTTTCCACACTGCTGAAAAAACTTTGGGACATTGGCTTGTACAATAGTCCAAACAATTTGATTTCTGGTTGCCGCAAGTCAGGAATTTATCAAACCAACTGATAGCAGATCTTGAAAAGGTTGCCTTCGCAGAGTCTGGATTCGTCCATTCCTTCCGTCATTGGAGATTGTTTCCTGGAGCAGATTACGAAGAAATGAGAAGAAGTGGCATAAGGTCGCCATCTAACTATGAGAAGTAAACAGCATAATGTTCACCCGTCTCCCTCAGGAAAGAGTATTTCATCAGAAGAACTAGTGCATTTTTCTGAACCCCAGTCCACAACATCGTGTGATGTACGAGCACAACTGCCAGCAAAAGGGCATAAAAGAGTAAGAAGAGAGAGCAGCAGCTATAATGGTAGCAGAGAGTTACCATTTTAAAACACTGAAGACAACATAAACTTAAATCATGAATTCAGTGAAGATGAAGAAAAGGTCCACAACCTGAAAGTAGACTCCAGAATTTGACAGTGGTACAGCATGTTCTGGTAAATTATAAGTGTGAACTCTATCCAGGAGAAATCACTGATATTAAAAACAATTATGAAATATTCATACACGCTATGCAAAAATCTGGAGTGCACTGGAAGTAGCCAGAAAATCCCAACGAAATTTATTACTCGAAGGATGAAATTGTGCAACTAATTAACACACTGAAACAACTTGGTCATAGGGGCACTTACAATGTAAACTCTGTGTTTATTATGAACAGATACTAAATCAGACTAATTGATCATAGTTTGTAGCATTAAAGATATTAATATTAGTTTCTTTGTATATGTAAAGTTTGTATGTATTTTCTGAGTTTATTAACAAACCTGTGAAAAATTTTCTCTTATGTTTCATACTTGTCTCATATGGTCATAATAAACAATTTGTGTGTAACAACAGTACAAATTAATTTTTAATAATCATTTTAGAAAAAAAATAGCCCTATCACAAAGTTTCACCACGTGATGGGTAAGATTGAGACAAAAAAAGGGCTAATTACTATAAAGTAATTGAGTATAGAGTAAAACCATGCCCCTTTTTTGCGAAGTGGAATGTCAGTTTATATAAAAACTTAATCTCGGCGAATTACATTTATAAGTATAGATGGGAGATGTAAAATACTCAAAAAAGTGTCCCAAGCTTACTCCATTTTATGGTACTGTAAACTAACATTTTCCACCAGAGTTATAGTGTGTATAGCATAGTTGGAAGAGAAGTTGTTGGAATGCTGTTATTCAGAGCTAATTAATGCTGTAACACAAGCACTGAGATCCTGACTAATAAGCGATAAAGAATAAGTTAGTCTCGTCTGGGTAACAGCTGGCCAAAGAGAAGGCTACAAGCAGAGAATGCAAGCCAGCAGAGTAAGAAGATGTTAAAAGGAGTGTTATAACTAGTAGGGCAGAAAATCTGTGGTGTTCTAGTGAGGAAGAAACATGTGATAGCAAAGAACAATTGTGATTGGCCAAAGAGACCAGAGTAGTGGTTGGCCATGACTAATAAGACAGTATTAATCTGGAGTTAGTAATGATCGGTCGAGATTGGAAGTATCGTGTCCAGGCGTAGGCCTACATACAATCACGCTATCTGACAAATGTTACCCAATCGTTATATCATCAGCCTGTTCAAACAATCTCCCCCATATGTAAATTACATAGAGGTAAGAACTTGTTCAAAGAGAGCTAAAACATTTACTTTAGAATAGTGATGCCAAAGTTGCAGAGAATCTTTCTGAGGAAACCTTCCGAATTATGATACAACATGATGTCACCCTCAGATGACCAGAAGCTCTGCAATGTCCTAATGAACTGAAATGAGTTCTCCACATATTGGGTGCAATAACCACTAAAAGGTTGTAATATACTTGTAAGGTACTGGGCAAAGTTGTATGTAGGTACCCCTATGGCACTCACAAAATAGTACAATATGGTACATATTCTTTATTGATTTTTGGCATGCCGAAAAGTCTTAAGTGGTCTTGCAGCACAAGGTTGAAGGCTCTTGATGACATCAGGGGGAAGTCTTAAGAAGAGCAGAAGTTTTTCTATCAATGGAATGTCACTCAAAATTTTGTAGGAGGAATCATCAAGTAAATTCCTAATCTTGAGTGGTAACGAAGCCAGCACGAGCAGAACTGCCCAACACGAGGGAGCAGCCTGCGTACAGAGCCACCACACCCATTGGCCAGCTGGTGGTGTATGATGATATGTAAGCCTATCTGACAGCTAATGTCAGACAATAAACTTCTAAATCATCAATAGCGAGTTACCTGATGAAGAGAATAGAGGACATTATCGAAATGTTGTAATCTTTTTGTGACACTATTTGGCTGCAATCTGAGGAAGACTATGTTGAATTTCCATGGCAGAAAAAATTCAATTCACATAATATCTCATTTATTCATCTTAAGACTCCTAAACAATTAATACTGTATTACTATAATAATTGCTATCTGAACTCCCATATTACTAATAATTTGTAATCATCTTCTCTTCATGAGCATTCAACTAATAACTTCCAAATTTTAATACTTATAAATCCAGCATATGGCATAATATCATTACAGAGGGCAGCTAGATTTGATTTAGGAAATTACTTCAGAAATGATGTGGTAAAGGAGGTTGATTTGGAATTACTAGAAAACGAGAGGTTGTTGATGAGAGTGAAGGAAATGTACTTGGAAGAGAGGAGATGATCATGACCATAAATTGGCACTTAATTTCAGGTACAATGGAGTAATACACATATATGTGGGAGTCAGGTAGCAGAAACATTTCTGATAGAAATAATGGACAATTAATCCTGAAAGCATTTAAAATTAAAATTCATTAAGAGCAAAGGGAGATAAGCTAGAGAATAGGAATCAAAGAAGTTAAAAAAGTTTAAAAAAAGAAATAAAAATAAACAATTAGGTAAATTAAAAAAAAATGAAAGTAGGTGAGTATGCAAATTACCCTCCATCACAATTTAACTAAATTAACTGTAATTTTTCTCAGCTATTATTGTTAGAATAGGAAAAATTTAAGCTTTATATAATTCTGTTAATTCACACTAATCAGGTCTGCTGTAGGTCAGCGATGGAAAGATATGCGCCATATACTTAGTCCAGCATTCACTGCAAGCAAGATGAAAAATATGTTTTCTCTGATGAAGGATATTGGCCAGCAAATGACTGATTATCTAAATCTCAAAATTTTGCCAGGTAAAATGAGTGTTATAACAATTAATGACCTTTTAAAAAAAGGACAGATAAATATTTTAAATATTTTTAATTTCAGAAGAGTGTAAGGTGGAGGTTGAGATGAAAGACTTCTGCTCAAGAGTTAGTAATGATATTATCGCCTCATCAGCATTTGGTTTTTGCACTAATTCTCTGGAAGAACCACATAATGAATTCTACCTGATGGGAAAAGATGTTACTGATTTTGGTCCACAGAAAACCACAACATTCATAGGATTCCTGATTTTTCCAAAATTAATGGAGGTATGACTTATCACTCTACAAAGTGTTTAGAAAGCCAAGAAATGCTGTAGATGCATTTTCATGGTTCCCAGGCATTAAATATAAAATAGTATTAGTGCAAACATCATTATCAATTAATGATAGTATATTAAATTATTATTTCTGTAGCTGAACTTGACATATTGTAAACAAGAATACATTATGTGCATTTTCAATATAAAAAACAGTTAAAAAACGATTGTTGATAAACCATTAAACATATGAATTATCAATCCTACTGAATGTATGAAAAAGAAGCTTCAAGTTGTTCTGCTTCATGAAAAAATCTACAGTTCTAATTTCCTTCCTCCCTAAATGCCACCATGTGATCAGATCTAGAAAAGTTGAAGTGGGTATCAACTGGGAGCACAAATTGCTTTTACACACAAGTCCATTAAATGACGGTTGGTTAGAAAAGATCCCCAACCATCACGTATAAGTTATTACTTCAATATAAATATCCTGATGTTCAAAGATTGTAAACTGTTAGTTGGAGAATTTGTAGTGATCATACAAATTAGTATCAAGCAGACATGGGAAATAGATATAAGATTTCCTCATCTCCTTTAAATATTATCAATCTTTTACAACAAACAAGTATTTTTTATAGGATTTCAGTGGTCAGTAGACTTCTGCAACTACAAATCTGGCTGATTTAAAGAAGCCCATATTTTTATTGCAATAAAGTCTTCATGGCTGTACTGCCGGATTGTGTTGTGAAAATATGATATTTCAACAACTAGCTCTGCCCATCTACTTCAGGTGATGAGACATCTGTACCGGTTGGCTGAAACAGGGGGGGGGGGCAGCGAGTGGTGGGGATAACCTATTAAGAGGAGAACTATCAATATGTCCTATCATATTAATAGTTCTCTTCTTAATAGTTCACCACTCACTCCCCCCACCCTTTCATCCACTACCTAGCCAATCTTGTGGTAACCTCTGGTGTGTGCACACCTCTGGAACCAAGTGGATCTTTTTCTACAGCATTAATAAGGTTTTATACCAAAATATTGTATTTTTGTATCCATATTAGATGTTATTCTCTCATCGTATCTCTCAATTTTGGCATGTGATGGGTTAATTTCCTTATCTTCAATTTCTAAAGTTGACTAAAGTGGTTTGTAATATCAACTGAAGAGGTAAAGATTTTTTTTTTCCATGTCTTCAAGAAATTTATCAAATTGATGATGATTATGGACTTGTGCTTGAATATAACTTACAATTTTAGTGACTTTTCAGCACTTGTCCAACACTCATGTCTTTAGAACATCACACAATGCAATGAAAAAACATAAATGTTCATTATTCTCATCTTTAATTTTTTTTTTAACTTTTTAACAAAGTTATGGCAGGAGCTCCATTAGTTTCAAGACAAACTAAAATTTTTGTGTAAACTGTATTGAATCATAGCTTTTAAAATATTGTTTAAAATATTGACAGATGTAGTTATAAGGGGTTATAAGGGAATATAGTAGGATTAAGTCTAGAAACTCTTCACCCTCTTTCAACAATTCACTATACCTGTGAATTAAAATAGGTTATTGAGCAGTATCCTCACTATCTGCACAGTTACCAGTTGCAAGAGAATGAAGAGTTCAAGGAGATAATAAGAAAGGGGGAAGAAAAATTTATTCCAAGGCAGAAAATAAAGAGAAGTAGAGAACCTATGTACTATAATAGGGAAGTGAGGAGGTTAAAGAGGTTGGTAAGAAAAGAACATGACATAATTAAGAGACAAAAGGGTAGTAGGGAATATTTAAAACAACTAAACAAGGACTTAATAACAGCAAAGAAAATGGCTAAAGATGGTTTTATGAAGAGTATTGTCAGTGCAGGAGGACCATTGTATGATGCATCTAGAAATTTCTATGGCTATATCAGGAAACTGAGGGAAAGGTGTAACGCTTTTAGCGTCTCTTGCCATTGATTTGATTTTAATTATAATTATGAATAACTCAATTCTTTAGATCCAAAATATATCGTTTATTTTATATCTTTGGATCTACTAGGAATTACAATGGAATTAGTTATTCTCAGAAGATGCAGGTTCATTTTTAGTCAATGTTTTTCTCGAGCATTCAATCTACGAGTCTACTCTGGTAACTATCATCTCACAAGTCCTAATCTCCATAGTAACTTACAACTCATTTCATTTTCTTTCTAAGAGTATATATATTATTAATTTCTATATACTCTCAGAAATCAAAAATGTAATTTTCTTGTAAAAATATTTCTGTTCTGTCACAAAGGGAGGGTGTAGAGACACTTATAGATAAGGATGGAGAAGAAGTTACTGACAATTTGTAAAAGGCAGAGATTTTAAGTAACTGGTTCAGTGAAAGCATTAGGGACAATAAATCAGAAACAGGAGGGTCTAATTCGGAGAACAAGCTTAACAACACAATTAGAAATGACGATAGTAAAAAATTTGATATTCATCCTGAGGAAATCATGAAGGAAATAAGAAAGCTGAAAAAAATAAAATATAGGGGCTGGTGAAGATAATATTACTACAGATATCTTAAAGATAGCCAGATGTAACATTGTAACTTATCTTGAAATATTATTTAAATTGAGTCTGGATACTTGCTGCTTACCTTAGGATTGGAGAAGTGCAATAGTAGTACCGGTACATAAAGGAGGGGTGAGAAATAGAGTTGAGAATTACAGGCCAATCAGTTTGACATCAGTGGTAGGTAAATTAATGGAAAGATTGATGTGCAATCACATCAGAAATATATGTTAGGAATGTAAGTGGTTTTCAAGCAGGCAACATGGGTACAGGCAAGGATACTCATGTGAATCTCAGTTGGTGGGATATATGCAAGATATTTCAGAGGCCAAATTGATAGTGTAGCACTAGATCTGTCAAAGGCGTTTGACAGAGTAAGCCATAAAATGGTAATAAATAAGGTAAAAACCATTGGAGTGGATGAGAAAGTGATTTGCTGGGTAGAAGAATTTTTAAAAGGTAGAAAACAGAAAGTTAGCGTAGCAAATGTAGTATCAAAAGAAGTAGAAGTAAAAATGGGTGTACCACAGGGTAGCGTATTGGCACCATTGCTATTCATTATTCTAATGAATAATTGTGTTGATTGTTTACTATCTGAAATTAGATTGTTTGCAGATGACATAATGCTGTATAAAAGAATCAAAACGATAGAGGATTGTAAACAGTTGCAGGGTGATCTGGACAGGATATCTAGTTGGGTTGGTAAACATGGAATGAAGATAAATGCAAAGAAGAGTCAGCTTATTAGATACACAAATAAAAAACAAAAGGTTAATTATGAATATAAGGTGGGGAAAGAATTGCTTGCTGAAGACTTGAAATGTAAATATCTTGGCATTACTTTTGATAACAAGCTTAACTGGGCTGGACACATTTGATAGGTGGTAGGAAAAGGTTTCAAAGTTCTGCACATATTGGAGAGAGTGATGAGGGGATGTACGGGAGAAGTAAAGGAATTAGGTTACAAAACTTTGGTGAGACCATTGCTCAAATATGGTAGTGTAGTATGGGATGTTCATTTTACATATCAAATACAGGAGTTGGAGAGGGTGAAAAGAAGGGCTGCAAGATTTGTTTCTGGAAATTATCGCAGAATGCAATCAGTGACGGATATGATAATGGTGCTGAAATGGGATTCATTGCAAGACAGGAGGAGGATGAGGAGGGTCATGGGAGTGTACAGGGCACATACTGGTGATGAGGCATGGAAAGATATTGCAATAGGTATGAAAAGTAGTGCATGGAAGGGAAAAAATGACCATGACCACAAGCAGGCACTCGAGTTCAGGCACAAGGGTGTGGAATGATTCTCTTTTTTAGGTAAGGGTGTCAGGGATTGGAATGAGTTAGCAAGAGAAATGATTAATAATTTACCGAAAACTTTGAAAGAATTTAAAGATAAAATTTGTAGAGGGCAAATGTAGGTAGGTGCAGGATAGGGGGAAGATGGGTGTGTAGGGAATTGCCACCGGAGCCTGTGCTCCATTGCAATTACATTAAATTAAAATAAATTAAAGTATCAAAAGTTGGGGATATTAAATTTAACAAATTATTTAATTCCAAACCACATTATTATTTGAAAATTGTGATGATGATACTGGTGTCAGACAATGAAAACAGGGAAGAATAGGGAAAATAGATGGATATTAGAGGATTTAGTAAATGTGTGACCAAAACTGATGGAGGAAATTGTTACAATTATAAAAGGGATGAGATTTCCAAATTGAAGATATATTTCAAGGAAAGTTGCAGCAAATTTAAGGATGGCACAGTTACAATTGAATTGAAGAGTGCAAAATTCAACAATTAATTAAAAGGGGTGAAGAAATATATATTCCAGAATATAAAATAAGGAGAAGTGCAGTACCTATGTACTATAATAGGGAGGTGATATGGTTAAAGTGATTGGTTGGAAGAGAACATAACACACACAGTTAAGAGACAGCGAGGCAGTAGAAAATACTTGAAACATCTAAACAAGGAATTAATAACAGAAGATGGTTAAGCATGGGCTTATTAAGAATCTTATTAGTACAAGAGGACCAGAGCAGATGTATTTAGAAATTTCTGTGGCTGTGTTAGACAATTGAGTGTAGGGAGAGTATTGAAATCACTATAGATGTTGTTAGATAGATACCATAGCACTAGATTTTTCAAAGTTTTTTTGACAGAGTAAGACATCAAATGGTGGCAAATAAGGTAAAAATTATTGGAATGGTTGAAAATGTATCCTGCGCAGAAAAATTCTTAAAAGGTAATAGGAAAAATTCAGGATAGTAAAGCAGGATTAAAAGAAGTGGGAGGAAGGGGGGGTATATGGAAGTGCCACAGGGTGATGTATTGAGAAGACTCCTGATCTATTCCTAATGAATGGTTGTATTGATGGTTTACTGTTAGAAGTTAGGTTATTTGCAGTTGAAATTATTCTATATAAAAGAATCAAAATGGTAAAAGACTGTAAGCAGCTGCAGGGTGAGCTGGACAGGGTAAGTCAACATGGGATGAAGATAAATGCAAATAAGATGCAGCTTATTAGGTACACAGATGAAAAATTAAAGAATGATTATGATTATAAAGTGGGAAAACAATTTCTCGCTGAAAACTTGAAATGTAAATACCTTGGCATAAAATTTGATAACAAGCTGAACTGTGCAGGACACATTTGAAAGATAGTTGGAAAATGTTTCAAAATTCTTCACTTATTGAAGAGCATGATGAGGGGAAGCATAAGAGAAGTCAAGGATTTTGGTAACAAAACTTTTGTCAGACCACTACTTGAATATGGTGATGTAGTATGGAACCAACATTTTGGGTATCCAAAGCAGTGAATTGAAGGAGGTGCAAAAAAAAAAAAAAAAAAAAAAAAAAAAAAAAAAAAAAAAAAAACTGCTGGACTTACTAGGGAAATACTGCAGAACACAGTCAGTAACTGTTAAGGGAGCTGAAGTCTACCAAATGTATGTTGGTGACGAGGCATGGAAAAATATTGGTGTAAGAATTAGGAGTAGTGCTTGGAAGGAAAAATGATCATTACTACAAGCTGGCACTTGATTTCAAGCACAAGGGTGTGGAAAAATTTTCTTTGATAGGTAAAGGTATCAGGGATTGGAATAATTTAATGAGAGAAATGAGGAAAGAATTTAAATTTGAAATTAGTAGACGTCATAAGTAAGCAGGTACAGAAAAGGGGAAGAGTGGGTGTGTAGGGAAATTGCCACCAAAGCATTTACTCCATTTCAATTAATTTAAATTTAATGATCTGTCAGTTAACACAGATAAAGGAAACACACACATACAATATTTTAGTAAAAAAACCTTAGTAGAGGTGAGACATTTGACAAGGCAAAAAATTTGTGCACGTCGAGACTTACCACATGAATGTTGCAAATATAAACCCAATGGAAAAAGTGGGGATTGCATTGGTGGAGAGAAGTTGTGGGGGGTAGACAAATGATAATTGGCGAAAGTGTGTACTCTGTAACAATCAGTTAAAGTAAAATAAAATGAACACACTTTCTGAGAAATATATTTTTGATCTGTTTATAAAATAAAAATTAATTTTGTAATTATAATAACAAAAGTGAATGAGAATTTTTGCAGGAATTCAGCTCCAGTGTGTGGTTCAGACACATAGCTGATATATTTATGATTTTATCCCAAAGGTAAGACCACATTCAAGATTTTCCCAATCCTCCTAAAAGCCATACTACAACTACACCTGAACACTGGTTTCGCCTTCCTTGATGTAGACACTCCCTACAATACGGTGATCTCCACATCTCTACATGCATAACAAATTTACAACAGTACCTATAGTTCTAAAGTTTCTATACACCTCATAGCAAACATTTATTTCAAGATGACCTTGTAATCCATGGTAGATGTCCTCATTTCCTGGTGCTACCTGCTCCCCCTTCCTCTCCTCACCTAAGAATTTGTACAATAACAAATTTCTTGTGCTCTCAGCCTCTATTCCCACAACTCCCATTCTACACATCCTAAAACTGACAACAGTCCAATATTCACCACTGAAGTACTCACCTTCTGACTCTGCTAGACAAGCACATGGAGCTTCTGCATACTACAGACCTCAATCGAAAACTTGCGGCATGATTCTGCCACCATTTCCTATTCCAATCCTTGTCAGAAAGAAGGTTTATGCTGGGTTCATATGTAACAGCTTGTCCTGAATTTTGACCATTAGTGTCACCTAAGAGTAGATTGTCATTTGGTCACCAACCAGCTGATAACCTCTGCAGGAGAAGGTAGGATTGAAATAATGTTCACTATAGACTCTCAAATAAATTTACTACTATATATTCTGAAAATAATTAGATCACTTAGTGACCAATGTACAGCATAAAAACTTCTTTTCTGAAAATAAAAATTAATTTGATTGCAGTTATAAATCGTGAGTCAAGCCACAACCAACTCCCAAGAACCCCTAACTGTATAAAAGTTGGTTACATCGAGAGCCTGATCACTTATGCACTTTCTGTTATAGTCAGACCAACAATTTCTTATCCTCACACCTATTTCAAACTTCCGGTTTCTCCTTCAATCATCGGCTGTAATACCTGCATGGCCTACCCCAACAAGTGCTCTCCAACAACTGTCCCCACCCCTATTCCCAGGTTCCTATATATAGGGGTCCAGTGGATTTCGTAACCTATCCAGATATTGTGATATATCTAAAAATATATAAATTACTTTTTCCTCTAACTGCCCTAAACTTTTTGTGAGAGGAAGTCCATTGTCTAAGCATCAAAATCAATCCTTATAAAAAAAATCTATCTTTAGCGGTTTGGCTGTAAAAAATTATTGAAGTGGTAACCCCTAAAATTCACTCTCACCTTTAGAGTATTTGAGCTACCAGTGCTAAATATTATTTAAAAATGATTGATTCCTCCTCCCCTATCTTTTTGTGAATCAACTGGCTTGTTTACATTTTTTTTTTTTTTTTTTTTTTTTTTTTTTTTTTTCATTTGTAATCCAAAACAAAATACTTCAAAAATCTCTTTTTTGCAAAGTGTTGTTTCTAAGGGCTAAAATTTGTTTCAAACATTTCTACATCCAATTTCCTATATAATACGAAGTTGTGTAGCCACTAACTAATCTCCTTCATAAACTTTCAATTTTCCTTTAAAACCTATTGTTTGGAATCTTACAACCAGAAGAAGCCATTTCTTTGAAATTATAATAAATTTTAGTTTCTTCATTTTGGCCAAAGTATAGTATAGATTTTTATAAAAACTTGTGCATTTTGCTCAGGAAAAAATGTACTTTCTTTTAAATACACTCCTCCCTCTATATTTAGCCAAATTATACTATACGAAAGCTAAATTATTTTTTTAATCGTAATTTTTGCCAAAAAAGATATTAATTAACTTCTACCTAGAGATTTGAAATTCTTCACATAATGTATCACAAAATTCAGCTTATCTTTTAATCTATAAATCTTGTCTGTAACTTGAAAACTGAGGGCTCAGGAATTATTAACTGCTTGTTTCGATATTTCTAAACATGTGGAAGGTTAAACTTTAAAATCAATTATCTCTTCAGTACAATTTTACATCTACAAAGTATCATACTTCATTTTGATCCTTATGTATTACTGTAAAGACCCATTCACACTAGCGGTCAGGTCAGCTCAGCTCAGCTCACAATCCAGGATAGCATTCACACTAGCGGTCAGCTCAGCTCAGCTCAGGTCAGGCCAGATCAAGTAATAGGTGAGGCTACTTCATTTCCATTGCTCACAGTGAACAATGCCGTTTTCTACCCCAACGTCAATTAAATCGCTATGATTTTGGATCACGAGCCTAAAAATATGTCAAGATCAAAAAGAGGATGGTTCTGGGTGCATCCAGAGTTTCAAGCGCAAACAGATCAAGAGAAAAAAGAATGCTAACTACCGGCTAAGCTGTGAGAGATTAGTGATGGGAAATGCTTTTGATATTTTGGGGCTCAAAGATTTCAAATTTATTTTAGAAAAATTAATTCTGCTCCAGGATTAATTGATAACATAATTTTAGCAAGATGTATTTTGAACAATTATTTACAGAAGGATAAAATTTCATGCCGTGTAAAAAGTGAATTTCAGGATGAGCAAGAGAAATCCTACAAATATTCTTTGTTTATGTGCCAACACTGGTACAGAAGCATTTTATTCTAAAAATATATTCACAATATTTAAAAAAAAAAAAATCAGAAACAGGATCTGTATCTTGACAGTACTAAAATGTGTAATAATATTTGAATTTGTATTAAAGTTTGCCCACTTTATAATAAACAGAAATAACATACCGTTAAAACATTTATTTTTTATTTATTACTCTTTTTTATTGCTTACGAGCATATTTTTCACACGTTCGCCGCCCATTTGATCTGACCTGACCTGACCGTTGCTCGTTCACACTAGCGGTCAGCTCAGCTCAGCTCAGGTCTTAACCGTTGTTGATCGGTGGCAGCGGGATCTTCAGTTTGAGCTGCCTTGCCCTGACCTGAGCAGACCGCGTAGTGTGAATGCTCCCATTGGATTACGTGTACAGTGATTTTTTACTTGAGCTGAGCTGACCACTAGTGTGAATGGGTCTTAACTCTCAAAGTGAATGTAGCATTTTCTATTTGAAAATAAGCAAAATCCTTTATGTGGCCAATATTTACAGATATTTTGATCAATTTTCACTGTTTAATCCTAATTATTACTTGAAAACTGTAAGAAAATGATTCTAACTTACTTTGTTGTTGTATTAAAGTTAGCTTGGCATTCTTTAAACAAATTTTGGTGATATATTAACAAAATACTTCCTACTCCTTTCTGGTCACAGAGGAATCTTCACTTTGCAGCTTCTTACATAAGCCTCACCACTAAACTATCAAACAAAATAACCAGTGACAGCCAAACAGTTTATACAGCCAACCTATATCATCTAGTGGCAGCCCATGGTAGCCCAATTCTAATAATCTCAATGCCTGTTTAACAGTGATAGCTGTTAGATCTTTTTCCAGACTGTGTAAATGGAAACTGGCCTACCTACACATCCTAGACACCAGGCATTCCCCTGGCCTCAACGTCCATTAAGATCCCACCTGTAAACCTGTCATTTTTTTTTATAAATATAAAATTTATATTTTTTAACACATATCCTAATTACATGACTTGGAAAATTTATTTACTTTATTTTGACCGGCCATTAGTTATTATATTTCCATACAATTATTATTTGCCAACTTTCCCCTTTCCCCATCAGCCTTGCAATCCTCACCGTATGCACATTGTTCATCTTTGGCTCATTCATATGGTAGGTCTGGAGATATACATATCTTTTATCTTGCCATTAATCTTACCTCTAACATGACTATGGTTTTTTGTTGAACTGTTGTAAAATATCACATAACTATCTACACTTCCACAGCAGCAACACTGAAACAAAGCTTTTAGAGCTTATGAGCTTATAGTCACATCAGGCAATGTTTGGATGCTAGCACTGCTTCCATTACTAAGCCACCACTCAACATCAACTGATCATTGGCTAGACATTGGAAGCAAGTGATAGCTTTTGAATTGTTGTCTGACAATGTGAATTTGATATAATTCTAAGGCCAAAAAGATTTCTTTAATTGTAAACCTTGTTCATGTTTGCATTAGTTCTATCCCTCCTGCCTTCATCTGTGGTAAGTTATTTTTTATTTCCCTATCCTTCTGCCTGTATTATGTATGAATTTTACTAACAATATCATTTTGAGATAAACTTATTTTTTAAAAAACTTCTTTAATTATTCTGGCCACAACACTAGTATTACTTTTCAGATGTATTGATGAAATCTTCAATAACTTGTTCCAATTTACTTGCAGCTATGTGTGCTAATAAATAGCTAGTTTTAACATGAGCCTATTATGATATTTGTAAAAGCATTATTTATGATTTCTATCATACTGCCTCTTATGATTATAATCTTTACAGATTGCATGTATCTTTCTTCTGAAAAATATTGTAGTTCCAATTAAAAAATAATTTTTTCACCATTTGATCCATTTACATGTAGGCCTACATGATGTTGTTAAAACTTATGAAAAATTTAGTTTTTTCAATATGAAATAAAAAAATATGTTGATCTTTGTTGTGATGGTTGTCTCATATGGTTTATCCATACAGTTGCTGGGAATTACTCTCTTAAGTAAACGATGCTCAGATTTCTTCGTTTCACTTGTGAAAGGAGCTATAACAGAACGAGAGAAAAAAAATATTGTGCGGCCTGATATGATTCACCTGCTGATGCAAGCTCGCAAAGGAGAACTAGAAGGAATGACTGAAGAAAATAACAGTAAAAAATTTTGTGAGTTTTACTTAAGGTGATTTACTTTCTTTATGTTATTCGGAACTTCTAGTAATTAACAATTTGGTTAAGTACACAGGCAATTAACATACATACGCAAACATGAGGTTGGCAAAAGAAAAAGAAAATCATTACCCTGACACTTTGTTCTTATGGAACATGTTCATACCTGCCTAGCATGTATTTTTATACAGTTAGTGTAAGGTGACCTGCTTCACTCAGTATTGCCATGTTTCTTATGAAGGGAGGTGCAAGAAATGTCAATACTAAGGATAGTATGGTGGGATGCTGAAAAATGACTTGGAGAGAGGGGAAAGGATTTCAGATCCCTGATGTCAAGAACATGTTGTTACTTCCTTCCCATTATTCCAGTTGTTTCTATTTCCAGATTGCAGGATTACAGTCTATTCCAGGAGACTTGTTTTTTTAGAAGTTTTTGTATTGTGACCATAGGCAAGAATGGCTACTGGGTGAGCATGGTTATTGGTTACAATGAAACATTTTTTTTTTTTTTTAATCTAAGTAGGCAACTCATGGTGGTAAAAGAAATATATAATGTGGGACAGTGACATTTTCAAAGATGCAAAAAACTAAATCCTACTAAAACAGGCAGTACCAAATGAGTATGATAAGGCAAAATGATCCACACTACAGATCTTTCAGATTAGAACTGTGCTTTCCTACCCATCAGGCCAAGTACTGGGTGGCAAAAAATTGATTCTGCAACCAGCGTTGAAACCAAGTGATGCTGTTTTGAGTGTAAATCACAATTACTGCTTGTTATTGACATTTGGCACAAAGCAGAATATTATTTTTACCATAAACTACAGTCTATTGTTACATAATATTCAGTTTGGTAATGGTGATAATGAAACTTCCATTAGACAATGAAAATAGGATAGAACTTACCACAGATGTAGTCATGAGGGCCAACGAACATAAAATAACATACACACATATGCAAACACATTGCACAATATTTCAGTTTATATCTTTGATCATGCAAGAGGTGGTACAAATGACAGGAGGAAGATGTGTATGCATCAGGACCTACCATATGAATGAACCAATGATGAATCAAGAGATTATCATGTGGAGTCTTAATGTTGGTTGAGTCCAGAGGTGTGTCTGGTGCCTAGAATGTGTTGAAAGGCCAGTTCCCATCTACAGAGTTCTGAAGAGGTAGTGGTTTCTAAGAAAACTCTCACAGCTCCAACCATATAGCTGGTGTTAAGGTTGTTGGAATCATGTGAGTTGGCATCGATTGCCACCGACAAATAGTTTATACTGCCAACCTTGATCATCCAGTGGCAATCCATACCAGCTCTCATGTTTCCAAAATATGTATATATTAATATTTTATATAATTTACTCAATCATATAATTTTATTTTTAAATTTATTCATTGGTTCACTAATATGGTAGGTTCCAATCTGCACCTGTCATACGTCTCACTTCTCGCATGATTAATGTTAGGAACCAAAATATTGTTGTTTTTTGTGTGCATTTTCTTGTGTTTGACTGGCCTTCTTGCCTTTTTCTGTGGAAAGTGATGGGATATTCTTCCCATCCTGTTTTATTTATAGAACTCAGTTTAATTGGCATAAAGCTTTACTTGAAGGATTCTTTTCCAGAAAGGCTTAAGTATGCTATAGGTAAGCGACTCTATAAAAAGGGAGATAGTTCAGCTGTTTCAAATTACCATCCTTTTTCATTACTAACAGCCTTCTCCAAAATTTTTGAGAAAGCAATATGCAATAGAGGTTATGAACACCATAAAAATAATAATATTCTAACTTACAATTTGATTTTCAAAAGGGTCTTTCAACAGAACAAGTTATATTTGTTTTAAGTGACAATATTTTACAAAGAATAAATGGTAAATGAATTCCTGCATGAATTTTTTGTGACTTATCTAAGGTATTTGACTGTGTAGATCATAAAATTACAGAAATTTAAGTATTATTGTATAGATGCCATTGTTAATAAATGGCTCATTTCTTACCTTCTGAATAGAAAACAGAAAGTGTCAATGGAGAATTTTAATGCTGCCTTAAGTGGTACACTGTTTTCTGATTGAGAATTAATCAGATGTGGAGTATCTCATGGTTCTATATTGGGGCCACTATTGTTTTTGATATGTATAAATGATCTACCCTGTGTTTCATCTAAGAACTCAAAATTTGTCCAATTTGCAGATGACACAAACATAGGAATTAAGAATGTTCCAAATTTATCTGTAGAATATATTTAAAATTATGTCTTTTAACTTATTAATAAATGGTTTACAGCTAATGACTTGTCTTTAAACTTTGATAAAACTCAATATATGCAATTCAGTACATCACTCAGATTAACACCAGATATAGACATAAAATTTGCAGGCCAGTCTATTCAAGAGGTATAATGTGTGAAATTTCTAGGTTTGTGTATTGATCATAATTTAAATTGGAAGGTACAGTAGAACTCCAGTTATCCAAACCCCAACTATCCGAATCACTTTTTTAATTAAGACAAAAACGCTTATATGGTCACGAAAGCTTGGAGCTTGGTTGAGGCAGTCACATTAATACATCCGTGGAACAAGTTGAAAGGCATACCAACTGAAGAAGAGAAAAAAGGGAGGAAAAGGAAAGAGAAGCTCAAGAAAAAGAAAGGGAAGAGACATGAGAAGATGTGGATGACATGTCACCTGAGTGATTCAGAAACATTCTTTTGAAAATCCCTGGATGTTCAGACGTTAGTGCTGAAGATATAGGAGAGTGGGTGGTGTGTGGTTCGTCAGACCCTGGGTATGAAATTCTAAATGATGATGAACTTATTGAAAGTGTGAGAGAAGAAACTGTCGAGGAAGAAGATGACCTTAATGTCAGAGTTGAAGAAGACATGGGACCATCAGCTAGACAAGCACTTGCTGGCCTTGGAACTCCATTGAAGTGGATAGAGCATCAGCCTGAGTTTGACCACATGCAACTTCTCACTGTCAAGCAGATGAATACAGTCAAACAGCTTACTTTGACCGAGATGTTCAGCTACCGATGATTTTTATTTACAGTATGCAACACATATACTGCACTAATGTACAGCACTTTTATGTATGCTTAACATGTAAAAGCTCTTTTTATTTAAAAATAGTTTTTTTCTCCAATTTTCAACATACATAGAGTAATTAATTAAAAAATACCCTTTTTTGTAAAAAATCCAATTATCCGAAGTTTTGATTATCTGAATGGGGTCTGGTCCAAATTGATTGGGATAATTGGAGTTCTACTGTACATGTATCTGACTTACTAAAGCGATTCGGTGCAGCCACATTTGCAATTTGTACAATTTCACCTATAGGTGATCTCCATATGAGGCAACTAGTTTATTATGCTTATTTTCAGTCCTTAATGTCATATGGAATAATATTCTAGGGCAATTCTATCCATAGATGGTCATAAGAATTATGTTTGGAGTTAGCGGTAGAACTTCTTGTAAAGAGCTGTTCAAGAAGTTAGGGATTTTAAAATTGGTGGCTGAGTGTATATATACATTAATGTCCTTTGTAGTCACAAATTATACCTTGTTTGAAACAAATAGTAAAATTCACAATTATGGCACTAGAAGTAAAAATGATCTTCGCAAGGATTACAAGTCATTGTTATTTGTTCAAAAATGGGGCCCATATTCAGGGATACATATTTTCAGTAAGCTCCCAATAAATATAAATATTAAATGTCTAGCAGCTGATAAGAATAAATTCAGGGAAAAAATTTACAACTCCTTCTATTATTTGTAAATGAAAACACCGTCTATTAGCAACTGGTTTTATTCATGTATGCTCAGATGCGTTCCGCCCTTATGGAATGAGACACTGGTTTTATTCATATATGCTCAGACTCATTTCGCCCTTCTGGAAACCAGTTGCTAATAGGTGGTGTTTTCATTTACAGTTGTGTAAAAAGCAACTGTAGAAGGATGGCAAATTTATCATATATCCTTCTACTATGTTGAAGAATTTATTTTGATGGTGTCTACAAAATAAACTGCCAGTAGTTTGTGTAAATGTAGTTGACATAATTAATGTACCATGTATGCTACTACTGTACATCATTTAGCATATGTATTATTTTGTTATACAGTTGTGTAATGTACCATGAATGTCATGACTGTACATCTTCTGGTGTATGTATTATTTTGTTTGCAGTTGTTTATCTGTAAATTAACAACTTTCCAGAGCTAGTCCCTTATATTGGGATCAATGGAAAATGTATTGTATTGTATCATTGATTTTCCACTCCAGTGGACCAGGTGCCATAATGAATTAGCCATTTCCATAATCTGCTATCTTGCCACCATTTTGGATTTTGACTAGCCAGATCCATGCTTGCTTAATCCAAGTATCTCAAAGTATTCATTAACATCTTTTTCCAGTTACTGACTTTTTCAAAATATGCCTTAGATAGTCTATTTCATACCATTCTCATCATGTGCTGTGAGTATATGAAAGGTAATTTCATTTTATCAACTTAAAACTGACATAAATAGAATTAGTATTTCACGCAGAACAAATAACTTCTAAATTTGACCAAAACACATGATGAAGCAGTTCTATGAATACTTTAAACACTTTAAAATGAAATTGGTGGTACGTTCAGTTTGATTATTATATTATTTACCTAGTGACCCAGGAATGGTGACATGTCTGGAGGAAGTTACTGCTCTCTTGGAAAATTTAATTGGTGTGTTCTCTTCTTGACTTCCTCTGTGACAGAAGTATTTGTACATGTTACAGGTTTATTTGGGTAATTGTAACATGTTTGTGTTCAGTACAGAGTGTTCGTTTCTTTGTGAATGAATGATTTACAAAGGAAGTGAGAAAGCTAAATGTGTTGCCAACTTCTTGGGACCTCCTCTTCCAAAAAACACTAAGGTGGCCATAAAGCTGAATCACCATCAAGATTGTCATATGCCCTAACTCCATTTGCATTGGGTAGGTTTTGGATCTAAACCAGTACTATTTTACACAATCTGGTGATTACACTGTCACTTCTCATACCATGCCAGCCACGTACTGATTATGAAAATTCTTTCCAGCTTCAGAATTTTAATCATCTAACACTGGCACTGGACACTATTATGATGCCACAACCAACTTAGTCAAAGGGGTAGGCTAGCTTCAATTTAGACTATGAAAAATAATTGTAGTGGAAAAGGTATGGAGAATAATGTGAATAACTGTTTGCACCCATTTGTTTTTTACCCAAAAAAAGTATTGTTCGATATCTGCTGCATGTGACAAAGTTCTATCACTAAGAACATGACACAATATTTCATACATTTTCTAGAAAAAAAACTATGTTGTGTTGCCACATTATAGATAAAGGTTGATCTTGTGAGTTTCATACATTGTTTGATAGACAGTATTTCTATCTCACGCAAAATATCCTAAATTCCGCTTCAGCATAAAACTTTGGTGCTGCGTACACCTACATTCATATGCCTCCTCATATTCATGTAACAGTGATTAAAATAAATAAAATTGATAATTAACTACTGCACTGATTGCTTAGCCAAAAGGATCAATATTCAGCATCTGTTTCATAACTTTGTTTCCACAATCACCCTATAATTTTAATTGGTTGGCATAACACCATTTCCTACTGTTATTTAGGGATCGTGGCTCCATTTCGGCCTCTCTTGAACCTTACCCCCCCCCCCCTCCTCTCCTCTCCCTCACCCAACATAGCCTAATGTGGCTTTCCCATGTGGTACTTAGCTTTATTACTCATTAATTTCAGAAGACATTTTGTATTGTTTCCTCTTAACAGACTATTGTTAAAATATTATTTTATATGTAATATGCATGACCTATATTTCCTTAATATCCTTGTTATAAATATCTAAATGAAATGTTGACACTAGCGATTCCTGAAAAAGATCAATTGCTAGGAAAACCCCTTTCTCAGTTACAGTCAGGCATCCTTTCCTCTTCAGATGTTACTAGAAACATTCTCCTTTTCTCATTCATCATTCTTTAATAATTGATTAAATAGAACAAACTATACCTGTCTCAAGTAAAACCTAAGAAGTCCTCTATGTTTTGTTTTCTTTGGCTGCAGTTCTGTAATATTTATTTCTACACTACTAGGAAATAATTCTCTCTGCTTAAGAGAGTTCTATAACTCATTGGATAGTGAAAACTTGTTGGAAAAACATTTTTGATAAGCCTTGTAAAGTTTATTGTATAGTGCCACTTCACACCATATTTTGAACTTCAAATAACACTTCAGCAAGGGCTATAATTAAAGCTGTCCTGAAATTCACATGACAGAACAAAATTTAAATTATTTGATCAATGTGTGATGTAGTCAAATTCGTATTATCATAATGAAGAAATCTTTATTTCAAACCATCAAAGCAATACGAACTGTACTGCCTTGAAAATCCCAGGTATCATCCATCAACATTTGAGTCTAGGTAAAGCATGTCTAATGTTTCTTGAATTGGAATGTGCCATTGCGTGTCAGTTAGATCAAATGTGCAGGCCACATGAAAACTAACACTATGACCTCAAGCCACACCTATGTGCAGCTCTGTCAGTATATAGGATATCTATTTTACATATGGAGATTATTAAATGATGAAAATAAATATCCACATGCTGTTGTATGTTCTGTACCTCATTTTAACTGAGCTAAATAATATTAATATTCTACATAGCTCTCTCCCTCCTCCCCCCTCCCCCCCCCCCAGCACAGCTTTCTTCCCAACCCTTCTCCTCCTAGATCAAACCACATAGTTTATGGATGCTTCCTTAGCATTGCTTTTGCATACTGCTTTTCAGCCATTATGTCACTTCATCAACTGCATTTGAAACAGAATTTCTAAATAAATAAATAATTGTACTTCATTTGAACCAAAACAAATTGGAATTTTTGGTTATATATCAATAGTGGCAGTAACATAAAAACTTGAAATTAATATCAAAATGATGATCATATAATGAATACTTTTGCCATCAACATTTTAGTGATGCAATCTCTTGGAAAATTATACGGGAATGTACAACAGTTTGCCAATTATTTGGAATTTTCCACCACAATTGTTCAATAATTGTAATTAAAATCATTTTCTGTTCATGTTTGTACATTTAAAACTTTTTATTAGAGCTATTTAAATTACTCGAGGCTGAGCTTGTTGAACTGTTAGTAACTACCCATTGTGAGAAAACAATTATGCTTCTGATTTCATAATTCATTATATTCAAAACTGGAGTTTTTGTTCCTACTCAGACATCCATACCTCTTAAATTAAATATTTCAAATTAAATTGATGGTACACATATTTTTGACAGGTTTAGATGATATGGATCTTGCAGCACAAGCAATGATATTTATTTTTGGTGGTTTTGATACAGTTTCAAATCTAATGTGCTTTGTAACATATCTTTTGGCATTGCATCCTGATGAACAACTGAAACTGCAAAGAGAAGTGGATGAACTACTTCAATCAAAAACACTTCAAGAGCTCTCATATGATGATATTATGGGTTGTAAATATCTGGACATGGTTGTTTCAGGTATTATTATTATTATTATTAATAGTTGTTCTGACTGATCTCTAGTGATGGTCCTACACCCTTACTTATAAATTTTAACATTTGCATGTAATTCTGAAACATTTCTTGTTCACACAATAAACTTAATCTAAAACAATCCAAAAATTTGTGGGAGAGTAGGATAATGGTCAGGGGGCAGGAAGTTAAAAGACACAGTTTAATTTTTAGCTGAAAATAAATATAAACGCACTTGCCAATATGGGAGCAACAAATTGATTGTAAATAACCTTTGGAAGTAAGAACACATAAAATATCAAACAAAGACAAAGAGTTACATCTACACCATGGAATAAAATGATAAATTTGATGCAACTAAGTTAAATAGTAGCTGCAGTTTAGTAAATGTTTAAGAGGCACTGGCACAATATTTATCAAATTAAGTACCATTTTGTAAACATTGTTAATTTATGAAATACTGGAGACCTTACCAGTGTATCAACTGCATAGAATAGTCTCAGGCCTCTCAGCAGAGAAGTGTGTCAATTAGAAACAACGTTTGAAGCCGATCTCTGATTGCATCATCTGGCGAAGAGTTGGGCTCTCAGAGAGTCCATCCTTATAAGGCCTGCGGTGATAACAGTTGCCAGTGATGTCACAGTCATGTGTGCCAAGCACCCAGCTGTGCACAGGGAGTGGGATAGGAAGGCTGGTGGGGCAAGCTGGGTGGTGGGTTGGGAGGCGTGATGGGAGAACGTGCAGATGAAGGGGCCAGGTGGAGGTCACATTATATATAGCATTGCTCTTGATGCCTGTGCATCTACCTCCTTAACTGACCTATAGGAGGGTGCCACGTTGTACTGTGTTACCCCGTTTCCCTGTTTACAATGTCTTACATGAGATGAATATCCACAGCCTCCTTAATCAAGCTGTCCTAACATCCCTTTGCATGGGTTAATATTAATGTCACCTCAAAGTCAAAGCTGTACCTTTCTTCAGTGCTGCATGAAGCTACCACTGACTTTGTAAAATGTCAGAGATACATGCATCTCCTGTGTTCTAAACAACACAAGATCATGGAGCCTATTGTTGGACTGATACACCACTGCCTACATTCACACTGGATGGAATATATGCCAGACTGTCTTAGACCCAAACCATCCTATGTAATGCGTAGTAACTCCGTCAACTTACTAGATGGATAGAAAAAAAATGCGTTTGTTGAAGTCACTCCAGCGTATGTTATAAACACGTATTGATCTGCATTTGCTTCCCTGTCTTCCTCTTTTATTTCTTAAAAAAGCCCTGTTGATTTGTGCTTTGATACATCCAGTCATGTGGAATGGTTTAGTTCTGTCAGAAGAGTTCCTGTCTCACAGATGGCTCTGGCCTGGTTCAAAAGGGTTAATAACACTATACTGCGATGAGTGGGATGATGATAGCTCTGCGCACTGATGTATAGGTCAGTGTGGATGGGTTTCATATACACTCTGTATATTGATTCTTCTGCACAGTACAAAGGATGGTTTGAATTTCAGACAGTCTGGCATACATTCCATCCTGTATGAATTTGTGCAGCAGAATATCAGGCAGACAATTATAATTTAATTTCAATTGTGATTGAGCACTTGTATTCCAGTGGCAATATCCCTACAACTCCACTTTTCCATGTAATGATTTTTTTTTTTTCACCACCAACCTATGCCTGCCCTTCACAAATTGTGTCTTATGCTCCATGTTCCAGCACTGTTTAGAAAATACAAGATGTGTGCATCTTTTATATGTTACAAAGTCAGCAGTAGCTTTGCTCAACATTGAAGAGAAGACAAAGTTTTGACTTTGAGGTGACAAAAATACTAACCCAACAAAAGGATACTGAGACAGCTTGATTAAGGAGGCTGCGGAGATTCATTTAGTGGAAGACATCATAAACAGGGAAATGAGGTATCAACGCAGCATGACATGGAGCTCTGTTATAGACCAGGTAAGGAGGCACAGACACAGGCATCAAGATTTTACAGAATTTGACTTCTAGCTGGCCCCTTCCAACATGTGTACCCCACCACCCAGCTTGTCCCACCAGGCTTCCTACCCCCTACATCTGCACTGATAGGCACTCAGTTCATGTGACTGTGACATCACTGGCAACAACTGCCATTATAAGCTTTATAAGGATAGATTCACCTGGAGCCCAATACTTTGCCAGAAGATGGAGTTGGAGACCGGCATCAAAATGCTGCTTCAAATGATTTACAACCAAGCTCTCTCAAGCCCCCAGCACATTCCCCCATCATCTTCCCTAGTAAAGACACTTATGGCTTTATTATGTAGACTTAAATGATGGGCAATGAAGAAGAAAAGTGTTATTTATATTCAAGCCATAGAAATGAAATCTCTTAAATTTGTTTGAATCCCAAATAAAGAAATTATTAAAGAACTAAAGTACGTAAAGGAAAGTATAGCACAATACAAAAAAAAACTGGAATGAACATTTTCAAAAAATACAAGAAACATGAATTCCAAAAATGGTTTCAAACTGTGCACCTAAAAGGAAGAGAGACTTATAAGAAATACTGACAAAATCGAACTGAGTCTGATACAGGGATATAGGTCAAAACTTTGATAAAAAGAAGAATTTTATTATCATTTTAGATTATCATGTTTATGCATACACTTAATGCTATTCCTCTTACATTTTCTCTAACCTTGTACATCAGTGAATTCTGGTAATTCATCAAGGTAATTAGTGAGGGGAACATTAATGAAAAGCAACATGTGGGGAAATAATGTTTAAATATTTATATTACCTTTGAGTAGGTTCTATATTAATACTCCCAATTTTATGAGGTAATAATAATAATAATTGATAAAATTCTGATGGCTTGCACACTCTGGTGGGAGTCTCCCTACGCACCCATCCTTAGATAGGCTGAATGATTCACAGTAGACTAAAAAACTCTAAGTGAATAAAAATATAATGATTTGTATTGTACATTATATATGAGATAATGGAATGTACTGGTTCCGAGGATTTATAAAATATTTTAGCAGATACAAAAAAGATGCCAAAAATGTTATTTTGTTGGAGTAAATCTTTATATGCTAAAATCTTATTATTTAATTATGAGTAAATAAATAAATTCTAGCGCTGAGAATTGATACGAAATTGTGATAAAAGAAAAAATGTATGATGTTATGAAAAAACTTTGGTGGATAATGGCAGATTCCTATCAAATAACTGTTGTCTCCTTCCAATGTCACTGTACTTCATAACCTTTAGATTACTCAGTTCGCTTGATTAGTGTTCTTGGATCACCACATTCAATCTCAAAAAATAACAAAAAATTAAAAAAAAAAAAACTACAGACTCCAATATTAATTCCTAAATTTTTTTGAAGTTTTAGAGCATTCTCGGAAACAAACTCTTTAATATCTTTTTGGAACTTCTTTTCAGTACTACAGACTTTTCATTCAGCTTGGCTTGCAAAATCTTGTTTCCACCTTTCCAGATTACCATATATATATTTTCGACTGTAATCATTCCACGGTTGCAGCATTTTTGCTTTGATTCTTGTAAATACTGTTTCTTACCACAGAAAAGCAATTAGTTGACATCATATTTCATCAATATTTCTTACCATTTATTATGATAGAAATGAAGACTAATGTTGGTTGTCATTTTAAATAAAATCTTAGTTGTCATCATTTTGTAAAAACTTCTGTATTCAAATAACTTTTTCTCCACAGAAACACTTCGCATTTACCCACCCATAGCAGCAGTAGATCGATGCTGTGTTAAGCCTTATACATTTCATGCAGGAAAAAAAATAATGATGTTCGAATACACTTGAAACCAGGAGACATATTTTGGGTGCCAGTGTTTGGGCTTCATCGTGATCCTGATTTATTTCCAAATCCAGAACGCTTTGATCCTGAGAGATTTAGTGACGAGAACAAGAAATTTATTAAACCATTTTCATACATTCCTTTTGGAGTTGGTCCCCGTTTCTGCATTGGTAAAGTATGATTTAATTAATTCACTGTTGTAGGCAGTAAATATTTATTCTATTGTAGAGAAGTATATGTAGGAACTATGCAAATAATGAAAAATCATATTGAATCTGTAGCAAAATGTGCTACTGATATCTAGCTAAAGTACAGAAAGTTTTTTAATTTAATCTTAAGTGTGATGAATTAAGTTCTTCTAACAATAACAGCTGCTCATTTAATTCACTGATATATTTCCTACAGCACAACGGTTTGCATTGATGGAAGCCAAAGTTTTGCTGGTGCACCTAATTTCCCAGTTCACCTTGGAGCCAACAGAGAATACCCCAGTTCCACTCAAGTTGACAGCTAGAGGCTTCAGTGTCACTGTAGATGGTGGTTTCTGGCTAGCTGTTAGCCACGAAATGTTTGCTAGCACTGTTGGAGACTGTATTGTTAGAAACCTTTGCTTAAATTGAAGTTTTTTAGTTAATTTATTTATTTTTTCTATTACGATCATTATTGAAGTAACAGCTATTGGAACAGCTTGGCATTATTGTCAAGATCAAAGTAATACTACAAGCAACAGTTATTGAAACAGCCAGAATTGTCATTAAGATCAAAATAATAGGCTACTAAAATGTTAAATATTGTAATTTCTGCTTGTCTTCCACTTACAATTATTAAAATTTATCTTGGTTAAAAATAATACATCAATTCCTTTGTTTTATTCTCTTAAATGATGTGAATCATTAGATTCTACTGTTTTGATATTGCATTTTTTTTGTTTTATTTATTCATCTATAGCTGCTATTAATTTCACAATATGGAATGTGAATGTTGAAAAATTAAAAGGAAATATTAATATGGAAAGGAAGCCCATCAGTGCAGTTTAATGCGCTGAGACACTGCACCCTGAATCACGAAGGTATGACAAGGCTGGGTACAAGACCAAGCTTCTGCGTACCAGTTGTTCTGGCTGTAGGCTCCACATTAAAAAATCCATTGCATGTCTAGTGACAAGAGACATTGTTTGAAAGATGGCTTGAAATTTGGATCATCCAGTTTTAAGTAGAGCAAACATGTTGGATATCTTCTTACTAAATACTGATCAGAATTTGTGGGTCCTTTCTGTTACAGAAGAATTATTATGTCATCCTGAAGCAGTTCTGATGGATGTGAGATGGTTTAGTAACCCAGTGGAAAATCATACAGTCATAAAACTCACATATTTCAGGGAAAGGTTTAGTGTTTGGAAAGAGAGTATCAGTACCATGGTGAGGAATTGATTACCTTTCAAATAGACAGTAAGAATAAAAAAAGTGCAGAAACCACATACTAAAATAGTGAGGTGAGAAAGCTGCTCCAATTGGTAAAAATAAAACACAAGGTACAAAGAAAAGAGGGTAACAAATACAGTATCAAAAGAGGTAAAAATGGGATTGCAACAGGATAGTTTATTTTGACCATTGCTGTTTATTGTTTTAATGAATGATTTTGTTGGGATTTACAGATAGAAGAGGTTGTCTGCTGATTGTAAGCACCTTAGAATTTGGGTAAATTCTGGTTTCTTGACTATAGAGCATAAGGGAGGGAGTAAGTTTTCCAGTAAACATAAAATTTTTCATTTCGCAATTACAGGATATGAGAGACACGTTTCATGCAGAAGCCGATACTGCAACCTAACTCAGTAAATAAGTCGATTTAAAAACAGTAAAGTCACTCAACATACAATATAGGTCCTAAATAAACAATTTATAATTGTAAATACTGTAACTTTTAAACTAACCTGAAACAGGGTAATCCATTATTATCCAATTTGTAAACAGTCGATTTTGGTTACGTGATAATTTCACTAATTCTCAAAACTTTTTGAGGCAATAAAATAATTTTATAATAATAATAATCAGAAAGAAAGTTAAATTCAGTAGTTTCAGGCCATGTAAATAGAGTAAACAAAATTTTAAACACTTCGTTAGACACACTTGTAGTTTCAATATTAAATAACCACACGTTTTCAATAATTTCTCGAACTAAAAAGTAAATTTCCTGAAAGAGTATAGAATCTAGTATATTCCATGCAGTATAATAAATATTAAATCAATTTTAAAGTTATTACGTCACAAATAAAAACGTGGTAATTTTGAAATTAAATTGCGATTAAACTAGACCACTTTCGTAAACAAAACAACTTTTAAAACATGTAATAAAATTCAGAGAAAATTATGCCAATAACACTTTTTCGATATAAACAGCACTTTAATAATTATTAACTAGAAACCAAATTTTCCTGACATGGCCTCTAACTAGTACAAACCTCAATCTTTGTTAAACAGATAACTTTGCTAATACACCACCAATAATAATAAAAGTTAAAGTTTTGAAATCAGGAGCAAGCACCGAACACATTGACACTAATTTAAACACGATAATTTGTAATACAGTGGGGACGTCTAAAATTGCAACAAATTAAGGTATAAATCGGGGATTTACCAACTGTTTTTAGGAAACTCATTACCATTGAGCCCGCATACTTAAATCATTTACTAGAAAGCGAGCTAATTCAGAATTATAGTCATCATACTTTTAATAAACCTTAGGGGCCAGGATATACACTGGTAAATTTTGAACACTAACTATTATTACATGTTTTGAGACTATTTTTTGGTAAACGGTAGGTCACCATTAGCATATGGCTGAGAGTATAAATTAAGCTGCTCAGGCCATCTGGCTGTCTTGTATCTGGGAGTCGTCTTTATTCTTTGGTCTTGTATCGGGGAGCCTTGCCTTTTGTTTCCAGCCGTGGCGTAATCATGAGCTAGTGTTTTCGTCGGGTAGTGTGTTTGTCGGTCAGCCAAGCTGACTTCCGGTCGGTTTGAACTTTGAGATACTACATGTGCGATCGGTCATGTTAATTTTTTTTCACCAGTGACAAATGTTAGCATTGACTATGGACTTATAAATTTTCTAAAGGGGTTTAGTCTGGTACTTCTTCCTCTTCATGACTTGTGATTTTCTGAAACATTTAGTTTGATTACTAATTCAACTGTAAATGCTATTTTTCAAATGTGACTGTGAAATAAATTCAGAATTTTTCATCAAGTGGATTTTTACATACTTTCGTAGTGAACACTAACCTTTCCTCAGCTTTTGGTTTAAATAAGCATTGTGGTGACCGATAGGCTTTATCCAAGTTGAAACATGATCATTTAAATTTATTAATGCAAATTTAGTAGAACTTTCAACAAGTCAAGATTCAGTTAAGATGACTAAACTGATACTACACCCCAGTATACTGGTTTAGCCCCTTACATGATGACATAATGTTGTTAAATAGGGTTACAATAGGAACAAACTGTGAACAGATAGAAGTGGCTCTGGAAAGATGTCTAGTGGGAGGTTAACATGGAATGAAGATAAATTTCAGCTTATTAAGTACACTGATATAAAAATGAATACTTTTCATAATTATAGGCTGAAGGGATTGGAATAATTTTCTTATGTAGGGAGTTAGGAATTGGGGAGTAATTACCAAAGAAAAACTGGAAGAATTTAAAATTAAAATTTCTAAATGGCAAACTTAGGTGAGTGGTGATAGTATACTCAAGGAAAGATTTTTTAAAATATATATATCACGATATGGCAAAAAAGGTGCATAGGGAACTAACATTAGTGGAATGCTCCTTCTTCATTAAATTAAATTAATCTCACAACAAATCCTGAGATACTGCTGCTTTAAAATAAAAGCTTCGGCCACATGAAATGCAATAATATTCAAAATATTTCTACCAACATTTGACAACCAGTGACATCATATAGAGGAGCAGTTTCACACACCCATAAAGAACCATGAAACTAACTGTACAAGTTCAACTGGTAATAATTTGAAATACCATTTCACTAAAGTGTGTTAACTTTCCAGGTTATTGTAACCCATGATAAAAGTGTGTACTATCCTAATTGCTGTAGCTACAGTGCTCTACAATGTCTTCAATTAAACAACTCTTCTATATTTGAGCAGTAGGAGCAGGATAAAAAGGTTCTAGCGTAAACAGCAAATAAGCCCACTAGTGTTCAAATAAGAGAAAGTAAATGTATTATCCATTCATGCATTAGAATTAAAAAAAAATAACTGAAAAATGATAGGATTGGCAAAGCAACTCTAAGATAACATTGAATAGTTTAATTGGAACAAGAATAGCTCTCTATCAGTTTTATCAGGCATTTATTATTCTTATAACCACCAAATATTGGTTAAATGTGGTTGGAAGGATGGGATCAGGATAAAAAGGAGCTGAAGTGGTCATGTGTTACTGTGAATTGTATTCCCAACATAGTTTTAAAGTAAGTTTAACACAGAACTCGGCTTTTTTATTCTCTCCTCTTGAACACGTTTGCTAACCATTAACTAAAAGAAATGAAGAAATTCCACAAAAAATGCAGTTATATATTTTTTTAATGCAGATATCATGGTTCAAAACAAGCTTACAGTAGATGGTTCACATATATACTTAATATGCAATGATGATGAGATCAGCTATAAGCCACACACAGTTTCTCGATGGTTGCAAATATAAGTGGTCTTACACAACAAAGCCAGGTGGATTGTGTTTAATTTAATTTAATTTAATTTAATTGCAATGGAGCACAGGCTCCAGTGGCAATTTCCCTACACACCCATCTTCCCCCTATCCTGCACCTACCTACATTTGCCCTCTACAAATTTTATCTTTAAATTCTTTCAAAGTTTTCGGTAAATTATTCATCATTTCTCTTGGTAACTCATTCCAATCCCTGACACCCTTACCTAAAAAAGAGAATCTTCCCACACCCTTGTGCCTGAAATCGAGTGCCAGCTTGTGGTCATGGTCATCTTTTCCCTTCCATGCACTACTTTTCATACCTATTGCAATATCTTTCCATGCCTCATCGCCAGTATATGCCCTGTACACTCCCATGACCCTCCTCATTCTCCTCCTGTCTTGCAATGAATCCATTCCAGCTCCTTTATCATATCCGTCACTGATTGCATTCTGCGATAATTTCCAGAAACAAATCTAGCAGCCCTTTTTTGCACCCTCTCCAACTCCTGATACGTAAAATGAGGGTCCCATACTACACTACCATATTCGAGCAATGGTCTGACCAAAGTTTTGCAACCCAATTCCTTGACTTCTCTCGTACATCCCCTCATCACTCTCTCCAACATGTGCAGAACTTTGAAACCTTTTCCTACCACCTGTCCTATGTGTCCTGCCCAGTTAAGCTTGTTATCAAAAGTAATTCCAAGATATTTACATTTCAAGTCTTCAGCAAGCAATTCTTTCCCCACCTTATATTCATAATTAACCTTTTGTTTTTTATTTGTGTATCTAATAAGCTGACTCTTCTTTGCATTTATCTTCATTCCATGTTTACCAACCCAATTAGATATCCTGTCCAGATCACCCTGCAACTGTTTACAATCCTCTATCGTTTTGATTCTTTTATACAGCATTATGTCATCTGCAAACAATCTAATTTCAGATAGTAAACAATCAACACAATTATTCATTAGAATAATGAATAGCAATGGTCCCAATACGCTACCCTGTGGCACACCCATTTTTACTTCAACTTCTTTTGATACTACATTTCCTACCCTAACTTTCTGTTTTCTACCTTTTAAAAATTCTTCTACCCAGCAAATGACTTTCTTATCCACTCCAATGGTTTTTACCTTATTTACTACCATTTTATGGCTTACTCTGTCAAACGCCTTAGACAGATCTAGTGCTACACTATCAATTTGGCCTCCCTTGTCCATTTCATCTGAAATATCTTGCATATATCCCACCAACTGAGATTCGCATGAATATCCTTGCCTGAAACCATGTTGCCTGCTTGAAAACCACTTAAGTTCCTCACATATATTTCTGATGTGGTTGCATATCAATCTTTCCATTAATTTACCTACCACTGATGTCAAACTGATTGGCCTGTAATTCTCAACTCTATTTCTGACCCCTCCCTTATGTACCGGTACTACTATTGCACTTTTCCAGTCCTGTGGTAAGCAGCAAGTGTCTAGACTCAATTTAAATAATATTTCAAGATAAGGTACAATGTCACATCCGGCTATCTTTAAGATATCTGTAGTAATATTATCTTCACCAGCCCCTTTATTTTATTTTTTTCAGCTTTCTTATTTCCTTCATGATTTCCTCAGGATGGATATCAAATTTTTTACTATCGTCATTTCTAATTGTGTTGTTAAGCTCGTTCTCCGAATTAGACCCTCCTGTTTCTGATTCATTGTCCCTAATGCTTTCACTGAACCAGTTACTTAAAGTATCTGCCTTTTTCAAATCGTCAGTAACTTCTTCTCCATCCTTATCTATAAGTGTCTCTACACCCTCCCTTCCCCTCAGTTTCCTGATATAGCCATAGAAATTTCTAGATGCATCAGTCAATGGTCCTCCTGCACTGACAATACTCTTCATAAACCCATCTTTAGCCATTTTCTTTGCTGTTATTAAGTCCTTGTTTAGTTGTTTTAAATATTCCCTACTACCCTGCTGTCAGGCCTGGGAGGTTAGTATGACAAAGCAGGGTCGCTGAAATTGTTGTTTGATTATTTTACCTAAAAATAAATATAATAATAATAGTAATGTAAACAAATTCACAAGGAAAATACATACTCCTAAAAACTACAAAATTAATTTAGTTTTTTCACATAATTTAATAAAATATTTTGGTTGTGTAAAAAAATTCACTATTATTATTACATAGTATTAATTGTGCATTGCTCCAACTGTACTGCACTTTGAATTTTTGTTAATGAACTGATTGAACAATTTTTACAAGTTAAGCTAACCCTCACTTTTGCAGGTTTAAATAGGTTCTGCATTAGGTGTTGAGGCACCAAGTAAACACAGCATAATTTGCATATGCACAATGCAGGCTCACACAATACATGCAATTATTTAAACAATATACATATATGGCCCATGCCTGACTAACTGACTGACTGTAGAAGAAATATCAAAATGGGGAAAGTGTCACTTCAATTCTGTCTCTCGCTAACTGGAAACATTATTAGATTGCCTGTGGCTCCATCATCATTCTTGGTGCCCCAGGTTATGAGGGTATCTATCATTTGTACATCTATGCTCAGCTGGTCTGTTTTCTCTCTCCCTCCTTCTCTTTTTCTCTCAGTTCTTTCACTGTATGCACATTACATGCTCAATTTCCTGGGTGGATACTGCTACCCACCATACCCATATTATCTGCTGGCTGTGACAACAATATAGATAGACATAATATTCATAATATCAGCAAGGTCAAGTTGATAGTGTAACAATATAAATTTTCTAGGCACTTAACAGAATGAGACAAAGAAATGATGTTAAATTAGCTAAAAACCATTGGAGAAGATGAAAAGTGATATTCTGGATAGAGAAATTCTTGAAATGTTAATAACCAACAATAAGGGTGGGAAACGACCCAGAGGAAGACCAAGAGATGGGTGGCTGAAAGGAGTGGAGCAATGTATACGGAAGAGAGGACTGGAACAAGGTGGTGACAGAGAGGTGGTAGGAAGAAAGCAGGAAATGGAGAGGCTTGTGCATGAAGCAGACCCGACAAGTGTCTGGAAACTGTTGAGGAATGATGAAGGGTGGAAAATGTGCCACAGGAACCATTATTATTTATTATTGGCAATTTAATGAAGGTGGTGGGAAAAATTTCAGAATTCTGTATCGATTCGAAAGGGTAACAAAAGATAAAAGGACTGGATTGGAAAACAGAAGAAGGATGGAGAGTACAAGGTGGGTATAGTTCTTGTATTAGTAATTAGGTTTGAAATAATATTAGTAGAAAAATTAGGAGGAAGAAAAGAGATGACCATGTCCAAAATTTTGATCTCAATTTCAAGCATAAAGGGGTGCAAAAACTTTCTTTTGCTGGTAAAACTCATAGATGGTAAAGAAGGTGTGTGAGGAAATTACGCTCAAAGAATTTAAGGTTAAAATTAATAATAAAAGGCAAAATATAGTTTTGGGAAATCACTACTGAAGCATCCGTTCCATCACAATTAAATTAATATCAGGTTGCAAGTGATTGACAAATGACTAACTGAAACTGGTCAATTTTGAGTTGCACAGTCAGTTCCACATTCTGATCAAACTTGTATGGGGTAGATTGTAGTCACTTGGTACAATTTGTACAAAATCAATACTTGACATGTTTTCAGATTAGGCTGTGTAACCCGCTTCATGGATATAAAGGCAATGCCACGTGGCCACTCCAACCACTAGTGAAATCATTCCGTTCAATAAAATTAGTAGTGACAAGCAGATAGAGCTGGCCACCATGTGTCCCAAAGTTCTAAAATATAAATGCTTCTCTGTGACATTCCATTATGTAATGATATATGTGATTATAAAGCCATTAGGGAGCTATTCAAGTGGTCTTGCCCCATTAAAAAGCCACAAATAGCAATAATGAGTCATTAATGTCACATGGTGGCACATGTGTCTTAGAACTTTGGGAACACAATGTGGCAAAATCTGTCTTTTAGTAATATAAAAATTTATTATAAATATATTAATATGCAATTAACTTTAAATTAAGAACGTTTTGTAATTAAATGCTATTAATACCTGGCAAAATTTGTGTGTTCCACTTGAAACCTGAAACTATACATGAAGCAAGTATTCATAGTATTTCTTGTTTAAATGCAGAACATGATTGGCAGGGCCGCATTTAAGCATAAGCTACCTCGGATATAACCTAAGGGCCCGCACCACAAATGGGTGCTCGCACCACAAAGAGGGGACCCGCACCACAACCCTGGGACCCCTCCTGGGCCAGTAGTAGAGCTAAAAATGAGGTCGCCCATAAATTTTTTGTGCCGAATTTAGAATTTAAGCATCCACAGGATACCGCGCACAGGCCACTGCCTACAGGGGGGCCGGTACCACATGTATAGCCTAGGGGCCCATAAAGTCTAAATGTGGCCCTAATGATTGGGGCAAATTTTGCGTACCTAGGCATTACCGTTTTTGAGATACAGGCGTGCCCAAAAACAAACATTGCCTAAAACTGATAACTTTGACAGTCACTTTCAAGTGAAATTTTTTTAGACTTAACGACCATTGAATATATTTATACCTCATCCACAAAAAACAGATAAATAAATCATTGCAGCTTCTTTATTTCTGGAAAATCCTCACAGAATATTAATTATTTTGCAAAATTTTAAATGCAATATCGCTCTTTGCTTAACGAAAAACAGTTAAAGAGCCAGAGGTACTTCGAGTCCATTGAATATTGTGTTCTTCTCAAATTTTATTGGTGAAAACGTATTTCGCCGTCGAGATATTATCCTCGAAAATTTGGCATAAATGGAAAGAAAATGTCCAGCCCTGAGTTCAAAAAGATTTCCTGTAAAAATTATGAAAAATGGAATTAACACGTTTTTTTTCTTTTGGCTCTTCATATAAGTAAATTTAAATTCTGTAACGTTCTTCTTTCACATATTAAATGCTTGGTAACGCAGCCTGCTAGGTACCTCAAAGAGCATTTACTAACTTTTCGTCAGCATTTTCTTGTGAAGGTAGTTGTTTTGGAACATTTCCTTAAGACATTTCCATGTTTTCCACTTGGTTTGTCTTTACAGTTGCTCATTATTGATTTTACATCTGTATCAATATTGTTTATCCAAAGTTGTAATGCATTATCCTAAACTAGCTTTTGAGAGGTTGGTTGATTTACTCGTAGCCTTGTAGAAAGCATTGGTCATCTGTGTTCTTTCTTCGAGCAGCGGAACATAAACAGCTGCGTGCAGGTCGGCAATGGGGAATCGGGTCACGACGTTTAGTACTCGTCGCATGGTCCAATTCTGTAGTCTGGCAAGCTGGCCTTGACACGTGCCCCACACG
This sequence comes from Vandiemenella viatica, assembly GCA_031002005.1. Classification (NCBI taxonomy): domain Eukaryota; kingdom Metazoa; phylum Arthropoda; class Insecta; order Orthoptera; family Morabidae; genus Vandiemenella; species Vandiemenella viatica. The sequence goes on from JARYHS010008075.1 coordinate 137,685,767, forward strand.
GGACACGCTTATTCCCTCTCTGAGTGAAGTTACGCCTCTGCCATCGATTGGTTTGGTTCATTTGTTGGAAATTTTAAGACAACGCTGGATTTTGCTCCTTCACTTAGGAGCAGTTAGCGTTCCGATCTGGAGTCAAGGTATCGGCCACCGGCGGTGGTGACAGGCGGGGTGATCCCCAGGAAGGAACGCACGTATCTGTGTGTTCCGAAGAGCTGAGGCCACGTTTACCACGACATCTTTCTGTCATATTATGTTTCTTCTTGTGCTTCAAGGAACGACCACAGCAATACATAGACGTCAGTTTGTGTATGTTTGATTGGTGTTTGGTGACGCTATCGAAATATCAACAGGAGATCACTTCAATGCAGTTAATATCCATCAACAATCGCTACGAAACTGTAAGTGAAAATTTATACGAGCCTTTTCACCCGGGGATGTTTATAAGCATTCATAAAAAATTGTTTTGTTTTAGGCTGAGTTTAATTTTCTTGGGTGAGTAATTTGAATGTACCATATTCATGTACTGTATCCTGAATAACAAATTTTGTATAAAGTTCATTTTGTTTTGTATTCGATTGGTTTCATTAATTGTTTTGTGATTAAAGTGTTTAAACTCAATTACACCATCCCATGCGATTAATAAAATTTCATGATTCATTTAAATAAAGGAATCTTGCATCTAATGCAGAGATGGATATGAGTGGCTGCGGTAATTTGGACAATTATTGATTCGTAATGAAACAAGACATTACAACTGGGAGGACCCAGCTGCAGTAAATGTTGACTCCAGTGCTTGCTGCCCAGTTGAGTACTGTGTTAGGTTCATAGAATCGAGTTGCCACTTCCCTTCGTAGTTTCTCGATGTATTGTGACTATGGCATCGGCGTCGAAACATAATCCCAAAATGCTTTACTATTGGTGTGGCCGCGAAATTGAATTGAAGATTTCACGGACGATGACGTTTCCATAAGCGCCCAGTCAGCATTATCGCATGCGGGATTACTGGAGATAGCGATTCCGCAAGGAATTGGCGTAATAATACTGCAATGGTCAAACGGAAGACTCGCTAGAAATGCTTTTCGAAGTACATTTAACAGTGTCATGCCGGTCCAGGTTGTATTACAATCTAATTTCTGCCTGAAAACAATGGTTTAGGCTGTATTACAATGGAATTAGTGCTTGAAAATAATAAGTCTCGCGACTGCGGTAGACCCACGACGCTTCTTTTCAGGGTCTCCACTATTTAGCCCATGGCACCGTTTGTTGTGAGATATCCTTGCAAAATGCATCTGCTTCGCATGGTATACCATGCTCATATTAATCCGAACGACCTGAATTGCACATCGCTACATTTCCTCCTGGGACTTATTAAACCAATTATACACATCTACGGAGACAGTACTATACCTTGGAGGTGATAGGGCCTACAGTCTCACGACTATTAAAATTGAGCCACATCCACCTCCCATAAACGAAATAAATTTCCGCTTTTTTGTTTCATAAACCGATATAGTGATTACATTTCGGCAATAAAAGAGATATAGGAACATCGAATACGTTTCATTTACTGTTTTAAAGACATTTTACAGTTATTAAGTGTTCACACATAACACGAAAGTTACCAATCTCAAACAAAATGCTGGTTTTTAGCAAGTTCTGGATAACAACAAAATGCAGATTTTATACCCGTCTACAACTTAAAATGACTCGAAATTTACGTTAATATTCAACGTTTGCTGTGTATTATAATTTTTGGAAACAGTACAGTCTTATCTAAGAGTTCAGTCAAATGTATAACACGTAACAAGATTTCGGATTTAGGATTTAATAATTTTGGCAGTGGTCTTGTAAGTATGCTTGCCTGTAAAAGCAATTCGTTTAGTTCTGTTGTTTCTTGAACATACTTAGCGTGGAACAATAGAAAAGAATCATAACATTAATGTTCTGGCTGGCGTGAGACACTGTCAACGCAGCATGCGTGTGTAGGATTTGAAAGACACTTTTCTATTAAATTTAACTTCACCGTAAAGATTTCTGTCACTCAACATTCCCCATTTTTTCTAGTGCTCATAACAAAGTCGGGCGATCGATCATTGATGTAATACGTCATGATAACTGTTTAAAAATAATCAAGGCACTAAATTAAACTAATGTGTCTATTGTGCGAAAAAGTTTTTTTTAGCTAATGTCCTTATCGTGCGACAACGATAATTTCTAGCCTGTGGTATTTGGAAGCAAATGAGAAATGAAATGGAAAGTGGCTGTTCTTACGAAAAAAATTCTCATCAAAGAAGAGCATAAAATTCAAAGCTTCCGTATTTAAAAACATGCTGCTCCGACTAGTGATAGCTAATGATATAATTTATGCATAACCCCAACTGGGCACTACTCGCGGCATGGAGTTATCTTCCCTGTTCTATCGCGTTGACCGCTATCTCCTGGAGTCCGTAAAAAATTCGGTTTGCGGTAAGGAGCAAAATCGTTAACCGTAGCACAAAAAGAATATACATTATTAAAGAAGTGCAGGAATTTTTAAAGTTAATTCTGACGCATTTCACCATTGATGAAAAGTTTATTTAATTTTATTTCCTAAATTTAAAATTCCAAGAAATAAACAGTAAATTCCAGGAACGAGGAAAGATAATGCCAGGCTCGTTATTAGTTTCTCCTACCTCAACTTCCGTCTCTTGTAAGCCTGACGCTATGGTGCTGTAATTGGCTCAGGTTCGGGGATGCTGATCCCGGAAGCTACGACGTGCGATGTCTCGCGGTTCCACGGTTCGAGTCAGCCGAGGGCAAAAGTGGTTAAATGATGCGTTATGTTTTTCTTGGGTTACCCGTACACTGGGACAGTGAAAACATATTTTACACCTATTGGGAAGTTGAAATTACAAATTTCTGCCTGTATCTATTGTGAAATCGAAATTCGTTGTTATTTTTCAATAAAGTCACTACTATTTCAAAGGCACGGAAGAGGTTAGTATTCTAAAAACGTAAACGAATTCGGCAACGATTTTTGAGAAATGGCAATTCCTCATTCCGTTGAGTAATTTCGAGATTTTTTATATAAACAGAATTTTTGATAGCCAGATCGTGAGTGTGAATTGACTACTGTCTAGTGCCACTGATGAAATTTACCCTTCACCCAATTCGTTCAGCTATTAATGTAAAATTCCGGGAAATAAACAATAACTTTCAGGAACGAGGAAAGATAATGCCAAGCTGTTTATGCGTTGTAGCTACCTCATCTTCTGTCTCTGGTAAGCCTGACGCGATGGGGCGGTAAGTGGCTCATATTCGCGGATGCAGATCCCGGAAGCTAGTGCGTTGTCTCGTGGTTCCACGGTTCGAGTCGCGCCGCGGGAAAAAGTGGTTAAACGATGCATTATGTTTTTCTTGTGTGACCCGTATACTGAGACAGTAAAAACGTATTATACATCTATTGAGACGTTAAAATTACAGATTTCTGCTTGTATTATTATTGCAAAGGCCTGGAAGAAACTAGTTTTTTTGGGGGGGGGGGAGGGTAACGTAAACGAATTGGTCCACGGTCGTTGAGAAGTGGCCATTCCCCATTCCTTTGAGTATTTTTGGATTTTTTTTTTTATTTAAACAGAAACTTTTTTTGGCTGGATCTTGAATGTGACTTGACTACTGTCTAATGCCGCTGAACAACTTTGCCTATTTGTTTGATGAACAGTAACACAATCAAGATTTAATTTGAAACTGCTGGTATCTGTATGTATTGACATATTAACTCATTGTATGCTGAATTGACGCTAAAGTAAATACAATCATGTTGTGGATACTGAAATTTGTAACAATCTAGTCTTTAAGTATAAATTGTTCGCGATCATTCATTTCGCCAAAGTGTAAAGTAAAAGGTTTGTTTCCTCGTAGTTGTGGAAAAACGATAGCCAGTATATAGACGTCATAACATCCACGAGGACTATGAGAAAGAAAAGTGGTTTTATAAGTATCCTATGTTTCATTTATTCTAAACAAAATTCTACCAGTTTCTAAATTTTTTAAATTTTTGTCTCAAGATAAATGTCATAACAGAAATAAATAGTGACACTTAATTTTTCATAATGTTTTGTTAATAGAAAACTTAAAAAAATTACGCGTCAGCTGATAGATGACGATAGCACTATCAAGCGCCACATTGTAATTCATTTGAAGGATTTATAGTTTGTCTCAGTTACACTCGGCAAGTGATGTGTGTTAGGATCATCACGAGGAAATAGGGCTGTTTGCACACAGCGTTGAACGCGCAGCCTTTCCGTGAACGGCTCGTATGGAATATCCATTCCCAGGATATTCCTACTTCTTAAAGAATGCATAATCATTAATTTTCTATATATACTCGTACAGTCTTTGCATTAAATGTGGACAGCGCTGCCATGTTCTATCAGTATTTTTTCACAATATGGCATCAATCTCATCCCAGGAAAGAGTATGGGAAGGCTGGTTCCGCCTTTTAGCAATATCATTGGGGGATATTTCACTCAGAGCCATTATATTTCAGATTATTCATTTCCGTAAGTCAATGTATGAAACAAAACTGGAATTAAGCTCCTCCCCACTTACGATTCATAATGGCGGGGTAGTTCATCAACCGTCCCCTACATTTCAGTAACACTTTAAATAAATTCAGATCGTAAAACCTATCGCAAAAGTTGTGATTAACGGGAATGCATTAAAGCGAGGCAAAAAATACCCCTAAGGCTCCGTTCTACTTTATACTACAACTGAGTAGCGTAAAACTTTAACGATCATTATTTACATACTGGTTTGGCTAATTAATTCCGATAATATTTCACTCATAATGTGTTCTGTGGACAAACCAGCGAATAACCATTTTCGAGGAACTGGAATTTTTAGTACTACGAAACTACAGAAACAAGAGATTATTTCGGAAAAGATTGAATGAAACAGTCTTCCTAGGCAGCATTGTTAACAAACTGACGAGTAGGCATCTAGCTTGAGCGGGGGGGTCCTGTGGTTAGCGTTGTGGTTTTCTGAACGTGCGGTTCAAGGTTCAAATCCACGTATTTCATATTCTTTTAAATTTTTTTCCGCTTTTATAAGTTCCGAAACTACACTATGCTTATGCATATTATATATTCTTGATTCCTTCCAAACTGCCTCAGGGAATAAGATACTTAAGGAATCTCTTATAACCGAAACTATCATATGATTTTTAACCAACATGAAAGTAAACACTTTTGAGGCGGCAGCGCTGAAAGAAAGCTACTCTGGTTCCCAGCCACGCCGAAATCAGATCGTCTATCCCATTTCCAACTGTACACGTTTATCGAAAATAATCATTTCACAGTAGAACGAATTTCACTTTTCACAAACAATTAATTTATCGTTGAAATTATGTCTCTAATTTTAAGCCATGTCTATCATTAATTCTGTAGGTTGTCTATAATATCATACACCGTCGTCAAGGAAAACAAAAATATAGTGTAAAAACATGAAATGAAATCGCATAGAACCAAATATTAGTAGGCTACTGTAACAAATTAAATGACCATTGTCACTCAAAAATTTAAAACCAGGTTATTATCGTAGGACCAGCATAAATTCTTTTATTACTAGTATAAGTAAAGAAAGTTAATTGAGAATCGGGATTTGAAGTAGAGAGTTCTAAAATTACTGCTTACAGCGTAGCAACTTGATACCTGCGGGATTTGAAAACTAATTACTTAATAAATCATACAATTTTTGTGTTATTCTTTGTTTGCGATTACTTCAGTATAATAACATAAATAGATACCACCATTTGGCGAAGAATGATGTCGCCACTCGTGTGAGTGTTCTTTAGTCTCGTGTGTGAAGTGGAACGGTGACTTTTCGTCACCCGTGATAGTCGACTCCAAAATAGGACTAAGCCGCAAAAATTCAAACAAACACAGCCTACCGGTAAAGAGGACCGAGCGTAGTGGATGAGCCTTAACGCTCTGGCCTCGCATTCGGGAGGAAACGGGTTTGAATACCCGTCCGACTATTAGAGGCGGAAAAGGACTAGTGGCAAGGATTTTACAAATGGCCTTTAAGGAACCATTCCGGTATTCACATAGAGTGGTTTGGGGAAATCGTTGAAACCCCAAATCTGGATGGCCGGACTAGGATTCCAACCTGTGTCCTCCCGAATGAGAGGCCAGAGCGTCACAGCGTCTACAAGAATGCGTGTGTCGAATGGTCATGACGTATAAAATTGTATAATTGTTCAGCCCTTAAAACGATGTATACATTGAAGAAAGTAAATTGAAACTTTGCTTGGGAGACCTTAGATTTTGGATTTCCCTCTTAGAGTCAACATGGATTACCATTGAATTTTAATTTCCAGCTGTGACTTGCAGTGTTAAGTTGGATAATTGTGAAAAACAATAAAAAAAACTTTAGCCTAATTTTCTTGTCGTGATGAATTATTACGTGTAATATTTGCGTTATAAAGGTGTTCTTCTTAGCCGAAGGAAATAGGAAAGTTCACACTTATTTCCTCCTGCAACGCTGCCACATCTACTTCCTCCGATGTTGTCACGATTTCTGACTTCTGGCAGGGCTCCAGAAATTCCTATACAAGGAATCGTCTCACATAGCTAGGCGATATGATAAGAACAGACACATTGCCGAAATGGAAAATTATTTTCTTCCACGTCCTCATATTTTAATTTAACTGATTTTTTTCTGTTTTTAACAGTTTGATTCTTTATACAAATTATCAATAACTATTCATTCACGAGATTTTGTATCTATATATATATACGTCTGTTTATAAAGGCGGCGTGGCTGAACGGTAATGCGCTGACCTGTGGAGCTGTTGATCCTAGGTTTGATCCCATTTGCGGTCGAATATTTTTTCATTGATTATTTCCTTTTCACTTGTTGCAAGATACATATCATATGTATATACGTATAGAAATCTTATTATATTTTACGGCAAATTGTTTAAAAATAAATTCTAATATCAAGCGAGACTACACTTGTCATCTGATGTCTCAGTCTGCTAATGTAGTAGCATCTTTAGTTGTTTATCGTGAAGACAGATTCATTTAGCACTCCATATGATATATATACATTTATTAGCAGTTTTATAGGCCACATCGACGATAAAATGTGTGTATTTGGAATTTAAAATACTGTTCAGCCAATATACCTGTAATCTAACGAGGTTAGTGCATTTTAGTGCCGTAAGGCGGGGAGTAAATTTGGAGTTGTTCATGAGAACCTGCAAGATTAATCACTGCTGTTTAATTTCTCGCTTGATCCGACAAAAAAACTATTATTTTTTATTTTTTATTTTGGATCTGTAATTTCAATATGCTGTGAGTTAGGAATTTTTTTGTAAATGCCTCTTCAAGGATCTAGAATTTTCTCAATCACGGCTAGTTCTTGGAGTCTGACGCAAACACAGTAAACATCTGAATGCAATGGTATCACTGTGAAATGCTCCTTCTAAATGCCAATTTCATTTCTAAGCCAGATGTGAAACTCCAAGGCTGATGGTTGCACATAGCTGCACTGTTTTTTTTAACGCTAATTATATGGTAATTTCTCTACGCCTTGGAGAGGCATTTACAAAAAAATATTCCACACTCACAACATATTGAAATCACGTATCCGAATTTTTTTTTTTTTAAAAAAAGATAATAGTTTCTACGGTGAAATGATTATTTTCGATAAACGTGTACAGTTGGAAATGGGATAGACGATCTGATTTCGGCGTGGCTGGGAACCAGAGTAGCTTTCTTTCAGCGCTGCCGCCTCAAAAGTGTTTACTTTCATGTTGGTTAAAAATCATATGATAGTTTCGGTTATAAGAGATTCCTTAAGTATCTTATTCCCTGAGGCAGTTTGGAAGGAATCAAGAATATATAATATGCATAAGCATAGTGTAGTTTCGGAACTTATAAAAGCGGAAAAAAATTTAAAAGAATATGAAATACGTGGATTTGAACCTTGAACCGCACGTTCAGAAAACCACAACGCTAACCACAGGACCCCCCCGCTCAAGCTAGATGCCTACTCGTCAGTTTGTTAACAATGCTGCCTAGGAAGACTGTTTCATTCAATCTTTTCCGAAATAATCTCTTGTTTCTGTAGTTTCGTAGTACTAAAAATTCCAGTTCCTCGAAAATGGTTATTCGCTGGTTTGTCCACAGAACACATTATGAGTGAAATATTATCGGAATTAATTAGCCAAACCAGTATGTAAATAATGATCGTTAAAGTTTTACGCTACTCAGTTGTAGTATAAAGTAGAACGGAGCCTTAGGGGTTATTTTTTGCCTCGCTTTAATGCATTCCCGTTAATCACAACTTTTGCGATAGGTTTTACGATCTGAATTTATTTAAAGTGTTACTGAAATGTAGGGGACGGTTGATGAACTACCCCGCCATTATGAATCGTAAGTGGGGAGGAGCTTAATTCCAGTTTTGTTTCATACATTGACTTACGGAAATGAATAATCTGAAATATAAATGGCTCTGAGTGAAATATCCCCCAATGATATTGCTAAAAGGCGGAACCAGCCTTCCCATACTCTTTCCTGGGATGAGATTGATGCCATATTGTGAAAAAATACTGATAGAACATGGCAGCGCTGTCCACATTTAATGCAAAGACTGTACGAGTATATATAGAAAATTAATGATTATGCATTCTTTAAGAAGTAGGAATATCCTGGGAATGGATATTCCATACGAGCCGTTCACGGAAAGGCTGCGCGTTCAACGCTGTGTGCAAACAGCCCTATTTCCTCGTGATGATCCTAACACACATCACTTGCCGAGTGTAACTGAGACAAACTATAAATCCTTCAAATGAATTACAATGTGGCGCTTGATAGTGCTATCGTCATCTATCAGCTGACGCGTAATTTTTTTAAGTTTTCTATTAACAAAACATTATGAAAAATTAAGTGTCACTATTTATTTCTGTTATGACATTTATCTTGAGACAAAAAATTTAAAAAATTTAGAAACTGGTAGAATTTTGTTTAGAATAAATGAAACATAGGATACTTATAAAACCACTTTTCTTTCTCATAGTCCTCGTGGATGTTATGACGTCTATATACTGGCTATCGTTTTTCCACAACTACGAGGAAACAAACCTTTTACTTTACACTTTGGCGAAATGAATGATCGCGAACAATTTATACTTAAAGACTAGATTGTTACAAATTTCAGTATCCACAACATGATTGTATTTACTTTAGCGTCAATTCAGCATACAATGAGTTAATATGTCAATACATACAGATACCAGCAGTTTCAAATTAAATCTTGATTGTGTTACTGTTCATCAAACAAATAGGCAAAGTTGTTCAGCGGCATTAGACAGTAGTCAAGTCACATTCAAGATCCAGCCAAAAAAAGTTTCTGTTTAAATAATAAAAAAAAAAATCCAAAAATACTCAAAGGTATGGGGAATGGCCACTTCTCAACGACCGTGGACCAATTCGTTTACGTTACCCCCCCCCCCCAAAAAAACTATTTCTTCCAGGCCTTTGCAATAATAATACAAGCAGAAATCTGTAATTTTAACGTCTCAATAGATGTATAATACGTTTTTTACTGTCTCAGTATACGGGTCACACAAGAAAAACATAATGCATCGTTTAACCACTTTTTCCCGCGGCGCGACTCGAACCGTGGAACCACGAGACAACGCACTAGCTTCCGGGATCTGCATCCGCGAATATGAGCCACTTACCGCCCCATCGCGTCAGGCTTACCAGAGACAGAAGATGAGGTAGCTACAACGCATAAACAGCTTGGCATTATCTTTCCTCGTTCCTGAAAGTTATTGTTTATTTCCCGGAATTTTACATTAATTAATAGCTGAACGAATTGGGTGAAGGGTAAATTTCATCAGTGGCACTAGACAGTAGTCAATTCACACTCACGATCTGGCTATCAAAAATTCTGTTTATATAAAAAATCTCGAAATTACTCAACGGAATGAGGAATTGCCATTTCTCAAAAATCGTTGCCGAATTCGTTTACGTTTTTAGAATACTAACCTCTTCCGTGCCTTTGAAATAGTAGTGACTTTATTGAAAAATAACAACGAATTTCGATTTCACAATAGATACAGGCAGAAATTTGTAATTTCAACTTCCCAATAGGTGTAAAATATGTTTTCACTGTCCCAGTGTACGGGTAACCCAAGAAAAACATAACGCATCATTTAACCACTTTTGCCCTCGGCTGACTCGAACCGTGGAACCGCGAGACATCGCACGTCGTAGCTTCCGGGATCAGCATCCCCGAACCTGAGCCAATTACAGCACCATAGCGTCAGGCTTACCAGAGACGGAAGTTGAGGTAGGAGAAACTAATAACGAGCCAGGCATTATCTTTCCTCGTTCCTGGAATTTACTGTTTATTTCTTGGAATTTTAAATTTAGGAAATAAAATTAAATAAACTTTTCATCAATGGTGACATGCGTCAGAATTAACTTTTAAAATTTCTGCACTTCTTTAATAACGTATATTCTTTTTGTGCTACGGTTAACGATTTTGCCCCTTACCGCAAACCGAATTTTTTACGGACTCCCGGAGATAGCGGTCAATGCGATAGAACAGGGAAGATAACTCCATGCCACGAGTAATGCCCAGTTGGGGTTATGCATAAATTATATCATTAGCACTAGTCGGAGCAGCATGTTTTTAAATACGGAAGCTTTGATTTTTATGTTCTTCTTTGATGAGAATTTTTTTCGTAAGAACAGCCACTTTCCATTTCATTTCTCATTTGCTTCCCAATACCACAGGCTAGAAATTATCGTTGTCGCACAATAAGGACATTAGCTAAAAAAAACTTTTTCGCACAATAGACACATTAGTTTGATTTAGTGCCTTGATTATTTTTAAACAGTTATCATTACGTATTACATCAATGATCAATCGCCCGACTTTGTTATGAGCACTAGAAAAAATGGGGAATGTTGAGTGACAGAAATCTTTACGGTGAAGTTAAATTTAATAGAAAAGTGTCTTTCAAATCCTACTCACGCATGCTGCGTTGACAGTGTCTCACGTCAGCCAGAACATTAATGTTATGATTCTTTTCTATTGTTCCACGCTAAGTATGTTCAAGAAACAACAGAACTAAAAGAATTGCTTTAAGGCAAGCATACTTACAAGACCATTGCCAAAATTATTAAATCCGATATCTTGTTACGTGTTATATATTTGACTGAACTCTTAGATAAGTCTGTACTGTTCCCAAAAATTATAATACACAGCAAACGTTGAATATTAACGTAAATTTCGAGTCATTTTAAGTTGTTGTAGATGGGTATAAAATCTGCATTTTGTTGTTATCCAGTACTTGCTAAAAACCAGCATTTTGTTTGAGATTGGTAACTTTCGTGTTATGTGTGAACACTTAATAACTGTAAAATGTCTTTAAAACAGTAAATGAAACGTATTCGATGTTCCTATAACTCTTTTATTGCCGAAATGTAATCACTATATCGGTTTATGAAACAAAAAAGCGTAAATTTATTTCGTTTTATGGGAGGTGGATGTGGCTCAATTTTAATAGTCGTGAGACTGTATCACCTCCAAGGTATAGTACTGTCTTCGTAGATGTGTATAATGGGTTGAATAAGTCCCAGGAGGAAATGTAGCGATGTGCAATTCAGCTCGTTCGTATTAATATGAGCATGGTAGTACCTCCCACCGTCATCGCCTATGTAACGCAATATACGGCTGTCACCGAGCCCACCTACTATGATCTACTATGATCACCCTACACGTCGTAGTCTCCAGTGAGAATACTACATGCATATTAATATAACTTTGTATCCAGTTGGTAAACGCATGAGCTTTGAGGCTTCATAAATTTTCCCACCACTACAAACCCATACTTGTCTCGCACATTTGTGACTGTTAATCGTTTCGAACAAAATTGAAAATTAAACTACGCGGGTGCCAGCCAGAACCCAGGAGAGTGGCTGATGTGTTGTCTCGAAGACCCTTCATAGCAAATGTAAGCTACCCATTCCCCCCATAATGGTCTACTTCTTTAGCTTTTCATTCCATTAGTTAAAGGCGGACGGTGGGCTGATGTAAAGCGAGTCGTTCTTTTCACCTAACTGGATTGTGTTTTGTTATATGTTACCCTGTAATTAATTTCTACTGCCAGAAATAATTAAATTTACTTATTTTTCACTTCTTAAATAATTACTCGGCAAAAAATAAAATCATTTTTATTAAATACTTTATTTTCCCTGAGGACGAGAATGTGAGAAAAGTTTCAATTCAATCCAACACTGGTAACTTGGAATAACATCGATTGCAAGATTTTCAACGTATGACAAACAGGTTATTTTTTATTTTTGAAGGCTTTTAGACATTTTAAGCTTACAGTTTCCTGCAAAGAGAAACATTAGCTAACATCAGTAAGATCATTTATACCTGAATTCTACGGGATGAGGTTAGACCCGTTTCCGATATACCAAATCCAAGAATTGATCCTTTTTTTTATCGTATTAAAACTTGAATAGCAATTCGTTATCTACATATGAAATTTCATCCAAATCACTAGAGCAATTTCCGAGAATGTCTGGTTTACCACCTTATAAATTGCTTTTAAAGAAAATGCTCTTATTATGTTGAATAGAAATATTAATGCTAATCAGAAATTAATTAATTGCTTCAAGATTGGTGGTAATTCTCTTAGACGAGTACATCATCAGTGCTAAATTAACTTACTCCGAAAAAACTGTGCTCTTATTTCGCATTAACCTCACACCACCAATCCTGCCTTTCTAATTGATAAGAAAACAATTTGAACATTAACAAAGCACAAGATCAGACGCTTCAAAAGGCAGGAACATTAATATTTATTTTTGTGTTAGATACAAATACGATCATAGAATCTATGATGATCACATTACAACCATGGAGGAATATTTCTTTACTCCATGATTACAACTGCTAATATTGTTTTCAGAGAAGTAACGTAAAGTAAAAAAGATAGAGAAAATGACTTCTCACAAAGCCAATAATTTTTTAAATATTTGCTTTTGATATGTTATACAATTAAATATGTAGTACTCGTATTTAACGTTAACGACTTTTTACAGTAAAATATATATTTATTACTACTCTTCAAAATGAGATACCTTTCATTAAAATACTTGCATTTACTTATTTCTTCATTATTGTATTACCATTCGGTGACTGATCATGATATTGTGCTAAATATTCGCATGGGACATTTAATACATACATGAATTGTTCGTTTAAAGATATGAGTTTCCTTGAATCCAAAGAGAATCTAACTATTAGTAGGCTTCTAGTACCTAAAACGTCTACGAGATAGCGTTAGAACCGTATTCGAGATACCAAACTCAAAAATTGTTCGTTTTTTTGTAAATTCGCGTTTAGCGGGGAAGGCACCTATTTAGATAAACTTCAAAAGCAAAACGTTAGCTAAAGATTAAGTTTTATCCTAATCGTTAGAGCCGTTTTCGAGATTCAAACTATATTTATACAAGAATTGCTCACTCAAAGATATAAGATAAGAGAAATAAGATATAAGATAAGCGTGGTAAAATTCATCTCACAGTTCCTAGTGAACAGCGATCGCTAGTGTTACGGTGCTACAAAATATATAGTGAAGATTGGCTTGTTGACGACGTGGCGTGTTTATACCGGACAGTGCTTTGGATTTGTGATTCTTCGGTGATATAGTGGACATCAACTTGTTGACGACGCAGCGTGTTTGTACTGGACATAGATTTGATCTGTGCTCTGGACTTGTGTATGCGGAAGTGACTAATAGTGGATGACGCGGCATCTTGTTACTGGTTATCGAATTTGGTTTAAACTGGTGGACGTGAAAGTGAGCGGCGGCTCGGTAATTATCTGGCATATCGACAGATAATTGCGTAGGTAATTTGGTGACAACTATGGCTAGGAGAAAGGAATTATCAACAAGCGAACGAAAAGTCTCTGACGAAGAAGACTCCAACGATGACACACTGGATATGCCTGATTTCTTAATGGACGAATCTAACTTACCGGAGGATGGACAAGACATGAAGAATCTTTCAAACCGAGAGATATTCAGATTTGATGGGGCAAGCTTCTGTACCGGAAGAGACGACTCTGATGCTCAACTATTTGAGACTGTGACAGACAAAAGAAGAAGGGCAGAGGGAAGACAAGAACAAATGCAAAACGTGAGACAAGAGGCAAGAAACCAGATTAAACTGACAAATAGATTTACTCCTCTAAATACCGATGAAAATGAAGAAAACAAACAAACCAGAAATGACGACGAAATGATATGTCAAGAAATCCAGCCAACGCAAAAACAACATATACCTCCAATTGTAAGCTACAAAACGGGAAACTTATTTAACCTAAATCACGAAATAAAAAAGCAAATAACTGGAAATTTGAAAGTAGTATTCAGAGGAGATAGTGTAAAATACCACATGGAAACCACATGGAAGACTATTTTAAAGTAAAAAACTACTTACATCAACGGAAGATAGGTTTCTACACCCATCAAACGCCAGACAAGAAACCGTTAAAAGTGGTAATTAAAGGACTACCAGAAAATGTCGACGGCAAAGAAATAGTAGAAATACTTTCGTCGAGGGGATACCCAATAGAGAACATTCATCAATTCAAAACCAGGGATCCAAACACAAAAGAACTGAAACTCCTTCCTACTATATTGTATAACATTAACGCCAAGTAATAAATCTGAAGAAATATACTATGAAAAAGATATCAATTACGTTAAAATTCATGTAGAACGATATAGAGAGAAGGAAGGCCCATCTCAGTGCAAAAGATGCCAACGCATTGGACACACGGCCAACTATTGCACGCTACCTAGCCGCTGTGTCAAATGCTCAGGGCTACATGAGTCTAGGAACTGCCCTTTAAAGCGAGATACAGCAGCCAAATGTATAAACTGCAACGGTGACCATCCTGCCTCTTGGCGAGGATGCCCAGCTTACCATCAAGCACTATCAATTAAAATGAATAGGGCAACATTAAGAAATCAAAAATTGGCAAACTCCGATGAGAAAAACAATTCCAAAGAAGACAAGAATTCGACAAATAGCTTTCCCCCACTATCGACAGATATAAACAAGCAGTTACTAATAAAAAATAACCAACAACAAAGTTACGCCGACGCTATAAGAAGACAAAGCACAGCAAACAACCAAAATGAAACTCAAAACTCACAACAAGAAAAGACACAGGACGGCAACTTGGAAGACATTTTTTCACTAAGAAATATTAGCAAAACAATTGAGGTAATCAAAATTACACTAAGAAAATTTAGCCAAGCACAGGATATCTGGGAAAAACTGGAAGCTATCTTACAAGGTGTTTTGGCTTTATTCCAGTAATGGCTAGAACATCACAGACTCCAAAACGTGACATCAATGTCGTAATATGGAACGCTAATGGCGTACTTCAAAAGAAAAATGAACTATCCACATTCCAACAACAACACAACCTGGATGTGATATTACTAACTGAAACTCACCTAAAGCCACATCAAAAGTTCAAAATAAGAAATATGACAACGTACAGGACAGATAGAACAGATGAAAGAGGTGGAGGTACAGCCATACTAATCAAAACGTCCTTAACTCACTCACCAATTACGATAAATAACCTACAAAACATAGAAGCCACAGGAATCCAAACGCAGACAAAGGAAGGCATCACTACAATAGTTGCAGCATATCTGAGACCTAGCCGAGACCTACTATATGATGACATTAATAAAATAATGAGCGTGGGACCAAAAGTACTTGTGGGAGGCGACTTAAACGCGAAACATCCAATATGGAACTCAAAGACGGAAAACCCACATGGAAACCAACTGTTAAAAATCGCTGAAAAAATGAACATCAGCATCGTGGGACCAAAAATACCAACGCACATACCATCAAACCAGTACCATAGACCGGATGTTATAGACATAGTCATAACGAAAAATGTAAGCCGTATGATTGAACCAATTACAATAAATGATCTATCATCCGATCATAACCCAGTCTTCTTGAAGATATATAACTGGATGAATACAACTATATCCACAAAAATCACGAAACAAACGGACTGGCAACAATTTAAAAAACATCTTCACAACTCAGTGGAAACTACATTTCCAGTGGACACGACGGAACAGATCAATAAAGCTATAAATCACCTAACAAGAGCCATTTTACAAGCAGAATATAAATCGTCAGTAAGCAACCACTACCAACCAAACGACGATGGAATTGACCTACCCAAAAACCTGTCTGATCTAAAACGTCTCAAAAACCACTACCGTAAAAAATGGCAGGAACATCGCGACCCTCAAGACAAAAGACAAATGAATCAATACAAAAGAGAAATGCAAAAAAGGCTACAAGAATGGAAAACAAATGAATGGGAAAACAAAATGGAAACGCTTACACTACAACATAGAGTAGCATGGGGACTGGTGAGAGCATTTAAGTCACCCAGACAGCCAGCAACATCAATAACAGCACAAAATAGAACAATATACCAGCCACTAAGTCAAGCTGAGGCACTGGCAGAATACTTTGAAGAACAATACTCATCCCATAGCCTGCAACAAATAGAGACAGAAAAGGAGGAAGAAGAAACAATGAGAGAAACAATAAACAGATTCATGGAAGATGGAATAGGTGACTACAAAGAACTGACCACGCCAAGTGAAGTAAAAAACATCATAAGACGGCTTAAGACAAACAAGGCAACTGGAGTGGACAGAATTTCAAATAGACATTTAAAACAACTACCAAAAAAGGGACTGGTTCTTCTAACAAGGATTATCAATAGCTGTCTGGTGAAGGCTTACTATCCCGAACAGTGGAAACAGGCAAAAATAATCGCAATTCCAAAACCAGGAAAAAACCCTTCACTACCAGCAAACAATAGACCGATTAGTCTTTTTAGCTCAATAGCAAAAGTACTGGAAAGAGTTATCTTAACACGAATGCAGCGCAGATTCAGTGAGGCGAACACGATAAGGCAAGAGCAATATGGATTCCAACCACGAATGTCTGCAACCCTACAACTATTGCACTTAGTGGAAGACATCAGTAAAGGGTTCAATTGGAGTAAATCCACTGCCGCGGTGTTCCTAGACATCCACAAAGCTTATGACAAGGTGTGGCACTCAAAACTGATATACAAATTAATCACGCAGATCACAATAGACAGGACGATAATATGCCTGATCATCAGCTTCCTAAACAACAGAAGCTTTTATGTTGAGAGGCAAGGAAAGCGCTCTTCCATCCACTATATGAAAACAGGAGTACCACAGGGCTCAGTACTAGCACCTACGCTTTTTAACATCTACATAAATGATCTGCCCATAATTGACAACGTTCAACTCGCTCAATTTGCAGATGACACCACGATATACTCCAGTGGATGGAAACCCAAAGAAACTATAAAGAGACTGCAGCGCCTAACTTAATGAAATAGAAAAATGGAGTAGAAAAAATAGAATAACCATAAACTCAAGCAAATCAGCAGCAGTATTTTTCACAAAAAGAAGAACTCCATCAAACGAGCACCTGAGAATATTTGCTGAAGACATACCATGGAAAAAGAACACAAATACTTAGGAGTAACCCTGGATGAAAAACTTATATTTAAGCAACACTATTCAGTAGAAGAAAAGAAATATAACAGGATTAATCATGAATCTATACCCCATACTAATCAGCAACAAGATGAACCTCAAAACCAAACTACAGCTCTACAGATCAACTATATTACCAACAATTACCTACGGCTGTCAAATATGGGGAATGGCAAGTAGAACTAACTTATCATCTCTCCAAGTGCTCCAAAACAAATGCCTACGATTAATTCTAAATGCAGACAGAAGAACTAGAATAACGGAATTACACGAAGCAACAGGATTAGAAACAATAGCAGAAACAGTAAAAAGATTAACACAAACTTTCCACCAGAAACTGAATGCCACACGCCACGAAAACCCCAAACTGGAAAAAATTGGAACAATAGCCCAACAGAGGTGGCACAAATATAAAACACCCCTGTCCATCATACAAGACCCCTCAAATTAAAAACAGATAAACAAATAGAATAACGCACACCATAAAGCCGTTCAAAAAGACCTCCATGGAGGCCAAAGGAACGGCTAAATATGTACAAAAGAGAAGATAAAAAATACCTAGATGCAACTCTAGCCAGGACGCCAAAGGCGTCGGAGCCAGATACACAGGAGGAAAAAAAAAAAAAAAAAAAAAAAAAATAATCATCTCGGATGTATATCGCAGTTGAAAGTTACTGAGTAATATGTTATCCCTGTACCCCGCGGCGATAAATTGAATAAATTCAGAGGAAGAAGGTGGATTGTCACAATACACCGCAGCGCAGGTGAGAAGCAGATAGCATTGATAGCACAGATGGTCTAATACCATTTAGAGGGAGTATGGTTTTTAATAAGTGTTACAGCAAATCGGCGTACGTTTTGAAAATGTAGAGTTAAAGAGGGAGTCTTAAACGGAGATGAGAAAGAGAAGGTCTGGAGTCAGAAGTAGGCAAAGAGCTTCCTGCGAGACAGCGGTTGTTAAACAGTTGCTGGGCTGACATGAGTTTGGGGGCCGAACGTGCCTTGACACTTTGAAAGGGTACTCCCACTGTCACCGTCGCCTAGGTAACTAAATAGACGGCTCTTAAGACGACACCACACTGGATCTGGGAGGTACAACGGGACTAGGTTGGACTCCTGGACCCTGCGTATAGTTCTATGTCGGTTCCCAATCTCTACCTCATAATCTAACATTTCACAAACAAAAATGAAAAAGAAGTTACACGAATCGTATATAGATGACAGCGCTTAAACTGCCCCCATCAATTCGGAAACACAATCCCTGGATTTAACAACCCACTGGAAACATTGCTCTAATATTTAACTATAAGCCGTGATGGGAATCAAGGTTTTGCGTGATACGATACGGTCCATTCGCTAAAACTATTTTGTGAGTGGCCTGACTCGGTGCGTATGGCGTCTGACTGAAGATCTAAATGTACCCGGTTTGAATCACAATCTCTGTGAGGATTTTCATAAGCTCTTTATCCTACCTTCAACTGCGGCACAGCTAGCTGTGTCTTCTGACAACGCTTCGTCCTTCCAATTCCAGGGATAAACTGTACTTCCCCTGCAAGGCTAACAACTCCAGCTGCAATAACGGACGTGCAGTGGCGGATCCAGGATTTTGGTTTGGGAAGGGGCGGAGGGGGGTTGAGCGGATTTTGGTTTGGGGAGGGCTTGAGCGGATTTCGTTAGGGGAGGGCTTGGGTCAAAAATTACGATGTTGGGGGTGGACCTAAATACTTTTGGGGGTGGGGGACTTGATCTCCCCCCTTGGATCCGCCACTGCTGATGTGTACACATTCAAATCAAAATCAAGTCAAACGAAGACTTAACGTACGTCATTCTCCATCGAGCTATATCCGGCAGGAATAGTAATGAATTCCGCACATGTGAATAGTTGTTTGATTCCGAGCTGTTGGTTGCTGCGAGCGCGTTATGAGATTACGCAACTGGCTGCTGTTGGTGTCCGCCCAGAGACCTTGCTTAGTAGCAGTACGTCTTAACTGCTCTCCGCAACAACCAGTGTCTGCTCTGTTCTGCTACAGTAACAGGTAAGCCGCAATTCTACACGTCACAAAACAACACTGACTCACTGGAAGGAACGATGTTGAATGAAATAATGAGCCTCCGTAAATGTGACATCTTGTCATGTCCCACACGTTATGTTGCCTCCGTTGTGCTCAAACGCAGACCTCCGCACTGTTTCCATTCAACTTACTTATTTCTTTCTTTTGTGGCCTGATGATACTGGTAACTTAAATTAGCAATACAATATATTCGAATGTCTTTGCTATTATACCTAGTCAAAATAAAAATGCGGTCAACAATACTAGAGTGTAGAGCCTATTCGTTGTATTACAGACAAATAAGAACGACGTTATACCGCTTTTCCTTAGAGCATAAAACTGAAGACAATAAGTGAAGAAAAAAGGCATGTATTTACAGAAGCCCAAATAAAAAATCTCGCTAAACTAACAACCAGTATTGTTAAAATATTTTTTGGCTGATTCTAATTTTACTTTGTACAAGGTTTTAAGAAATATGCGTGAGAGTGTTTCTACATTTATCGTCCGATGCAGACCAATAGCTTTCTGTTTGTACTAAGCAATCGGTTATAAAGTTACAAAAGGGACATCGCTGAACTGCACATCTTTCCATGTAATTTTCAGTAAGACTAATAAATAATGTTGGGAGACTAACTGCCATAGAAACAACTTTCACTGGAATTCTCTAACACAGAATGCACTCTGTTACTTCTGCTAGAATGTTCCCCAGATCGAGATAGAGAGCGACTAAAACACCATTATTTTATGTTGTTAAGATCACTCTTTAAAGGAAATATACTAGCGAAGCAAACACACGTACTTCAGCCAGAGCCGGCGTTAAGATTCTCGGGCCCCGAGTAAGCGTTCTTAGCTGAGACGTAACCGGTTGGAGCCCCTGGGAAATTCATCGGATGGTTCCCTCGCTCAGCCCAGATGGGCGACCCTTTTTTTTGTCCAAGCCGGATTCTCGGGCCGCGGGGCCCCTCCGGTTGATCATCGGGAGCCACCCCCTCCCTCGGCCGGTGACCCGGGGGTACATTTGACCCGCTGTAGTGAGAATAGTAGAGCACTGATGCAGATTAACATTTTCCAGCTGCTTCGCCCTTCGCGGACGTTGCTGTGCATAGAAATGCGATTGGTTTTTGTTTGAATAAACGTTTCTAATGTAGTCCAGTTGTAACCTTTACCGGGAATAAAATGCTCCACCGAGGGAGGTGGGTGAGCGGTCAACGCTCTGGCCTCGCATTCGGGAGGACGCCGGTTTGGGGGCTTCGGGTATCTAGATTTGAGTTTTCCATGGTTTTCCAAAATCACTCCAGGCAAATGCCGGAATGCTTCCTTCAAAAGACCTTGGACGAATTCCTTCCCGTCCCTCGTCCCCAGTCCTATCCTGTCTTTAATGACCTCGACGAGGCGTAAAGCCATAAGTGAAAAAAAAGGTGAATAAAATTCTCTAATTTCGTTACGCTCACTGGGGTGTTAATCTTTAATGTGGTGGTTTGACTAACGTTTACCGTGTATTCTAACGTACTTTGTTTCAATAAACTAAAGAAACAAATAACCAATAATACGCAGTCAAAAAGCAATATTAACAGAATCGAAAGGTGAAGTGTTTATTAGTGCTTTAGGATAATCTTTGGTGCGTATCTCGTGAAGTAATATTCATTTAAGATACAAGTGTTATCTGTGACACCTGTTTGCTATCAGCCTCATAGTAGTAGAATAAGCCGGAGATTTTAGGCTAGCACCATAAGCTTTCAAACAGTGAAAACTCCACCCAAATTGGTTCGGTAATTTTAGTATGATGCCTGGATTAGGAGACAGACAGACCCAGCCGGATTACAGATTTGTAATAGTATGCAAGGTGTATTGCGCGGTAAAAGATAAGAAGAAGGCTTTAAAAAAAATAGTATTAACCGTAAGCTCTTACATAACTGAAGAGACGATACAGGTGACTGTTCTTAAACATAACATTTATAATGAATCCAACCATAAGGCTGTGCCCTATAGTACAACACTTTTATCACTACTGTGCGTACAGAACAACGAGTGCTGAAAAGTTGGCAACCCTACTGACAAGTATTACAGTCGTGTTCGCGCCCGCCCAATTTAGTAGCCCGTTACTGGTGTCTTCCGGTATGCTATCTGCAGCATAACATCTGATGAGTAAGAAACAGTACTGTCTGATAAGGAAAGCGGAAGAGATAATCGTTTTAAATGTAACATGAAACGCAAAGGGTTTGGAAAATTTAGTATATGCTTTAACGGAGTTGGTGAAGAGATACCGAAATACAACTTAAAATAACTGTCATATTCAATTGGATGTTGTGTGCCACATCCTAAATATGTTATTTGTTTATTTATTTCATTTTAAATTGCGATAGAGCAGATGCTCCTGATGGCAATTTCCCTACACACCAAATTTCGCCTTTCTCGTGACTGGAGCTACAGTTTAACGAAATCTTGGCCACTTTATTCTCAATGCAGACATGCACAACTTGAATACTAGGAACAAATATTACATCTATTAAGATTACGCGCCACTGTCAATAAAATTGTTCAGAAAGGGGTAGGTCTATAATTTTATGGAGCTCCCTTACACATTGTCAATGGTGGAAAAACCATTGATTTATTTGATTGCAATGAAATGCGTGCCCCAATGGGAATTTACCTACACACTTTCTTTCCTGTTTCATGATTTTTATAATATAAGGTAGTCAGTTTGTATAAATAATTAATATTACATCAATATAATTGAATTTTTGTTTCTATTTATTTTCCACCCGACGCGCTTCACTTCATTCTAGAAGTATCTTCATCGATTTTTGTGAGTTGAGTGTGTACACATATAACTGTTTTGTTTTGATGCTACATTTTATGTAAGTAATTCAGTATTTATATCACAGTTTGGTTGTGTAAATCGTAGTTATGTTTTGGATTGATCAGAAGATATCATAATCTATAATAGAATAATGGTGTCACGTAAATAGTTCAATTGTTTCTTGCGTCCAGACGTATAATATACTGTAAAGAGATAGGCATTTTTAAAAAGAATTTCAGCAGATCATTTGGAAGGTCTCAATTACAACCTGCTGTAAATGCGAAGAAGTATAAGTAAAGATGAGAAGTTTACTCGGAGCAATAACACCAATGATTTCCTACTAGAAGTGAATATTTCCAATTGGATAATACCAATTCGACATACCATACCAAAAAGATAGTAATCTATATTGATTCTGTAAGGACAGATTACTTTTTTTAATTTTTTATTTTATTTTAACTGCTTTACGTCTCTTTTTAACATCGAGGTCTTTTAGAGACGGGAAAGGATGGGGGGCAAGGATGATGGCAAGGAATGGGAAGGAATTCGGCCATGGCCTTTTGAAGGAAGCATCCCGGCATTTGCGTGGAGTGATTTGGGGAAACCATGGAAAACCCAAATCTGGATGCCTGGACGGGGATTCGAACCGCCGTCCTCCCGAATGCGAGGCGAGAACGCTAACCGTTACACCGCCCTGCTCGGTATGGACAGATTACATACATAGTACAAGTTGCAGATACCAAGTTAAGTATCTCACTGTTAATGTAAGTAATTCACACTTTTTTGATTCTGGTGAATATTACATGTAACCAGATAGCCGTTTGGTGTCTTAATGGTTAAGGTGTCTGTCTGCCGTCCGAAGGGACACCGGTTCGAATCCCGGTTTCGGCTAGTATTTTCAAAGATCCTTAACCCGACCTTATATCTGTCACAGCTTGCTGTATAATGTGAAGTACGCCAGAACGCTCCCGTTATTCGGATTTCATGTAAAAATACATGTCCCTTGTACGTATATCCGATAAGATTAACGGGTTATGTTAAGGCGATTAAGACAGAGGTGGACTGCGAAGCAAAAAAAAACAAATCTAACCGGATCATTACGACCGACCACACCAGCCTTTACCTTCACATACAAAGAGGAAGAGGTTAAAATGGTAAAGATGAATTCTCTCACTGACCTTAAATGCCTCGGTTGTGAGCATGACAAGACTCCAAAGCATACACCTAGCTTCTGAAACCTGAGCAGAGGCCAAAACTAGTTGAGCGGATACAGAAAGTAATTGGTCTTTCATTTTTCAAACTGTAGCCGTGCGTTGTTGCTTTTGTAAGGACAAAGATTAACGCATCGGACAGGAATTTGATCAAAAATTAATACCGACAAAATAGTGATAAAAAATTGATGTTTTTCTGTCGAACCGGTAAAACTACAAACATCTTTTTTTTTCATCTGGAGGAAAAATATCTTTAATCGAGTCAGTATTCTTGGTCAAGCAATTTTCAAGGGAATGGGAAAAAGGTATGCATTTATAAAGCTTACACCACCCACACTAATAAGACCGAGTGGCATTAAATGAAAAGAACCTTGGTTTACATAAAGCATATTGCATAAAAACACCGTGCTAAATGTAAGTGATTCTATTACTTAATCAATAACTGATGACTAGTACTAGTGAAGAACAAAAAAATGCAAGGAGATTGAAGATTTTACCGAAAACTTTGAAAGAATTTTAAGATAAAATTTGTAGAGGGCAAATGTAGGTAGGTGCAGGATAGGGGAAAAATGGGTGTGTAGGGAAATTGCCACCGGAGCCTGTGCTCCATTGCAATTAAATTAAATTAAATTAAATTAAAAAAGATCACCATATTGCCGTGTCACAGTAACTATAGTAAATTTTTATAACTGAACCGCAGGGACACAATTTGAAGCAAATTATTTTCAAGTTTATTGTATCTCAGAAGAATGGTAAATATCATATCGCCCGTGAATGGTAAATGATGAGTAAGGAATGTGAATACGATACACTCGTAATGATGGTTCAGGACCGTAAGCAGGATGGTCACTTATCTTTTCAACAATAAATGCCTATTGTTTCATCTCAAACTAATCACAACATATTCATTTACTTCTGAATTTTCTCGCAGCGTGTAGAGGAAACATGAACTAATAGTTTTCCAATATGATTTTTGAAGTGAAAACTTTTGTAAGCGAGGTAGGCGATGTTTGGACGGGGGTAAATCTATGAGTTCGTGACTTTCCATCACCAACATGCTATGGCGTGTTGATCGGGCCCCCCATCACCCGGCGGGGCCCGGGTACTTTTGACCCGCTTCCCCCCCCCCCTAACGCCGGCCCTGCTCGTCACCAACATGCTAATGTTAACAGTGTACCTGTAGATATAAGTATGACGTTGCGCTTGGACAACAGTGAAAGTATCTAATATGTAAGAATAGATTATTATAGTTATCATTATTATTATTATTTTGACAGTGCTGTTCATACGAACACATAGTTTTTAATCGATTTTGATGGAATTTTGCTTACGTAAATTTTTAAAAAAATAATACTGTTTACGTTTGATTAACAAAAAAAAAAACCTATGCCCCCACCTCCTTATCCGATTTCGATAGTACTTAGCACACATTTACTTCAAAACAAGGCGGTCTGGTAGCGGTTAAGGCGCTTACTTCCGAAAGTTTTTCTCTGCGGTCGTGGGTTCAAATCCCGTCTGTATTAGAGGTGCTCTTGGTGGTGGAGGGTGGAGTGGTGAATACCGGAGATCTCCACCTACCAACCTTACCTTCTCACCTTTATACTTTAACATGAAATCTAAATATTAAAAATGGTTTTAATCTAATGGTTGCTACAAGGTGAACTAGAACCATGTACTTTACACCAGAAATAAAATTTGATTTATTGGGTCTTAAGGATGATACAATGCCAGGTAATATTTAACTTTACGTTAATCATATTTCAAAGGAAACAAGCTATACCCGACAGTTACATTCATAGGTACAAGAAAACATAAAAATTGAAATTAACTATTTCAACAAAGAACAAATGAACATATTATCAAAACGGCAACACAGGCCATCATATTGATGTTAACGTTCACAATGAAAGGGGAAAACCCATGGGCGCCAGTTTAAAACAAACAAGAAGCACTGTCTTGCATTTAACACAAACCTGCAAGGTGCTCAAATTGAAATTAATCATGAAATCAGCTAGCTCAGTGATTTAATGAGGACGGTAAGAGAGTCTGTCTCAGGGCCGCTTAAGGGTTCACAAGTCTCATTAAAAACCCACCGGAATGCGACCGTATGCTTCGTTACTTTACCATGCGTCGACGTGAAGAAATGTGCAGCAGATAATGCCACAACAGCTGCGAAACCATGATGGTGGTTTCGCCACGTTCCACAACGCTCAGGCTATGGCAGGCTTGCCATATAATTTCCCGCTCTCCTGAGCAAGAAAGTACAAGTCAATGTGACCGGACCCAGTCACTCATGGCTGGATGTGAGCGTGTCGGCTTCAACACGTCTGCTCGGTTGTCGGTCCGGAGTCCAAGTGCCGCTTAAGATGGCTTCTTCCTTCTTCCTCGGAAAGTCGTCTCTCCACATGTAACAAACTCCCTAGAATTAGTACTGTGGACCCTTATGACTTTCACGATTGGTGCATTGAAACAAGTCCGTCGTCACGTGTTTTTATCGCGCCCTTCCATACGCTATCGCCGTTCGCGCACTTTTCGTGGCCTCGTGCCAACGCTAGAGGGAGGGAGCAAGTTCACTGTCCCTAACGGGTTTTCCAGTGCGTGCCTGCATTGTTCGGGGGTAGGCGTCTCACTGTCGCGAAGCCTCAACTACTTTGTCTGGCCCCAGACCGTTAAAATGGCAGCTTTTAGCTTCCCAAACCAAAATGTCACTGAACACTAAGCTTTACAGAAATTAAATTATAATAATAATGACTTTGGCTGCCTGGGTTGAATATACAATTATTACCTATACAATATTTCTATTATCTACCATATTTTCGATCTACATAATTGAATATCATAACGAAATCTGAATATTACAAAGAAAAAAATCTGAATATAAATTAATTATTTAATTATTCTTTGTGGATGACTCTGTCACACCACACGTCGTTAACAGGAATTTTTAGAAGTTGTATTTGATCGTATGAGCTACGCCGGTACGTTCCTTGTTTCTGATTCCACGTTAAACCCTAGGCCCCTGACGAAAGGAATTGGCCTTCCTGCCTCTGACACAATAACTTGGTACATCTCCTTCGGGAAGATACGACCAACTTTTAGTTTTTGAAGTGAAAACTTTTTTAGGCGCGTTGGGCGATTTTTGGATGGGTAAAAATCTTATGAGTTAGCGTCACCGACATTTTAATTTTAACACTACATCTGTAGCAGTCTGGTGGCTAAATGGTCAAGGTGTCTGACTGGGAAACGAAAGGTCCCTAGTTCCAATTACTGTCTTGGCGTGGATTTTCATAGACCCCTAATCCGACCTTCACCTCTGGGACACATCGCCTCTCATCTAACTACATAAGTTCTTTGACTGCAGTAACCACCATGGAGGAAAGAAATATTTCCTTCCTCCATGGTAACCACTCCTCCATATTCACTGCTGCCAGCCTTGTGGCGTTGAATATCCGCAGACGGCCACTAAAATTTCCGTAAATTTGGAATAAAAATCTGGAGATTCACTAAAATAAAAAATTGAAACAATAATTAATGATGAGTCACAACTAAGAGTACTTTATTTCAAAGTCATTAAAATTTCAGTGACATTTTTCATACAGCGTCACTTTCGGCAATTCTGCAATGCCTACTCGTTTTTTTGTTTTTGTTTTTTTATTTTATTTTTTGTTTTGTTTTGACAATACATTTTCTTTGTTAACATTAAATTTAAAATATCTTCTGTAATAGGAAAATTGTAACAATGTTTTGATTTATTGAACATTCTCTTAAAAATCATGCTGCTCCAAATGTTAAACAGAGGATCCTTTGATTCTCGGGTATCCGCTACGCACACATTGTTTGACTCTGGGAAGGCACTGCTTTGTAATGCGGTGCCAGTGACCATGTCACCGTGTATAAAGACTGTGCCGATATCCATAATCAAACAAAATACGAGCATTATTTCATTTTTATTGCTGGTTTATGCGAGCGGTTGCTAGAAAACGATTCATAATTACTGACAATTCTAAAACACAGTAACACTATACACTCAGAGTTTAACAAAAATACGAATATAAGGAAAGCTCAATAAATAACAATAAGAGCCAAAAATCCGTAGATGTTTTTAAAAATCCTAATTTTTCGAATAAATCCGTAGGGGGCGCAGCACTGTCCCACAGGCAGATCTGTGAGACTGCCCCTCCTTCGAACATTATTTTGCCGACTTGAGTCTTGCCTATCCCATCGTCTCCATCCGGGGCAGTAGTGAAGCTAAGTCACTCTAGATCCAGTCAGTTATAACCGAACTGGTATTGTCGCCGAAGGTTAAGACGCTTTGTATGAGGTAGTTGTGATTAACATTTACGTTCCGGGAGTACACGACCCTGTCCCGCCGCTAGCTGTTTCAGCCCCCGCGTGCAATACCGATTATGCCGCCCCCTGTCTAACTACAGCCAGTGGTGGATCTAGGAAATTTCCGAACCGGGTCAAAAAACTGTGAGATTGCCGCCCCTTCGAACATTATTTGCCGCCCGCAGCCCCCATTGTTGCCATCCGGAATGTCACGGGGGCGACTGTCGATCACTCGTTTTGCCGCCCCCCTCGACGTGCCGCCCGCGTGCGGTGCAAGCTTTGCACGCCCGCTTACAGCGGCCCTGACACGACCAAGGGTTTTTTAATTACCAAGTAGCAGTCTAGCCAATACTGAGATTACGCGGGATTTTCTTCCAATGGAAGCTCTGTACGTTTAAAACTTTTGTCTAAATACAGCTTGTTTACTATTTCAGACAGTGTCTCAAAACAATTAAATTACTCATTACTCCACTTTCTCCTTTATAGTCTTCTTCAACTGTTTCCAGCAGAAATGAGTACATTCTGCGTCATCTTTTATGCTTTAGATGACTTTTGATGTTAGCTCTAAGATCATCATTTTCTGTCTTTGATACTCTTTTTATCTAAAAGAAAATTTGTACTCTACTTTGTCTTGTTTCTCTCTGTCTTACTCCCGGCAAACCATATATTCTCTGACCAATATTAAAATTTCCCAGTTACACTTAAACTTCTGATACACATTGCACTAAACTGAACGTAACTTATACATAAACATATCTTCTACCTTCGTCGAAGCCGTAACTACTTCTATATATTTCGACTTTTTCACACTTAAACCCAAACAATTTGCGTAAACATTTTCGCAGCTCCTACCATTCCAATCAGACATCATCATCTCTATGTGTTCATTCTAATAATCATCCACTCCTTGACGCCGGGTCTCCATCCCCCAGTTTACTCCCTTATGCCAAATATGCTCCCAAGGTACAATTAATATCTAATATTCATAGCATTTATTATAAACGATAGAGTATTTTTTCATATTTACATAAAGTTACAAGCAAGCTAGCGTGACGCATGTTCTCTACAATGTGAAATGAAATTTTCGCCGTGTCAGCTCCTCTTACTGAGAACTGTCAACTGTCAACGGCAACTACCGTTTAGCCAAATGTCGATTGCTGAAGAGTTCATGCTTAGTCGGAGAGAAGAGCGATATGATTTTTTTTTCCGCAATCATTGAGGGGAAGGAGATGGCCGAAGAAGAACATTTTAGTTGCGAGGAAGATTTTGTTATCAATCGGCAAGAAATGCGAAACGAAATTGATAGTAGTTGGAGAGACGCCGCTTTCACATTGTGATGATTGGAATTTCATCCCAGTCGTAGTTTTAGAGCGTCAGCAGAAGACTTTATCAATTGGCGGAGATAACAACAGGAACCATCCACAATATTTTGCAATGAGAGGTCTCGCTCATTTGATTGGATCTGAACATGTATTAACAGGGAATCTTGAGTTGCATCTAGCACCCAAACCATTTCTCCTTCTGCCTGGTAGTCGTTTTGCCTTCAGCCTTGTTGCGTGGCCAGGGTTGGGAAGGGTGGGGCGCTTGCCTCACTCTGGCTTTTTCAAGTAAAACCATCTTCAACAGGATTTTTATGATTCATTGATTTTGTCCCACCCCGAAGCTAAATCTAGCAACACCCTTATTCCAACCACAGTACTGTTAATTTGATAGTCTAAGGGGTATAATTTTTTATCAAACTTCTTGCACTGAAATAACTCTCTTTGGTGGTATCCTTCCACTTGATTTCATCGTCAAGCATGAATGTATTCAGATCTGAATTGTCTGCAGAGAGGAATATGATTGTAAAAGAACACAAGCGATGTAGTTCCCACTTCTTGCTAAATTTTGCCTTAAAATTATTTAAGTTTGTACGCCGTCGCACTGGTTACAATAAGAGAAGTGATTAGCAACCGAACAAGAGGAGAATTACATTATTACCAGTGAAAAACTTGCACACTTGGCATTAATTGACCTCAGAAATATGAGCAACACCTGTGACATAAAGTAATTCTTCCAAGAGTTTTTGCCTCATGAAACAGCCAAAGCATCCGTTGTAGAAACCCCAGAAGTCTTAGAGAGCAATTTCCGATTTTCACCAGGCCGATCCTTCGAGTTACATAATGTAATTCATAATCTTTCGTGGCCTTAGAACTCTACTGTGACCAAAAAACTGTTTACAGATAGCACAATCAAGCGATATCATGCGTGAAGACAGCAATTAATTTCTATGTACACAACAGGAACAGGATAATCTAAATCCCTGATATGTGCTGACGAGGCAGCAAAGCGGCCAGTTATCATATAATCCTCGCTATCTGAAATAATTCTTTAGGCATAGTAAAAATTATTAACAAAGTAATATATTTTGCTTTTTGTATAGCTGCTGATTGCTCAAAAAGCTGATTCTAGATAAGAATCAGATTCAGATCAACTACGAAAACTATGTGAACATGTTTAGCAATAACAAAATTATCTTCCGTCAAAGTGCAGGTATGAAGGAAGGATATTCTGTGGTCAGCTTTTTTTATCGGCCAAAATAACATGTTCTAAATATATAAGAATGTTTAATCAGTTTTTCATTCTATTTTTAAAGTTAATTATTTTATACCCCTTGCTTGAACTTCTTATCTCCTAAGCACCTAACAAATAATTAACACCCAGGTTCTACATCTACATCTACATATATACTATGCAATTCAAAAAATTGTGGGTGGCAGAGGGTGCTCAGTACCAAAGCTATTCTCTTTGTTGTGCATTCCAATTCCGGATGGTATTAGGAAAAAAAGAATTCATATAAGAATCAGTGCGGCACCTTATTTCTCTAATCTTTTCTTTCATTCCGACTCAAATAGGTTGGTGGACGCAGTATTTCACTACACTCGTAAGTGATAGTGGGAATACACATGTTTACCAATAAGTTTAAACGAAACGTGCGTCGTCTATCTACCAGAGACTCCCAGCCCTGTCAACTAATCAGTTCTGTCAGTTCATAAAGACTGTAGCAAGCGGTCACGAATCGAGCGGCTCTTCTCTGTACTGTCAATCAACCCCTTACGAAACGGATCCCAAATGGTACAACGGTAGTCCAATTGTGGACGCACAAGAGATTTGTACTCTATCTCCTTTGTTTGTTCAATTTTTCTATTCGACCCAGGAATAGCAGCCTAGAATTAGCTCTACCTACAAATGAATTAATGTGTAAGTCCCATTACATGTTCCTGCATTCTATTACTCCCAAATATTTCACAGAGTCGACCATATCAATAACTGAAGTTTTTAACTCGTATTTCTGAATAATCGGATTCTTTTTGTTAGTTGTACTCGTTGTCCAGCACTTTTTACAATTTAGCGTAAGTTGTCACTCAGCGCACCATGCCAAAATAATATCCAGATCACGCTGAATTTCTAAGCAATCGGCCGAATTACTTAATTCCACATAAGTAACCGCATCATCAGCAAGCAATCTAAAAATGATTTTCACTTTGTCTCCGAAATCGTTTATAAAAATAAGAAAAGAAGTGGTCCTATTACACTTCCTTGAGGTACACCCGCTGTAACATCTAGATTAGAAGAACTTTCTCCTTCAACGACGACATACTGCGACCGACCAGATGGAAAATCCTTTATCCATTCACAAAGCTGATCCGATATACCGTACGCTCGAAGATTCGCTAAAAGGCGGTTGTGTGGCACAGAGTCAAAAGCTTTCTGAAAATCTAAAAAAATTGCATCTACTTCTGAACCTGCATCAATAACTTTCATTACGTCGTGTGTAAATAGGGCCAGCTGTGTTTCACATGATCTTTTCTTCCGAAATCCGTGTTGATTTATTGTAAGCATATTATTTTCATCTAGAAAATTATTAATGTTCGAGCATATAACATACCCCATAACTCTACTTATGGTAATTATTCCTCAGGTAGGTTCTAAAACACTCCTTTGAGGCCTTACTGAATCTGTATATAATCCGTCCATTTTCCCTTTTTCGCTTGGTAATTAATTTGATAATAGCAATTACCGCTTTGTGATCGCTTATTCCAGTGGTCGTTGAAATGTCGGTGAATAATTCTAGCCTGTTGGTAACCAGCAGATCTAAAATGTTTTTGCTACCGTTATGACACTGTGTAGGTTCTATCAAACCTATTAGACTGCTTTAAGATCAATTTATCTCGAAGATATTTCGTAAAGCTATTTCTCGAGAATAAAGGTGTTTTATCAATGTCGATTATCGACAAGAAATTTTACAACTGTGCCTTTCATTAAATCATGGAATACGATGCAATCAACTGCAAGTGGTTATGACTATGCGAGAGGAGGCTACAGTAATTATGGTTAGATCAGTGAGTGAATAACGAAAGTTTTGAAGTAAGAACTGACATGTCGAAGGAAAAGAAGAACGCAATATAAAATGACTAGAAGATAAAAAGATGCCTTAATCTAAGATAATGACAGGAATAATGATCATGCGCACGGAAATAAAATAATGACAACTTTACAATGTGTAACTATAAGGACAAGAGAAGAATTTAACAGAACAACAAACCTAGTTTAGAGGAGCAGAGGGAATCAACAGGGAAAAGAACAATACAACTGCAAAGAAACAGAATGAAGGGCATTAGGCTCTGCTAGCGTCAGAAACAAGCAAAGAAGAATTTAAGATCTCTAAAAGAACGAAAAAATAGAGCCGGAATTTTTTAACTACTTCAGTAGTAGACTTTTTCCTCTTATTGTCGTCGGTAAGGTCCACAAAATATCCGCGATAGCTAAAATCACCTTTTTATTCGATGATAGTATTAATGAAAGGGGAAGAGGGGAACCGAAGAGAGGAAAATGTAATAGACAGGACGACCGTTTGACAATACGTAGTCTAAATCGTTTAATTTGCCGATCGCCAGAACAGTTTTCTGAGTAGTTTCTTATCTCAGAATTGAATGTTTGCTTACGAAAGTTTTGATCTAATCGCTTAGTCATATTTTTTTAAATCCATTTGCAGGTAATCGTATACACGGCAGTTTGGATGTGTGTGCTGAAAATGCTGCAATGCTGGCCACGGAAGGAACAGTACAATTGACCCGGCTTAAAGCTATAGTGTAGAAGTAGTTGTCATTGTGATTACAGTTTTCAAGCTATTTTCAGTCATCGTTTGGGAGAAAGCTATGGCGGTAACCGATTACCACCTAAAATCATTTCTCATTAACAAATTAAACAGTAGCACACAGAAAACAGATCATAGAGAGGGGTGATACTTAAAAGTTACACTATGAAGTTAATGGACTAAGCATGCCCGGCCTTGAAACTCTAGTCAACTGCCGGACCTTTGAGATTTCATGGGCAGCAATGGCAAGCAGCAGAAAAAGAGAATCTTGCCGCTGAGATTTTATTGATTGGCTTTTACCTGATCTTAGCTCCGACAAAGCATATGACAAATTTCTCTTTCTGTAGTATCTGGGGGTAATAGTACAAAGCAACATGAAATGGGACTTGCACATAACTTCCGTCGTAGGAAAAGCTAATTCTAAATTACGAGTCATAGGTCATATTTTGAGGAATTGTAATGCTCTTACAAAGGAAAAAACGTATAAAATACTAGTGCGTCCGCATCTGGATTACTGTTGTGGAGTGTGGGATCCGTATCGCAAGGGTTTGATTGACACAGTGGAAAGGGTACAGAGGAGAGTGGCTCGATTCGTGATTGGTTGCTACAGCCCTTATGAGAGCGGCACTGAATTGATACATAGATTGGGATGGGATCATTTGGAAGACAGACGATATCGTTTGCGTTTGAATTTATTGGGGAATAAGCGAAATCCCTTGACTTACGAGAGCAATGAAATACCTGTTTAGGTCGCAATGACTGAAGGGATAAGATTCGAGAAATAAGATGCCGTACTTATGCTTTTATGTATTCTTTCTTTCCTCGAGAAATTCGGGACTGGAATGCGCAAAAATAGGATTGGTGCTTATCACCCTCTGCCACCAACAATGTTTGTGAATTTCAGAGTATGGTAGTAGATGTAGATGAAGCTGAAGGTCCCGTTTATCAGGTAAGCTTTCTGGGGTAGGTTAGGTTGTCAAGACAGATACGGATTGCGCAGTCAATGAAATCTTTCATTTAGAAGGAAGCTGTATTCTGGAAAAGTTACAATCGGACGTACCAAATCTGTTGTACCTGTGTTCCAAAAATTTTTCAGAGATTTCATACGATTGCGTACTTGAACTGCGCTTAGCAATTGTGCCAGCAGTCTTGTGCAAATCTTTTTCGTTTGGTTTTATTCATGCACAATATATCCTACACATTCTTTTGAAATGCCTATAACCTCAGCTTTTCACACGTAATTCCTGGTTGGGCTTTTATTGATTTGTTACTAATTACTGTTACACTTTTTGGGCTTTCTTCGCCTGGATCGTCTTCATGCTTAACACACCATTGATAAAATTACACTGAAGTTAAGTAAACGCTCTCCACAGCATTCAATGATTTTTTTCTTTTCTTTTAGGCACTATATATAATTTAACAGTTCTGAGGAATAAACTTAATACAGTTGCTTCATAAACAACTTAACAGAATGACTACCCTTAATTGAAAGGTTTGTAATTTTAGCTGAGGGGTCAAAAGTTATTTAAAAAAAAAAAATTTTTTTTTTTTCAATTATAAGTTTGCTTCTGAAAAACCTACGTAGAAAAAATCCCTATCGGCCGTGGCAAAACCATCTGCGCTCTAGGCTGTGATCTTTTCGTATCACCATGGTCTCACGTTGTAATCGCCAGCCCTGGCAGTGTAGGGTCTAGCGGGCTGGCTTCGCATTGCAAGGGCCGCCGAATCGAGTCCGGCCTTGGGCATGGGTGGTTTTAATTAATTGTTGTGTTCGTCTTGTGCTGTCCTTACTGTAGTGTCCGCAACATCATAATTAAAGCCTGATACAACAGTTGGTACAAAAAACAAATTGGAGCTGGCTAAATGGTCACAACTGTTGTAATCCAGATCGCTGTTAGCAACGATCATGTACGGAACTGGTTTCGCAGCTACGAAAGTGCTTTCCTTGTTTACGTGTGCGGTCGGAAGCGAAGTAAGCGAGTCTACAACGGTGCCCGTGGCCGTAGCACCATGTTCGTGTATCGTTTACAACTAGATCCATCATCTGTTCGCAAAAGGTAGTTATAAAATAAATTTAAAGGAATTTAAGTGTACTTCAGAACAACATACAGACGGGCGCTGCGAAGCGTTTAAAGGAGGCGGAAGCAAGTGCAACTAAAACCAGAGGCGGTAAACATGATTCATTTATTTAACAATCAGCGCAAGAAATGTCCGAGGCTACTATAAAGAAGCTAGAAGAACCTAGTTTTGACAGTGAAGAAAAAGGAAAATATTATCTGAGAAAGAAGCGCAGAGCTACAGAAAGAGAAGAGGATCAAAGGGAAGAATTAATTTTATAGGAGATTTCGCTTAACAAGTACAAACAGCAGACAGTATAAAATAATTTTTTCCAAAAAAATAAAAATCGCCTTCAAAAAAAACACACTTAAACTTTAAAAATAACTTTATAACTTACTTAGAATAGAATAAATCTAAGTGGACAATGTTTTACAATACTATTATTGACATTTTTACTTTAATCAGCTACTTTTGCAGTCGCTACCAGCTGTCACATCGCGAGGAAGGAATTACTGAACTTTATTTGCTGTTTGATGCGACATGGGAAGTACGAACGAAAATTCCGAATATTTCACAGCATTTAGTGAGGCAGATATTGTTATTGCGGGAGAGAGTTTAGGAGGAAAATTAGAAAGTATTTTCATCTGTGGCTCGACCTCGTTGGTCGTCTAGGCATATCTCTGGCGCTACATTGTCGGTTAGTAGGCTGCATCATGCAGTAAACGCTTTACAGTTAGTATAATATCGAGGTATCATCTGTATGTTTTGTTGAAACATGTTTCTAGCAATAATCATAGATTAGTAGTAATATGATTTTTAATGTACTACTGTCAATCCGTATTGTTTTTATTTTTAGTTTTCTTGCTTTTGCTGTCACCGACTTCAAAAATAACTGATTAATGTAAAAATTTCAATAACAGTAATGTAAAATATTGTCCACTTAGATTTATTTTGTTCTAAGCAAGGTATAAAGTTATTTTTAAAATTTTACTGTGTTTTTTAAGGCAGTTTTTATTTTTTTCGAAACAATTATTTTATAATTAAATTTTTAATGGTATTGTAGTTTGCTTTGTATTTCAAATATGCCGCAGCAGTTCTCATTTTGCGAACTTCCTGGTAGCTCAGTGGTTAAGGCGCTTGCTTTCAAAAAATTCTGGCTCGATATATCCCAACAATTCACAGAGAAGGGTGAATTGGATGCTGTAATAAGTTACATTTTGGCCCAGATTGTTGTTCAACCTAATCACAACATCTGTTAAAGCTGTTGCTCGATAATTGAAACACGTATCATCCAGGCATTAATACATACCACATATATAAATCTGTATCTGGAATATCCGTATTTGTTCCTGCATCCAGCAGAAAATATAGATTTTTAATGGATTTTAACAACGTGAATGCTTCGTTTCCATGTTAGAATCTGAAGTACATTTCCATTGATGTCGGACAAAAACTGCAGTTGTGTATAAAAAACAATTAAGGGCGTGTATAGGGAAAGAGTAGTTTTTTTAAAAAACTAATGTGGACAGTGTTTTTATCTTTGTTTTAAAGTATACATTTGCAAAGTTCCATCGAAATCTGATAAAAGCTGTGGCTTTGTATGAAAAAAATTAAATGGGGAAAGGAAGTGTGAGTTTGGATTTTGTAAACAAAATTTGTAGACAATATGTTTCTCATTCCTTTTAGTTATACACGTGTAGTGTTGCATCAGAATCTGATAAAAACTGTAGATTTCTATAAAGAATATTGGAAGGGGGTTTGGGGTAGAAACCAAATTTAAATAGAATTATTCTGTATGTTTTAAAATAAATGTGTGCAAAGTTCCTTCAGAATCGGATAGAAACTGTAGCTTTGTGTACACAACATTTACAAAAAATTAAGGAGCTTGAATGGAAGAGAGAAATTGGTTTCTCAAGCCAAATGTATTTTTCTGTATGTTTTAAATTTATATTTGCATACTTTCTTTAGAATCGGATAGAAACTTTGGCTATGTATAAAGACATTGGCAGTAATTAAGGGGGTTGAAAGGTGGACACGGATTGGGTTTTTGTAATGCTAATGTGGACAGTATTTCTTTTTCTCTCTTTGTTTTAAAGTATACGCATGCGAAGTTTATTGAAATCGAATTAAAATGTGGGTTTGTACAAGTGGGTATGAAGTGGGAAAGCGGTTGGTTTATTGATTTTAGGGTCAGAAATCTTCTCCTTGAGAAAATGTTTATATGTACCAACTTTTACAGTGATTGATCAAATGGTGTAGACTGTTGCTTCTTATAAACAACACTGAAAAAGTTAAGATGGTGGAAATGGGAAAAGGATTTGGGTTTTTTCAGACAAATGTTGACACTATTTTTCTCTTCATTTTAAAGTATACGAGTGCAAGGTTCTATCCTAATTGGATAAAAACTGTGGGTTTGTCTAAATATTAACAGGTGCAAAGGAGGAGATAGGGTGGTTTTAGGATTTTTCGGTCAGAAATCTTCTCCATGAGAAAATACATATATGTGCCAACTTTCGTGGAGATCGTTTAAATTGTGTAGACTTTAACTTTTTAAAAGAACATTAACAAAAATTAAGGGGATGGAAAGAGGGAAAGGGGGAAAGGGGTTCAGTTTATTAAAACAAATATCGTATATACAACATTAACAAAAATTAAGAGAGTAGAAAAGGAAGAAGTTTTTTTTTATTGGTATTTGGGATTGCATCCATACAGCCACTTTCAATTACTGATTAACAACTCTGATATAACAATACTAATATCATGCAATTAGCTATTTGATTTTGCAGAATAATAATATCCTGTAATTACATATAAGTTATTTACAAATAATTTAGATTGTGGTGCCAATATTTACCATGAGTTGCCTTGTTAGAGCGTCTTAACTCTTGAATCACTCTCACGATATCATATACTCGAGGGTCTTTGTACCATTGCCTGTGATGGTTTTTTAGTAGGGACAGTGCCAATCTTGAGTCTGATAAAATTTTGAAGTTGTTAACGTTAGAAATCTTGGCGTGTTTAAGTGCTTCCACGATGTCCAACAGCTCTGCAGTCGTGATAGAAGCCTACGCTGGTAACTTGAAGACCCCCTTGTTTCCGGATTTTAATATGTAAAACGCCAATCCGGTAGCATCAGAAAACTTGTATCCATATTTGTATATTTGCTCCATATGGGCTCGGTTGTGGAGGTACTGGAACACACTTGCTTTGTAGTTTTCCAAATGGGTGGAATCTTCTGTGTCTATATGTACCTCCAATTCTGTGATGGAGTCCCAGTGCGGGGCCTCAAAGGAGGAATTTGTTTTAGTCTGGTGCATTCTGGCGAGCAGGTTATATGTTGCTAGATACTCCGAGGCAAGAGGGGGCATTTCTTTTTTTGTCCAAATAGTTTTCGGTTAAATATAGCATCATGAGATTGTGTGGCACGCATCAGTCTGCTGCCAGCATATTGGTCATGCTGTAGGAGGAATTATGTGCTTAGGAAGCTTCTACGGATGTTTAAGGGTGATTTAAGTGCTTCAGCCAGAAGAGCATTAGTCGGCGTTGATTTCATTGCGCCTATGAACGCACGGAGTGCTTTGTATTGGACTTTGTCAAGTTCTTTAAGTGCATTGCTGGATGCTGATTCATAGCAAACACAGGCGTACTCGAAATGTGGTCGCACCAGTTATTTGTATAGCATTAATAGTATTGCGGTGTTTCCTCCAAATTTTATGCTGGCTATTGCATGTATGAGGTTTATGGCCATGTCACATTTCTTGATCATGTTTTTGACATGAGTTCCCCACTTGAGTCTGTTGTCAATCCATAATCCCAATTATTTTACCTTGTTTTTGACAGGGATCATAAAGGGCCCTAATTTTATGTCTAGCATTGTCTGGATTCAATGACGGCTGTAGAAAGATACCGTCGATTTCGTTGTGCGATATGCCTAATCCAATACTGAATATCCATTGTTGGAAAATTTCCATAGCCGACGATAGTGCCAACTAACATTCTTCCCATGTTTTTCCTACCTTGTATATGTATAGTTCGTCTGCAAATTGTAGGATTATGACTTTATGATTCATAATGCAGTGCAAATCACAAGTATACAAATTGAATAATATTGGAGCTAGTGCTGAGCACTGTGACAAACCTCGATTTGTTTTTATGGATGCAACTTGTGAGATCCCACATCAGACATTAAAATAATAATATTAATAATAATAGTAATAATTTTAAGAATTATGGAATATATGAATGTATTTATTTTTACAAGGCCGTACAGTATGGTAGTATGTGAAAATGGGTAAATTTAAGTTTTTTTAAGTTAAGTTTTTTGTTTTGTTGAAGTTGGTAGGCTGCGTTATGTTGTTTTGTTTTTAAGCCAAGGAGAAGCAGATATTGCTATATGAGATTTGATGAATGTATCATGGAGAATTGTAAATGTTTGATTTTGTTAAGTTGCGTCAATAAATGGCAGTTGATTTTATAGAGAGGATTATATAATTGAATTTTATCTGTGAGGTGATAGCAGAAAAACGTGTGAGATGATATCGGGGGGCCATACATATTGTCCAGAACGTGCTATCGATTATAGATTGCAAAAGAACCTGGAATTATTGGTAAGACCAATCGGGATTTCTTTTATTAACGACTTACAAAGACGATACCTCGCAAACTGTAGTTCTTCGTTGCGTTATAATTAACCATCGGTCCGATAGGAGTGCAAATAGGTTATCAACGAAGGTTTGTGGTATTCCTAGAAGGCGTAATATTTTAGCTAGGATTGGTAAGTGAACATGATCATATGCACTGTTTATGTCGGTATACACGGCCATCATATATTTGTTATTACTAAAGCAGGATTGTATTTCCATGGTGGGATGTGCTAAGATATCTGTAGTACCTTTGCCTCTTCTGAAACCGTACTGCGTTTCCGGGATCAGCGACTGGTGCTCCAACCACCATTCCAGCCTATGCTTTATCATGCATTCCAGCACTTTGTATATACACGATAGTAAACTTATGGGTATGTAGGAATCAGCTTTGTTGCCTATTTTTGCTGGCTTCTTTACCGGAACAACCTGGGCTGTCTTCATCTCCTTGATTTGTGTTCTCTCCAACCGGATCCTGTTCAGTAATTCACACAATTTCATTTTTGCAGAGTTTCTTAACATAGCTTTTGGGTATTTTCAGGTCCTGGTGCTGAGTCAGTCCCTTGTTTTATTGCTTTATTGAGTTTATTGAGCAAAAAAGGTTGCAGTAGGAAGTGAGTCTCAGCCGCCTTTGGTTCTGCTGGTTTTGTCTCCACCCAAGGCAGAGTTAGCATTTGGAGGATGTTCTCTAGCAGATCTTTTGTAATGGGTACTCTCCCTTCTTCTTTGGTTAATGGGTGATTAAATTTTCTAATGTTCCGCCATATATCCAATATTGGGGTTTCTTTGTTAAAGGATCCGCAAAACTCTCTCAATTTCTCTCTCTTTTTGTTCTTGGCGAATTTTTTGACTCTCGCTGTGCTCTGCGATGGTCCAGATAGTTCTCCACCGTGGAACAGCTTTTGTAGGTCTGTAATGTATCTTTGCGTCGTTGAAAGCTTCTTTGCATTCGTTGTCCCACCAGATTGTGCTTTTAGACTTCCGTAAGTTTACTGGTTTCTGGAATGGTATAGAGGCATTAGCGGCTTGATTTACGTCGTTTAACAAGGAACTATAATCCGATGCAACGTTACCGCCGTGCTCGCAGAATGCTGTAAGCCGTTGCATCATTATTCCGAGTTTTCTCCAATCTGCCTGGTGAATTTTCCATCTATAAGTAGGGTATGTAATCCGTGTAGCTGGGATGAGCATGTGGAAGCGAAGTAGTATAGGTAAGTAGTCAGATCCCAGCGTATCATCGACCATTTCCCAGGAGATATCTACTGCTACAGTATATTCGATTATACACAGGAGAAGTCCACTGCTGATGGTACTTGGCGTGGCACGTTGATTCTGGTAGGGGTAACATTGTTCAACACAACCATGGCTTCCTCCTCTAAGATTTCGGTGATCATTTGTCGGTACTTTGGCATTCCCATAGATTACTGTGCGCGTTGAGGTCTCCCAGGAGTATGACTGGTTTCGGTAATTGTCTTAGAAAATTCGTGATGTGTTCCTTATTTATTTTCTTGTTGGGTGCTCTGTACACTGACACAATCGATATCAGTTTGTTGCTTAGGCGTATTCCAGCGGCATATATGTTGATATCGGTGTTTCAAATGCAGAGTCGGAGTTTTTCATAAAAAAAGAGAGGGGTTAAGTTTTTTCAAACAAATGTTCCATCGAAACAGGATAAAAAAATGTGGGTTTTTATGAATATTAAGGGGTGTAATGCTGGAGAGGTGGTGATTTTTAGTTATTTTTGACAGTTATGTTTTTCGTGAAAAAATACATATGAGTGACAACTTTCATGGTGATTAGTCAAACGATGTCGACTGTAGCTTTGTATAAAGAACTTTGACAAAAATTAAGGATGCAGAAAGAGAGAAAGGAGTTGTTGGGCTTCGCTATCTTTCTCTTTATTTTAAAGTTGTGCAAAGTCCTATCGAAATCGGATAAAAATGTGCGTTTGTATAAAAATTAGGGAATGTAAAGGAGGTGGGGGTGTGTAATTTTTTTCGTTAGAAACCTTTTCTATTAAAAAATACATGTTTATGCCAACTTTTATGGAGATCAGTTAAATGGTGCCGAATGTAGCTTTGTGTAAAATTGAAGGGGTGGAAAAGGGGAGAGGCTTTGGGTTTCCGAAAACCAAATCTTGGCAGTATGTTTCTCTTTACCTTAAATTATGTAAGCACAAAATTCTATCAAAATTGGATGAAATCTGTGGGCTTGTATAAAAATTAAAGGTTGTAAAGGGGTAGAGGAAGTTTGTCTTAATTAAATTTATATGGGACGACTCTAAAAGTACACCCCATCTACTAAAAAAATTTCATTAAAATCCGCTCAAAATTCGCGAAGATATCGCTGAACATTTAAAAAAAAAAAAAAAAAAAAAAAACAACTCTCTTCTTTTTTGAAGTCGGTTAAAAAACAGACAATTACGTCGCAACAGCAACCAACTCCCCTCACAGAGTCGGTGAGTAAAATTTGAATGATCAACAGAACTTTGTTACTCTTAGTCAAAACAGTGTAGACAGTACTAAAGAGAAACTGACGTCATCATAATACAACTGTATCAGTTTATATAGTCGGCAAACGCAGGGCTCGTATGTCGTCCTAGTTGAGCCGACGTGGAATGGTCCTGCCTCACCCATTGTGGAAAATCTTCTATAGTCAGCTTCAACGAATCAATGAACAGGATGTCTTTGGAATTCACAACAGCTTTGCGGGAAATAAAGATCTTTTGGGACTAAAGGCATTCATACCTGCCAGTAGAGTGGAACACAAAGGCGTAATTAAGTTTGTTCCTACAGATATGACAGAAGATAAACTAAACCTAACATTAAATCGTCAGAACCGATAGCAGACGTCAGACGATTTACCAAAAAAAATCCATCTGAATGAAAAAAACCTTCAGACAGTTTTACTCACATTAGATAGTCAGTTTCTACCTGAAGAGGTAGAACTCTTCTACACAAGCTTCAAAGTGACACCATATACATATATTTTGCGTTACAGGATATATATATATATATATATATATATATACACTCCTGGAAATTGAAATAAGAACACATTGACGCCGGTGTGTAAGACCCTCCATACTTGCTCCGTACACTACGAGAGGGCTGTACAAGCAATGATCAAACGCACGGCACAGCGGACACACCAGGAACAACAGTGTTGGCCGTCGAAGGGCGCTAGCTGCGCAGCGGTTGGGCACCGCCGCAGTCAGTGTCAGCCAGTTTTCCGTGGCATACGGAGCTCCATCTCAGTCTTTAACACTGGTAGCTTGCCGCGACAGCGTGTACGTGAACCATATGTGCAATTGACGGACTTTGAGCGAGGGCGTATAGTGGGCATGCG
Source organism: Vandiemenella viatica (assembly GCA_031002005.1). Taxonomy (NCBI): domain Eukaryota; kingdom Metazoa; phylum Arthropoda; class Insecta; order Orthoptera; family Morabidae; genus Vandiemenella; species Vandiemenella viatica. Next base: position 137,729,015 of record JARYHS010008075.1, read on the forward strand.
GGAGGCCGGGTGGACGTACCGCCGAATTGCTCAACATGTGGGGCGCGAGGTCTCCACAGTACATCGATGTTGTCGCCAGTGGTCGGCGGAAGGTGCACGTGCCCGTCGACCTGGGTCCGGACAGCAGCGACACACGGACGCACGCAAAGACGGTCGCATCCTACGCAGTGCCGTAGGGGACCACACCGCCACTTCCCGGCAAATTAGGGACACTGTTGCTCCTGGGGTATCAGAGAGGACCATTCGCAACCGTCTCCATGAAGCTGGGCTACGGTCCCGCGCACCGTTAGGTCGTCTTCCGCTAACGCCCCAACATCGTGCAGCCCGCCTCCAGTGGTGTTGCGACAGGCGTGTATGGAGGGACGAATGGAGACGTGTCGTCTTCAGTGATGAGAGTCGCTTCTACCTTGGTGCCAATGATGGTCGTATGCGAGTTTGGCGCCGTGCAGGTGAGCGCCACAATCAGGACTGCATACGACCGAGGCACACAGGGCTAACACCCGGCATCATGGTGTGGGGAGCGATCTCCTACACTGGCCGTACACCTCTGGTGATCGTCGAGGAGACACTGAACAGTGCACGGTACATTCAAACCGTCATCGAACCCATCGTTCTACCATTCCTAGACCGGCAAGGGAACATGCTGTTCCAACAGGACAATGCACGTCCACATGTATCCCGTGCAACCAAACGTGCTCTAGAAGGTGTAAGTCAACTACCCTGGCCAGCGAGATCTCCGGATCTGTCCCCCATTGAGCATGTTTGGGACTGGATGAAACGTCGTCTCACGCGGTCTGCACATCCAGCACGAACGCTGGTCCAGCTGAGGCGCCAGGTGGAAATGGCTTGGCTTGCCGTTCCACAGGACTACATCCAGTACCTCTACGATCGTCTCCATGGGAGAATTGCAGTCTGCATTGCTGCGAACGGAGGATATACACGGTACTAGTGCCGAAATTGTGCATGCTCTGTTGCCTGTGTCTATGTGCCTATGGTTCTGTCTGTGTGATCATGTGTTGTATCTGACCCCAGGAATGTGTATATAAAGTTTCCTATTCCTGGGACAATGAATTCACGGTGTTCTTATTTCAATTTCCAGGAGTGTATATAACCTGTAACGCAATGCTTTGAGTCTCAATGATATGGCCACATATCTACCAACTTTAGAGGAAAAGAGGGGTGCTCAAAATGTGGTGAGGAACACAATATCACTAGTTGTCTCAATGGGGCATATAAATGTGTCAATTGTGGAGGAGAGCACAAGGGTAACTACACGGCATGCGCAGTAAGGAAGCAACAAGAGGACATGAAGGAGAAAGTTCTACATGGTAGCAGAATATATGCGGGGGTAGGATACGAACCAAAAGTAACTGAACATCTCCTCTTACAGACTAAAACCTATTGCTCTTCAGCAACGTTTGAAAAGACTAACACCACTAAGGAGTCATCTCAAAGAAGAAAATCATCACTAACAAGAGGAAGAAGTACAGCTCAGACGGTGGAGCCAGGACACACGGAACTAAACGCGGAAAACATTAGCACTGAGGTTAAAATTGTGGTCAAAGCTATTATGCAGCAGATGAAAGGCAAACTCTATGGCAGCGATTAAAAAATTCAAGATGAAGCAACCTGAATATCATGCAGGAAATAAAGTAACTGGGCACTATTGACACAACTAAGGAGATATACAGCATAGCAGACAATTATGGCTAGAAGTTCGAAATGTACAACCATACATGGAATGCTAGAAGGCTGATGCCAAAATTGGATCACCTATGGAAAATAATTGAGGAGCAAGACCTGCATGTGTTGCTGATTACAGAAACATTGCTACATAGTGATGCCGCCATAAAGCATAAGAATTGCAACATGTATAGAAGAGACAGAGGTAATGAAGTTGTAGGAGTAGCCATACTAGTGAAAAATGATAACAGCTCTAACAGAAGTTTAGTGGAGTCAAGTGCTAATATATATGTACTTTCTGTGGACCTTAATTACAGATGTTCTCTGCAGACTGTACCGTAATTTACAGTACTCATGCCAATATGAAGGAAGAAGACTGGGAGGCATTGTTTAATCAGTTACCCTCTAAAAGCCTGGTGGGAAGGTATTTCAATGCTCACCACCCAATGTGGCAAGACAGACGAGCAGACCAACAAGGAGAAGAGCTCGCTTTGGCTATGACATCTTTCTCATTAATAGCGCTTAGTAACAAGTATGGAAGGAGACTCGGGACACCATATGAAAGAAGTTCGTCACCTGATATATCACTGATCTCGGCCAGACTGATGACAAGGAAGAAGTGTGAGATGATGCAGGACACCTTAGGAAGCGATCACTTGATCTTGAAAATAACGTTGGACAATATATCAACAAAAAAATTTACGAATGGAACAATCAAAAACAGATATGGATGACTCACAATACCGATATAACGACATGGAAGAAATAATAATTAAAATAGCAGAAGAGTGTATCCCAAAATACAAAGCAAGTGAGAGAAACCAGAACAACAACAACAAAAAAAAAAACTTAAGGGACCAGCGAATGTTCCAGAGTCATTACAAGATGGCGCCTGGCAACTACAATATAAAAAGATCCAACATTTCAGGATAATCAGACAAACAACAGCAGAGGCCAGAAAAAGCATTAAAAAAAAAAGAAAAGGAGGGTGAACCTTCTTTTACAGCATTAAATACGCACCTCAGCACAGAAAATGTGGAAGAAATTACAATCGTTTGAATACAAGAGACCATCACCTAACAACATCTATTCAGATGATATATTGGCGGAGTAATTCCTAGAATTGACAGCGCCTGCATATGTACCGAAGGAAATAAAACAAAATCACAACAGGAGCCCAATAAAAACAGCAACAAAACCAAAAACCCATTCTTCAGTATGTGTGAACTCGATTAAGTCCTGAATAAGAACGATACGGCTCAAAGAATCGGTAGGATCACTTACTCCATGGCTGATAACCTTTCTCAAACTGCCAAACACAAAATCCTAAACCTCTTCAACGACATGATGGACACATCATATGTTCCTGAACAGTATCGAAAAATCGTAATTGTTCCAGTACTAAAGCCTAACAGGAATAGGAGTGACGCTTGCGTGGCCAAGGTAATGTACACAATGATCAAGAACAGGATGTAATTGCACACAGAACACTATCGAAGGATCAATTGTTGTACAATGTGATTTCGTAAGGATTTCAGGCAGAATGGACACCATTAGCACCCTGGTTACGGATATTTAACTGAACTTTATTAGAAACAACTACCTTCTAGCAACGTTCCTATATACTGTATAAAAGACACCTACAACAACCTCCAGATTAATATCTTGCGGGAAGAAATGGAAGAGATGGAGCTATCCAACAAATTGATATCATGCTGCTGCAATTACTTTGCACATAGAGTTAATGGAACAGGATCATGTCAAATGTCTACCCCGGCCATTCCACATGTGATCCAATGAGACCGGCCCTCGTCGACATATACAAGACTAAGTTGTGCATCGACCTGCCGGTGATGGTGACGTTCCTCCAATATGCCGATATTGTCCCATATGTCTCCCATTCAGACAAAGATAAAGCAAGATTAATACTAGAATCCTCTGCCATAGCAATCCTGGAAGATCTGAGACAGAGGGCGCTAGAACTGACAATACAAAATAGCAAAATTTACATCTTCATTCATAGGCACTACCAAGATTAAAATAACTGTAAATGACGTAGCTACTGAATTTGTGAAAGAGGTGAAGTTCCTCGGAATATAGATCGATTCGAAGTTTACTCAGCGGAAACACATAAAAGACCTGATGGTTTCATCCTTATCTCAGATAAATACGCTGAAAGCCCCTGCGTCGTTGAGTTCCGGAGCTGATCCTCGCTTACTACGCAATGTATGTATATTACAGCGTGGTTAGGAGTAGACTCGGATTACGGCAGTTTTATTTATGACAACGCCTGCAAAATCCCCACTATAGAAACATGAAGCCACACAGAAAGCGGCACTGAGGATGATAGACGGTTTTATTAAGACTATTCCTATAGTGGCGATTGAGGTGGCAACAGTAGTTCCTCCTCTATGTCTACGCAGAAAGAAAATGGGGATTAATTTTTGGTTAACGGTATGCTCCAAAAAGAACATATTCTTCTGAGAAAAGTTCAGATACTAGCACTTACGAAGGAAAATCCCAGACTTTTACAAGAACTTGAGGTCTGCAATTGATAGAGCGTTTGCGGAAATAAGTGTGAATAGGTGCGATCTGGCCTGGAGTGTTCGCAAATGTGTGGTCATTTCAGAATATCTACCTGTGTTAATGTCATGTATAATGGTTCAGTTGATGTGGATGGCGATGAAGTGGAACTTTAAATTTCGTTCAACGAGTTCAGTAACAAAAACAGTTATTGTTTCATAAATAATGTTAACTACTTACTAAATTACTTTTAAGACTTTTGAAACTAGTTCACGGTTCTTACATATGCAAAATGATCCTGATAAACTGTCGAATGTTCTAGAAACACAATGAATACGCCAGGCAATCCCAATGCAATATATTTTAGAAGCACTGAGAACTACTGAAACCTGGGCTGTCCCAGTATCCGACGGTCTGCCGTCGAGTGCAGATGTCTCCACGGCTGATGATGACGACGGAGCTAGTCGTCGAAATATCGTGTTTTCAAAACACTATCCGGCGGTACACCCGTGAAGACTTCATTGCAAACACACGGCGGGAAAGTCTTCGTTCTTACATCATATTAATTCTCAACGCCGAGAAAAACTTCGTTCTTATCTTTCCTGAATTTATTTGACACATAAATCATTTAAAGTTTGTAGGTGTACCGTGAACGCAGTTAACTGTTTGTAAATCTAAAGAATTCATCGAAGTAGCCTACTTATTTCCCAGCTGACGGCGTAGTAACAGTTTAACGATACAATTAGTTGTAAACGAGAAGTCAGTGTATCATTACAAAAGTTACACTATTTACGATACTGAGAAAGAAGAAAATTCGAAATTAGTCATTCATAAGAATACTGCTACTTTGATCAATATTTTCTGTAAGTCTTGCAATAAAGCTGGTTGATAATATTCTTCTACCATAAAACAGTTGTTGTTGTTGTTGTTGTTGTTGTTGTTGTTGTTGTTGGGGCTTTAGGGCGCGTCAACGTTGGGGTTATTAGCGCCCTAATTAAAACCTGGACCATAAAACAATGCGAACATTAAGTCAACTGAAATCAGTAGCTGCCTTTAATGATAGAAATCATAAATTTCACACTTCCAAAAATTCCAAAACGTTGCTAGAATAGTAGTTACTTAGAATTAAATAAAACAGAACTGTTTAGTGTTCACATTTTATTTTTACAGCTGTCTGTGGTTATCCATAGATTGAAATAATACATTTAACAAATTCACAAAAATTGCTTAAGTTACAGATTAGATATTTTAATAATGTCTTATCTGTGGCATGGAAATTACGTATAGTTTGAAACAGAGCGGCTTAAATGTACCAGGAGTCGGCGATGTCGGATTCTGTGTGGACGCGCCCTGCGGATGCGCCCTTCCCCATCTTGCGACGTCGCTACGAGGGCCGCAAGCCGCTGCCTGGGAAGGACGAACCACCCAGGTTCATCATCCAGGAGGTGCCTGACAGCAGGTACGACGAGCTCATCCGCCACGCCAAGGAATTCCTGCTGCGCGAAGAAGCCCTCATGTCTGCAGTCGGCTTGCGAGATGACCCACAGGTACGGGTGTAAAGTATTTTTTCGAGCCGAATCAGAGGCTGAACGAAGTTAACCACACTTAAAGTGATAAAGATTATTCTTGAATAAGAAAAAATTCTGGTGTAAAATTGGTGGTGGTTTCAATTATTTTCGATCATACATCTAATTTTTCAGGACAGCTATTTGAAAATACAAATCATTGCGTCATTAAGGGAAAATATGACGTTACACCACTGGAAGTTGTACGTCATGTCCAGTGGCGGATCCAGGATTTTGGTTTGGGGGGGGGGGGGGGGGGCTTGACTCGAGCGAGGAGAGAAATCTCACATTTTTCCAGAATGCCGCCCTTATAAAAACAGCAGAGCAAAAAAAAAATGTCCCAAATTCGATGTCCTTGGGGGTGATCTTGGTGCTTTTAGGGGGGGGGCTTCAACCCCCTAGCCCGCCCTCCCTGGATCCGCCACTGGTCATGTCCGAAACATCTATCAATATTTGCAACCATCTACTTGGCCGCACTACAGTATTTGGTAAAGGGTATATACATGTATTTTTATAATCAATTATTTACATTCGTACATAACCGTAAAAAATATAACATTGATGTAAATATTAAGATTTAACATCAAAACAAATACTTTAAAACTGAGATCCAGTTCCGCCGATTTAAACGCTGCCATTTTGACGCGCGGCACTGTGTCGTTTAAGTACACGACCGCATAGGCTATATAGTGTGGAGTGTTTCATCTCAAAACTATCATGTTTTCTAACTAATGTCGATATGGAAGAAGGTCGAAAACCGTATTATAAGTACTGTATTGTACCTGTGTACAAAAATACTAAAAGAAATACACTTTATAAAGTGTATTTTTTTTGTCCCGCGAGATGCGAATATAAGAAAAAAAAGTGGTGCACCGCTATGAGAATAAATCTGCAACTAGTTGTTTATATTATTATGAAGATTATTTCTACATGAGTACTTAGAATTTATGTATTTTAGGAAATGTAACATAAAAATTCGTTACCTGTTCAAACTCTAATCATATCTTACTTGGAGACAATCAGACATTTTAAGAACGGATTGCGATCTCCATATATGTTGAAGGGTACACAGCTTATATGTGTGTGCTATAGTCGTTTTTCAAAATGCTCCCTAGTTTGAGATATTTGCATACAAATAAACAAAAAATTCTAGATGACGGGTATATAGTAAATTATTGCCTTTTTTGTCAAGTGGCAGCTCGGTCTATAAGAGTTCGGTGCTAGCAGCCGGCGTGTACGGACGTATAAACGGACAACTGCCGCGAAGCTCCGAGTTTACAGTGGTTAAGTGTTAAAGTGTTTCAAGTAATATTCAAGAGAGTAAAGTGATATTGTAAGAAGTTGAAAATTACAGACATCAGGCAGGTCATCGGCCAAAGAAACAGAAGAGGTAAGCAATGGCGCATGCGACGTTAACAAGAAAGAATACGGTGAAATTTGCGTTTGACCGAGCATATGTTAGACCAACGGCTTTTGAGATTCACGAGTGGCTATACGACACGGTCAAACTGAATGACGAAGAAATTGTAGGAATTCAGTTAGATTCTTTTCAGAATAGTGTTTTTGTGAAAATGACAAGCGAAAAATTTTGTGAGAAAATAATTGAGCTGAACTCCGGAAATTTGAAATTCAATCACACAGACGGAAACGTTAGCAGTGTTAAAGTATCCAATGCAGGAATGGGAATAATACATGTAAGAATACTGAATCTTCCCTTTGAAGTATCCAGTGAAACAATACTACACGCAGTTAAACCATTCGGAACAGTAATAGAGATAATGGAAGATAAGTGGAGTGGGAACATAAGATACAAAAAGTCAAACGGAGTGAGAATAGCAAAAATGGAAATATCTAGGCATATCCCCTCCTATATCAATGTGTGTGGTTTCCATGCTTTGGTAGTGTATGATGGCCAGCCAAGAACTTGTGCTGTATGCAATTCCGTGGATAACATAAGAGCAAACTGCCCAAGAATTCAAACAGAAACATTGCCTTTAACGTATGTGAAGCGGACAGCTGTTCAGGAAAACAACAACGAAAGCCATCGACCGGAATACCTACAGCAGTTTCCTCCACTGCAGGAACTTAACAGCATAGAGGAAACAACAGAAATACAGTCAACATCGCTTGCCACTAACATACGTGAAGCGGACAGCTGTTCAGGAAAGCAACGGAATCGATCGACCGGAAAACGCACAGCAACTTCCTCCACTGCAGGAAGCTGACGTAATAGCAAAAACAACAGAAATAACACCACTGGAAAAAGACAAAACTAGGAAAATCGGAGAAACAAACCAAATAGAAGAAGATAAACTCCAAACGAAGGAGACGGAGAACCTAAATTGTAAAGAACAGGGAAATCCAATAACAACACAAACAAAAAAAACGGAAATGACTTAGTAGAAATACTTAAAGACCAAAATGAAATCGAGGAAGCAATGGAATCAGAAAACGAAAGAAGTGATCTCACAAAGACGAATGATCCTCAGTCGACGGCTGATGAAATGGAGTGGACTCAACTGGAACTCGATAAGGCTGGTAGAAAGATACGAGCAAAGAGGAGACCCGAGACATACACTATACAGACAAGGATAAAGTCAAAAGAAGTGGAAAGTAATGAAAACACCAGAGCAAAAGGGAAGAAAATAAGAATACAAGCAAACGAAAAAATCCAACCAATGTCAGTAGAAGAACTTACCCTCAGATACCAATGTGCTTTTAGAAGGAGACAAAGAAAAAGCAAACACCTATTTAAGCTCTGGTAGATGACCGACCACAAGGAGAGTCAACAGAGCGTACTCAAACGGACTGAAACCTCAGAGCATCCGCAAAGAACTGAAACGAAGATACAGCAATAATAGCAAAAATAACCTGAGAGGAAAACTATATCAAGAAACTGATAGCATGATAAAAAGGAAATGCAGCAAGTACTGACAGAGATGCAAACATATTGCATAGCAACTATAAACCTAAATAGAATAACAAGCAAAACAGAATGTTTAAAAGACTTCCTATATGCCGCTGATGTAGATCTAGCCCTCCTTCAAGAAGTTTGTAATACCAATGTCCTTGACATAACAGGATATGAATACGTATATAATCAAGGCAACAAAGCCGGAACTGCCATATTGATGAAAGAGGGGATAAATTACAATAATCTCATCACTACAGAAAATGGCAGAGGAATATCAGTCACGATTGAAGCAGTTACAATATGTAACATATACGCCCTCTCCGGAACTCACAAAAGAAACGAGAGATCGAACTTCTTCAAAGAAGATATGTTACCTCTCCTACCAACAAATACCAACAGTCTGATATAAGGAGGTGACTTTAACTGCGTGCTACACTCTAAAGATCAGTTCCCAAATTTTAACGCCTGCAACTGATCTAAAGGTAATAGTCCAAGGACTCAGATTAAAAGACACCTGGGAAACAAAACATGGAACTGGCAGATCCTATACATACGTTACAAAGGACGCAGAAAGTAGAATTGACAGGATATACATAAGCGAAGATATCATTTCCGATGTTACTAGTGCAGAGGTATGGCCTGTAAGCTTTTCAGACCACAGCGCCTACATAATACATAATATGAGCAGACAAGAAATTCACCGAGGAAGAGGCTACTGGAAATTTAATACTGTTTTTCTAAAAGATCGCGAACTTAATGAAATGTTCCAAGAAGCATGGTAAATATCTATCAGGCAATATCAGAGATACAATAATAAACTAGATTGGTGGTTACAATGCGCGAAACCAAAACTGCGCCGTATGCTGATAGAATACGGAAAAGTAAAGAAGCAAGAACATAAGGAAACAGCGGAATTTTATTATGCCTGTCTAAGAGATACTTACCGGAATACGGACAGATTAATTCAAGACATAATAAAAATAAAAAGAATAAAAGCGAAACTAGTAGCAATAAAACGTTTCGAACTGGAGCAAATGATGATTAGATCTAAGACCAAATATGATGTACCAGAGGAAAAGACTTCAATATACCACTATATGCGGGAAAAGAAAAGAGCAAGGATTAAAATTCTTAAAAACTTGAGAATCGGTGAAGACACCGTTGTAACAAACCAAAAGAAAATTATAAACGAAGTTCATAAGCACTTTCAGGAACTATACGATGAGTAAAGTATTGACGTGGAAGATTCCAATGACTTACTCAGTATGGTGTGCAACATAATCGACGCAAATGACAACACACAACTGGAAAGAAGAATAACAGAAGAAGAACTAGAAGAAATTATAAAAACAAGTCCAAGGAACAAATCGCCTGGCCCTGATGGCATTCCAGTAGAAGTATACCTCCAGTTCTGGCCAGCCATCCAACAACTGACGGAAGTACTTAATGATGTGCTTACAATACCTAATGTACCCAGAAGCTTCAAAGAAGGATTAATAGTTCTGATACCAAAAAACGAAAACAACAGAAGCCTAGACGGAATGAGACCTATATCATTACTAAATTCAGACTATAAATTGTTCACTAGAATACTCACAAAAAGAATGATGCCTCTGATGAATAAAATAATTGCGGAACACCAGGTTTGTGCAGTACCTGGCAGAACAATCATGGGGACATTAAGCGAGTACAGAGACATCATTGCAGCCGCAGCAGTAACAGGAATAAATGCAGAGTTATTGTCCATCGACTTTAATAAAGCCTTCGACAGGGTCAGCCACATGCACATACGAAAGACATTTGAGAGATAGGATTCAGTAACTCTTTTATTAAAATTATACAGGAACTGCTCCATGAAGCAGAATCAAAAGTTTTAGTCAATGGCTTCAAAACAAAAGCAGAGCAAATAAAAAGGTCTGTAGGACAAGGTGACCCCATATCAATGGCGCTGTTCTCAATTGCTCTGGAACCTCTGTTGCGATAATAAACGCCACATCTGGAATCAAATATGCAAACAGAAAAATTACTTGCAGAGCCTACGCCTACGACGTATGTGTAGTGGCCAGGAATGCCGAAGAAATAAAAATCATCAGGGAAAACATCTTAAAATATTGTCGTGCAACGGGGGCAAAAATAAACTTAATTAAATGCAAGATGTTGACGGCATTCCATACCAGCAGCCTCATTGGATACAAGAAAGAGGAACAATGCAAGTCTTGGGAGTAGAACTGCACACGTGCCCACTAAATGATAGCCAGAAACTGGAGGACAAAGCTAAATGTGATTAGAGGAGCAGTAAGAGAGCATTACACCAGGAACCTAAATATGTACCAGAAAGTGGATCTTCGTCAATGAATACATAGTCTCAAAACTATCATACTTAGGCAGCATTTTCCCAATTCCAGCTTCAATCGCCAAGAGAATAACCTCGTGCCTTATAACTTCATACTAAGAGGAAACATCTTTAAGATTAAATATGCAACAGTGACTCTTCCCAAAACGAAAGGAGGTCTAGGACTAATCGACATAGAGTTGAAGTGTAGAGCATTATTCATTACAACTATGCTGAAGATCTTAAACAGCCTACCACAAAGTATAACCAGCGTACTGGCAAATGAATTACAACCAATCAGCAAAACACCACCGGTGAATGTAGGAGGAATCCACTTCAAATTGAGTCATATAAAGCGATACCACCTAGAAATCAGCTACTTATCACAGAAACAAAGCCCCCAGAACAAAACAAGACACCTCCTAGAAGAACTGAATCGTCAAAACCAAAGGAACAGACAAGAAGAAAAATACAAAGATTGCAGCTGGCAGCAAATTTGGAAAAATGTCAACAATAAAACGTTAAACCTTGCGGTTAAATCCACGTGGTACAAAGTGGTCAATGATATGGTAAGCACTGAAGAGAAACTTCATTCAATACATCTCAGCAATACAAACAAGTGCAGCCAATGCCAACAAATCGAAACCCTAGTCCACAGATTTGAGTGTGAAGAAATGAATGAAATATGGGAATGGACTAAGGAAAAAGTCGCGATAATAAACAGGACCGCAAAAAATCAGATCAGAAGAATTTATAAGACCACAGAGGAGAGCGTATCCCGACACAAAACATAATGCCACAATGGGGCTACTAGGACGCGCCGTATACTACACCTTCTCAAACAAGAGCAAAACAAAACCAGAATACTGGTTTTACCTAACAGAAGAATACAACAAACTGACACCCGTTCAAAAGAAAAGCTTCTTTGCAAATTTTTTAATTGTTATAAACGAATAAAATAAGAAAACATCAAAACTAGACAACATGAATGAAAATCACATTACGAAAAAGGGGAACAGAACACCCCATGAGTCAATAAACAAAGGTATAGAGCCAGGCAAAGAGCCTATTCATTGGTGAGCGAATGGTAGGGCTGAAGGGGAGGAAGGAGGCCCAAAAAAAAAAAAAATGTGGTAGGGTGACCCGAGTTCAAATCCCCATTGAATCAAATATTTTTACTTATTTTTATCTTCAAAAATTGTCAAGCTTCACTTATTTATTTTGTTAAAACTTCATTTAAATATTTTCATAGCACGAATTAAAATTTGAAACAAGTCACATTGCTTATAACAAATACACCAAACATAATTTCGGCCCATTTATCAACAATGGCTTCCTAATATGACTCGCTCCATACCCAATGAAATTGAGTCATGAGGCGAATCTGCTAGTAAACTGGAATCTGATACAAGAATTTTGCAATGTTTAGAAGCATTTCTCACTTGTTCTTCCATTTCCTTGTCGAGCTCCATTTTTGCACGCAACCGTTCTTGGAACAAATCGAGTGTAGAACAAAGAAAGAAAAAAACTATCTTCCCAATGCTACGTATTTCGTTTAAAATACCTCCTGATGATATACAAGTAAAGAAACGACGAAGATGAAATAAATAACCTGATAGGAGCTATTTCAATTGAAAACGCACCGAAACAACTTATTAACAAAAAGTGAAAGAAATGTGAGAATGGAGACTTTCTTGACGAATGATTGCAATGAATTTTTAAGGGTGTGCGGCCGATTTGTGTTGTGAAAAGACAATCCGTCGGTAGACCCGTGAATTCATTACGAAAAAAAAAAGAATTTTCAAAAAAAAAAAAAATGACGCTGAATTGTAGGTAATATGATTTGTTTTAAATATTATTTCACTCAATAAAAGAACGTAAATGAAGTTTTAACAAAATGAAAAGGTCAAGCTTGACAATTTCTGAAGATTTTTTTTTTTTTTTTAACTCTGCGGGGATTTGAACGCGCGTCAGAAAATTATGAAGGTAACACCCTACCGCATATACCACGCTGCCATTAGATAAAAACGGGTAATAATTTACTATATACCCGACATCTAGATTTTTTGTTGTTGTTTATTTGCAGGCGAATATTGAAATATCTATTACTTAATTACCTTGCAGCTTTCACTGCTCTGAGCTGAGCGGCTTTAAATTCGGATTTGTTGCAAAATTTCTTGTCATCATGAAAGCATCAATTTTTGGAAGATTATCCGACTGTGCTTTCAGAAAACCGCTTTCAGTCATTATTTGGTGTGTGTATTGTAGCAAGAATACAATATCTCACCAGTTATGCAGATATGTTAATATAAAATTCAAAACAATCGCAAAGCTATTAGAACTCCCAGCAACTACGCCCTTGTTCACAATAATATCGTGTACTTGGTCGTCACGATTCGATTCGACCAATAGCGTTGCGTTTTGCGAAGCTACATTTCCTTTTGTATTTTTAACACTTTTGATTAATTAAAATCAGTAAATAATAATCCAATAAATAGGAAAAAAACGTTATAACGGTAATTCTACACTAATAAAGTTTCAAAATAAAAATACTAGACGTAAATTTGAATTTCATGCATATTCCCTATTGGTGACTGAGGAAGATTTCCTATTCTTCTCAATTTTTCCGTAACGAGAATTTTTCTCGTATTTTCCATAAATACCAGAAAAAGAAACGTGAGATGTGAAAATAATCAGTATATAGCATACGTAATTAGATAGTATAGTTGCTATATAGTGGAATTACAACTTCTTGCTCTGACTTCTAAATACTTTATCCCTACGAGTTAAGTTTCACTGGAAAATTATTACATAAATTAATGTGTAATAACCAGTAAGTTTCCTAGCTTCTTCATACTGAAATTATCTGTAGCTGAAATTATGCGAATTCAAAATCTGGCTGCACTCAGTAACTTTAGTAAGTCAGGGACATATACCATCTGATTTAGATTATGATAAATTTTCGAATCTAAAAATTATAGTCTCTTCTTCTTGAATAAATTCGCCTGCAGATTCTTTACATATCTGGTTCTAATCTGTCTAATGTACTGAACTGCAAGCATAGAGTATTATCAAAATTTGACAAATTTTGAGTTTTCAGATGAAACGCAAGGTAAATCATTTAGATATATCAAATACTATATTAAATCATTTGTCATAAAAGGCTTATCTCATGTATTCCGGATACAGCCGAAATACGACAAAGATGTTGAAGTTTCTAAATACGCGGGGGATATTTGTATTACTTGTGCTATAAACAGATCATACTGCAATCGTTGCAACGATCTCCGCAGACACATTGTTCTGTATGCCCTTGGAAGTGTTGCGCCGGGATTCGGGGAAATTCCTTGATGGAAAAATGGCTGAATGCGGAATAATTAGATGACTTTTCCGAAAGAATGCGGCAAGCAACGTAACTTAACTTCGCATACCCCCCTTCCTTTCACCACCTTTTTTTTTTTTTTTTTTTTAACACTAGAACGACGGACCGTTGCATGGTTGGGGCTGGGCATACGGTATATACAAGATAGGGATGTAATGGATATTCGGATCCGCAAGTGCGAAACTTTCGCATGAAATCCTACATCCAAATTCCCATCCGTAATTATTAATGCGGATGTAAAGCGGAAGTTTTGTTTACATTGCTATACATATTATTATTTTCTCTTTACACGAGATTCTGCCCATCGTCGCTTAGCTAACAACAGAGTGATTCTTTTTTTTTATGGCAGAGTAATCCATAAAATGGTAGTAAATAAGGTAAAAACCATTGGAGTGGATAAGAAAGTCATTTGCTGGGTAGAAGAATTTTTAAAAGGTAGAAAACAGTAAGTTAGGGTAGGAAATGTAGTATCAAAAGAAGTTGAAGTAAAAATGGGTGTGCCACAGGGTAGCGTATTGGGACCATTGCTATTCATTATTCTAATGAATAATTGTGTTGATTGTTTGCTATCTGAAATTAGATTGTTTGCAGATGACAGAATGCTGTATAAAAGAATCAAAACGATAGAGGATTGTAAACAGTTGCAGGGTATCTGGACAAGATATCTCATTGGGTTGGTAAACATGGAATGAAGATAAATGCAAAGAAGAGACAGCTTATTAGATACACAAATAAAAAACAAAAGGTTAATTATGAATATAAGGTGGGGAAAGAATTGCTTGCTGAAGACTTGAAATGTAAATATCTTGGAATTACTTTTGATAACAAGTTTAACTGGGCAGGACACATTGGACAGGTGGTAGGAAAAGGTTTCAAAGTTCTGCACTTGTTGGAGAGAGTGATGAGGGGATGTACGAGAGAAGTCAAGGAATTGGGTTACAAAACTTTGGTCAGACCATTGCTCGAATATGGTAGTGTAGTATGGGACCCTCATTTTACGTATCAAATACAGGAGTTGGAAAGGGTGCAAAGAAGGGCTGCTAGATTTGTTTCTGGAAATTATCGCAGAATGCAATCAGTGATGGATATGATAAAGGAGCTGGAATGGGATTCATTGCAAGACAGGAGGAGAATGAGGAGGGTCATGGGAGTGTACAGGGCATATACTGGCCATGAGGCATGGAAAGATATTGCGATAGGTATGAAAAGTAGTGCATGGAAGGGAAAAGATGACCATGACCACAAGCTGGCATTCGATTTCGGGCACAAGGGTGTAGGAAGATTCTCTTTTTTAGGTAAGTGTGTCAGGGATTGGAATGAGTTACCAAGAGAAATGATGAATAATTTACCGAAAACTTTGAAGGAATTTAAAGATAAAATTTGTAGAGGGCAAATGTAGGTAGGTGCAGGATAGGGTGAAGATGGGTGTGTAGGGAAATTGCCACCGGAGCCTGTGCTCCATTGCAATTAAATTCAATTGAATTAGATTAAATTAAATTCAGTTAATGTAACAATGAACTGAACGGTGTTATTACCTAAACAACGAATTTACAAGTTTGAACTCCCATCATTGCATGTAAAGTAAAGCGGCCTATTCACGATTCAACTTATAGAACTTCCGTGTAGAAATAAAGTAGGATGCGCTCACCCATTCATGCTTTCTCACGATACACCATGTGTCCTTCTCACACACTCGTAGGTTGTTTCTTCCAAACGCTTCCTCCAATATCAATAGCTTGTTGGACGGCGAGCACCCTTGTTGGATATCTGGGAGTCCTACATCAGCAAATACGTCCTACATGTAGTCCTGTAACCCCTTTCTCGGCCCATCAAGAGTTCTATATCGAAAATCGGATCATCGTAGGTCCTACAAGTTGGACTGTGAATGGGCTACTAGACCGGTGGGAAGGAGGGTGGCGGACACAGGACCGAGCGTGGTGGGTGAGTGGTAACGCTCTGGCCTCGCATTCGGGAGGACGCGTGTTCGAATCCCCGTCCAGGCATCCAGATTTGTGACTTCCGTGGTTTCCCCAAATGCGAAAACTTTCTTAAAAGGTCATTGCCGAATTCCTTCCCATTTTTAGCTCCATCCCTTCCAGCCTCTAATGACCTCGACGCTGACAAGGCGTAGTCATAAAAAAACTATAAAGCCATCACGGAGATGTGCGGTGGCGTGGCCTTATGCTTGACGCTTGAATTAGTCGAGCCACGAACTTCGCAAAGTTCATATGAAAAAGAATGGTTTTTTAGTCGGGTGAATAATCATGTAAATAATTTAATTCACTTGTGAAATCATCCCCCTTTTTTGTTGTCGAAAGACAAGGCAAAAATAAATCAAAATGGCAGTAATATATCGAAATACACTTTACGTATGAAAAAGAAAATGGCATGAAAAATATACTTAAATTTATTTTTAAAATATAAATAATTATTCATTTATTTTGTGACATCCGCATCCGCTTCCATAAAACATCCGCAGATGTCAAGCATTGAACATCCGCAAAGATGACTTCCGTTACAACCCAAATACGAGGCAACGAACAGGGGTTGTTGTTGCAGAGCTCCCTTTTGTCAACGTTATTACATACTCTCGGAATGACAAAAATTTAACTTTGAATGTTACTAGCTGATCTGTTACTTTTGATTTTACGTTCCAGTAAGAGGCGATGCCGTTTTGCTCGCTGCGGGTATGCTACGAGCAAGGAGAAGTCTCTTACTTGAATTTCATGTACGTACTCTACGACCATGATCCTGAACGGTTTACAGCACAACTTAACCGGTTGTACATTTGGCGACTTCGTCCAGATCACCTACACCACCCTACGAAAAGCGGGATATTGACAACGGGAATTGCTGCCGCACATGAAAAAGTGTATTCTGCATTTAATTAATAAAAAAACTGAAATAATTCCCACATCTGCTTCATTGATCCAATGATTCTGCGGTTCAAAGAAACTAAAGTTTTATTTGAGATAGTACAGAAGACAACCATGAACATAAAAATAGGTCCGTTTATGAACTTTCCTCTTCGTTAGTATGAACAGTTTGCCGACAACAATCACCAAATCAGCTCCAGAAGAATTACATGGATTAATATTTCCTCACTAATGGGAAAAACGGAGTGTTATGGACAAGATGACCATTCTCATCAGGAACACATTCAAGCTGCGGGTCATTTTCTTTTAATTAAAATACTGTTAATAAATTTAGATCCGTCAAAATGATAGGACTGTTGCTGCTATCGAAATGAAATTCGCTGTTGCAGTAAAGAATCACTCAATTTATTTAACACTGTTACAACAACATTTAAAATCTCTTAACAGCACTCCTTAACATGCTCCGAACACAAATCACATTCTAATACAATCTCCGTACAGCGCGGCTCAGATACGAGCCTATATGTTACAAAAATGTGTCGCAAACTTATTCACTGTTCGTTCTCAGCTGTTGCCCGGGAGCCCACCAAAGATTCTTACACTATTAGCTATCGCTACCCCAAAAACTGTACTTACCGTGGCCTGTAGAATCTTTTAACAAATTAATTTACAGTCTTTAATGCAATTATTCATTAACACCTATGACTAATTAAATGGTAAACCATAGTCCACTTTAATAAAATGCGTTAAGCCTGAAGACTGCACTCGCCTCTATAGCTCGGCAACCTTCCGCGAGTCTCGATAATGCCCGAAGTGTTAGTTACACTGACTGCAACCACAGCGCTGCTTGGCTGACCAGAAAAGTTCAAATGAATAATCAAATTTGCGTTTATAATAACAAGAAGTAAAAATTTGAAATAAATAAATGAATTTTATTTGATTGGCACTTACATTGTTAAAAAGAAGGTATAACCGATTCCATCAAAAATGTAATTGTCTGTGGAGTGGCAGGAATAAAAATTATAATGTGAAGCATAGATATTAAAAAAATATTGTGTGACGTTCGCTTCAATATATATGTTGTTGCTTATTTACGACGACTAGATTCAGAAATTCATGTAAGAAGAAGAGCATCTGAAGTTTACGCCGTATTATCTGTATCAGTTACAAGAACCAAGTGGCAACATAACCTAAGAATTATTTTGACAGGCCGTAAGAAACAAGGAGGTTTACACGAAAATAAATAATTTAATTTGATTTCATTTGTGGTACTTGTATTAACAATAGAAAGTTTAGTCGCGATGCCTGCTAAAAGGCAATTTTTTGCTGTTGAAATAACTACATAAAAAAGGACAGATATAAAATATTAATTTGCGACGTTCGTTTAAATGTATATGTTGCTATTTCTTAATTTTCCACGCTTAAATCCATAAATTCAGGTATGGATCTGTTCTTTGAACCAGTTACTAGAACCAGGTCACAACATAACTTAATAATTTTTTGATAGAAGATGCGAAATAGGGAAGTTTTTTAAAACGTCAGAGAAAATTTTTAGTAAACGAAGATAATCACGAAATCTAATATTGTAATAAGCAAATCTGTATCATCAATGACGTCGTCAGTCACGCCATGACATCACTCTATGACGTCGCCCTATTACATCACGCTTTTCTTCTTCTCTTGCCCAATTTACGATTAGATACGTTTTTCTAGATTCAATTCTATTTAGCTAAGCATCAGTAAATAAATTAATTGCTACAACACTGAGAGAAAAGTACGTATTCCGTTTACATAAACATATCAATTATTAGTGGCTTTTTCTAAATAAAATTCGTTTGATGTAGTTTTTTCTTATACGCTCTGGACAGCGATATTGTTGGTACATTAAGCTAACATTACATCATCTATTAGTATAATACGCTAGATGTAGCATGTCACGGCATGACGACAATCTATGACGTCACGCTTTACGATGATATTCTTGGGAATGCGCGTTATTTAATAACATTTCCAAGCATCAGTGAATAAATTAACTCACAGAACACTGCAATAAAAGTATATATTGCGTTAAAATCGACATATCAATCATTAGATGCTTATATTTACGTAATATTCTTTTGATACAGGTCTATACCAAAAGTAGTAGGACTGATTTTTTTAAAAAAAAAATTATTGAAGATATCTTTACAATTCCTTAATCCTCTTCGAAATAGCACCTTTAGGCAGCTACACGCCAAAAATTACGCTCCTGCCATTGGCCATACGCCATCTGGAAGTCAGTTTCGGGGACGCTGTTGAGAGCCCTCGTCGATGCTGCTTCAACGTCCTGGATTGAGTCAAACCGCTGTTCCTTCAGCTGCCTTTTCATCCGTGGGAATAAAAAAAAAAGTCAGTTGGAGCCAGATTGGGACTGTAGGCGGGGTGCAGCAACGTGGCAACGCTGAATCGGGCCAACAGTTGCCTTCTTCATCCTCCCGTCCAATGAAGGCTCGCATGAGCAAATCAAAGATCAAGACAATGCTGATCGTGTTTTTCTTTTTTTTTACCGTCGCGGGGTGATTCATAAGGAGTTCGTTTCCCCTGGGGACACTGTCAGTTCGAACTTTTACGTGCAAGTGCTAAACCGCCTGCGAGACCGAGTGAATCGCGTCCGACAAGTCATCTCCGCCAACTGGACTCTGCATCACGACAATGCGCCGTGCCAAGGCGCGCCGTCATGAGGTAACTGTTGGCCCGAATTGACATTGCCGCCATATTGTCTCTGATTGCCGCTTTGCTGCACCCCGCCTACAGTCCTGATGTGGCTCCATCTGACTTTTCTTCCTCACACGGATGAAAAAGCAGCTGAAGGAACAGCGGTTTGACTCAATCCAGGACGTTGAAGCAGCATCGACGAGGGCTCTCAACAGCGTCTCCGAAACTGACTTCCAGAAGGCGTATGGCCAATGGCAGCAGCGTAATTTTTGGCGTGTAGCTGCCTAAGGGTGCTATTTCGAAGAGGATTAAGGAATTGTAAAGATATCTTCAATAATTTTTTTTAAAAAAAATCAGTCCTACTACTTTTGGTATATACCATGTATATAGAAGTATTCCTTAAATTCTTTGTCCATGGATATGTAAGATAAAAGCTTCGTATTTCGAGCATCAGTGTTGAGAAAAGTTTGGTTAGAGTATTACTTAGGATGGATACGAATTACAACTGGCATTCGCCGCTACGGCAGAAGACATGAATAATTTAGCTTTTTTTCAAAATAATTTAAACTGTGCCCTGTTATTGAAATTATTAATTAGCATGAACGGAAATAGTTGCCCACTAATCCAGAATTGTTCAGCCAACACTACAATTAATAACATAAGTTTATAAGATTTATTTAAATCTTCTTTGCTTTCACTGAGTAATATTACTGAGGCTATTATTTTCGCAATGTGTAACTATGTCAACTATTGATAAGTTTATAAGATTTATTTAAATCTTCTTTGCTTTCACTGAGTAATATTACTGCGGCTATTATTTTCGCAATGTGTAACTATGTCAACTATTCGAATGTTGTAATATCGATCTGAATCACGTTGGAGATTTTTTGTTTTTTACGTTTCTTTTTTGTTAAAGGATTTTGATCAAATTTATGTTGTTGCTTAATCACTGTGTCTCATCAACGAATTGTCGTTTTGGTCGGAAAACTGTTGCACACGTTCGTTTTGTGATATTATTGGCTATGATAAAATAAGAAAGAGGCCCAAAGAATTGTGCTATTCGTTTGAAAATTACCACATACGTTCCTATGGTCATACATATCTTTTAAGAAAAACTGTACATCAAAGCAAAATGAAACTTACTTTAGATGTGAAGCAACAAGAAAATTACAAATTAACACAACACAAAACAGCCAATTCACTTCGAATTGTCACGTCAAAGATATCATCTGTACAGCAACAACTGTACAAACGCTGGCAACGTTTCTTGATAGGATATGAATATCTTCCTGCGTTGTAAAATTCACTTCTTACAACAACTTATTTTATACTTATGTCGCGATACATGATACCACCATCAATGCGCGTACGATTGAAGCTGTGATTTTGTACCGGCAGTATTAGCCGAGATTTTGGTTAGGTTGAAATTCAGCCTGAACCAAAATAAATAATGAACCTTATCGCAGCAAAAGCATGTTGAGATTTAGCTATTATCAGTTATTTAAGCAGGTTTCATAAGCACGATGTCACGTTTTGATTTCATGAATCACGATATAAACTGCTCCCATATGTGGTTAGTTTTAAAATGCAACCTGGACCAGGATAGCAACCGAAACATTTTGTTACAGTGACAGGCAATAGGAATTGCATTTATTTTATAACAATTCAATTTATTTCAACAATTGCTAAGAAATGAATTGCTACAATACTACAAGTATGCTACAAGTATGAATTTTGTTTAAATTGTCATATCATTACTTGGTTTGAATGAAAGAAGTTCCAAATTGTTTGCAATCTATGCAACCTAAACCGCAATTTAAACTAATATTACGTGACATAACGTAAGTTGTTAAGATTTGTTTTTAGCATCCTTCCTTTTCACTGTGCGAGGCGTTAAAACATCGAACTTCATCATAGACAATAAGAAAGTTGTAAGAAACTGTGATGATTTTGGATCAAGTTTGTATCGCATGATGCATGATCGATATCGATGCATGATGACATTCACAAGCGATAAAGGGAATGTATAAATTCGCTGGTGAATGAAGCTTTGTTTTTCTACCGGCTATATTGGCGAAGATTGTAGTTAGGCTGAAACGCAACCTGGACCAAATTGACAAATGAAACGTTTTGCTACATCACAAGGGACGAGAAATTACACCATATTGAGATTTCATTTATAAAAATTCTATTTATGTAAGCAACTAAAAAGATATCAATTGCCAGAACAGTCCGTTAAACCCGTAATTTTTGACGGGCTTTGTGCCTAGTCTATTAGTATAATACGCTAGATGTAGCGGCATGATGTCATGTCACGGCATGACGTCAATCTATGACGTTGCGCTATGACGTCACGCTTTTACGATATTATTCGTGGGAATGCGCATTATTTAATAACATTTCCAAGCATCAGTGAATAAATTAACTCACAGAACACTGAAATAAAAGTATTTATTGCGTTAAAATCAACATATCAATCATTAAATGCTTATATTTACGTAATATTCTTTTGATATATAGAAGTATTCCTAAAATTCTTTGTCAATAGATATGTAAGATAAAAGCTTCGTATTTCGAGCATCAGTTTTTGCGAAAAGTTTGGTTAGAGTATTACTTAGCTCTATTAGTAATCTAATATAACCTGGCAAGACGTAAGTTGTTCATATTTTTTTTTTTTTTTTTTTAATTTCCTTTGCTTTCACTGATGACATGTTTCAGCCGTAGGTAACTGTAATACTGGTCTGAATAACGGATAACATGAAATCCAGATGTAAACACCCTTGAAGATTTTAGATTTAGTTTATATCGCCATGAATTATTGCCACTAAAATGTGATTAGTATCTATGTATTAATATACTTGTAACGGAAGTATTGTTTCTCTGGCGGCATGGTTAGAGGTTTCTACGATAACCGTGAAGCCGCAATTTTATGATGTATTCTTATGTAACTCGACGAAAAAAATTGAAAGTAGGGAATAAAATTCACTTAATTCTCGAAATATTGTATCTCAAAATTGACGTGGTTAGGTTGAAATGCGGCCTGGAAAAGAAGAAAAATTTCGCCATTGCCAAATTTGATGATATCGTATGTAACTCGAATAGACAAATTGAAAACAAAAAATACATTATCTTTTCATATCTCGCGTAGTTTTCGAGGTATTGTATCTCAAAATTGCGGATGTTTGAGTGAGATCTGGCCTGGACCAGAAAAAACAAATTACCAAAACCGCTATATCTACACGGTGGAAATGCACTATATGGGTTTTATTTTCTTCCTGGTGGTTGTTGTTAGGTTGAAATACGTCCTGGACCTTAGGAAACTTCACCAAAAGCACAAGGAACTATACCAATAACTGATTTTTAGCATGCTATTTCTCGAAAACCAAGAAAGATATCAAAAAAATTTATTCGTTATTTTTTATTTGTTTTGTCGAGTTCTACGAAACTTCATTATCAAATTGTGGCGCCACGATAATGGTTGAACTGGCTGTGGTTAGATTGAAATGCAACCTGGACCAGGATAGCAACAGACAAATTTTGTTACTGTGCAAGGCAATAGGAATAATATTATGATTTATTTTTGTGTTTATTATACAATTTCTAAGAAATGATTTGCCAGAACACTGAAAGCAAATTACCGGTATGTATTTTGTTTAAATTGGCATATTAATTATCACTTGATTTTTTTTTTACTGAATTCATTACTTGGTTTGAATGAAAGAAGTTCCAGATTGATAGTGAGATATGTGGGCTAAAACACAGTTAAAACTAATGTTACGTGGCATAACATAAGTTGTTAAGATTTATTTTTAGCATCCTTCAATTTCACTGGGGCCATTTCAACAGCATGTAAGCTATGTCATCCGTCAAAACATCAATCTTCATCACAGATAATAAAAAATAAGGATGTAAGAACGCGTGAAGAATTTGAATCATGTTTATATCGCGATTCATGATGACACTCAAATGCGTTACAGGGAATATTGCAATTTGCATGTGATAGAAGCT
Source organism: Vandiemenella viatica (assembly GCA_031002005.1). NCBI lineage: Eukaryota > Metazoa > Arthropoda > Insecta > Orthoptera > Morabidae > Vandiemenella > Vandiemenella viatica. The sequence goes on from JARYHS010008075.1 coordinate 137,752,992, forward strand.
TTTGTTTTCTAGCGGCAATATTAGTGATGATTGCGGTTAGACTGAAATGCGACCTGCATCAAGTTTACAACTGAAATCTTTTGCTGCATCACAAGGAACGAGAAATTACAGCACATTGAACTTTATTTCAAAACAATTCTGCTTAGGTAAGCAACTAAAAAGAAATTAATTGCCAGAACACTCCTTCAAACCCGTCATTTTTGACGGGCTTTGTGGCTAGTTTTAAAGATAATGAACGTTATTTGACTAAAATTGTACTTAGTCAGTGATGAAACAAAGTGGTAAAGTACCGCATTCAACGCGTCATTTTTGAAGGTTGTTTTGCCGAAACACTGAAATAAAGGTATGTACTGAGTTTAAATTAATATTTTAATTGTTAGTTGCTTTTATTACTGATGTAAGTATATCAGATACATGTAAATATTTCCAGTTCGTCAAATTTAGATCGCTATACAATGAATGTATTCGTGCTCGGGTAACAGCATCTATGAGTTTTGAACAGCAATAATAGTAGTAGTTGTGGTTGTATCATAATGCAGATAGAGCAAGACAACTCACACATTTTTCTACAGACTAAATCACGATGAATTTTTTTTATATATAAATAATTTAAGCTGCTTTCATAGGCTCAGAGTTACTGAAGTTACGGCATTTTTATACGAATGGAAGTAGTTCCGTATTATTCGTGTTGAATAAGACTTGGACCAGGAATAAAACCAATAAAATGTGCTATAGCATAAGGTTTTAGGATTCCTGAATTATTTTTAGTGTAATTGGTTTCCTAATTCTGACATCATTCATTCAGTAGAACTTTCATCTGTGTCGCTGTGTAAAACCCGAAACACGTAATACAGATACGGGCAACCCAATCAGATGTAACACCGGCATGTAGGAGCAGCGTAAAAGAATCTCGACGGTTAAAAGTTCTCGTAATTAACTGTAGAAGCGTTTGTAACAAACAACCGGAACTTGATAGCATTATTTGTAGCACAGAGGCGAATATCGTTATCGGTACAGAAAGTTGGCTAAAACCGGAAACAAGTTCCGCCGAAATTTTTAAAGATAGCATGAATGTTTTTCGTTAAGACAGATAACATTCTCATGGAGGTGGGGTATTTATAGCTGTGAGTAAATCTCTCCCATGTAATGAAATAGAAGTCGATACGATCTGTGAAATAATATGGATTAAACTCAAAGTTGCTTGGTCAAAACTCATCATAGGCGCCTTCTACCGTCCACCCAATTCCGACATAGCTATCGCCGAGGAGTTAAGAAATAATGTAAACAGTATAGCTAGCCGTTTTCAGGATCATGCTATGATTCTAGGAGGCGACTTCAATCTGCCTTATATTGACTGGAGTAATGACGTTCACATTACAGGTAGCAGGGATAAGGCAGCTTCTGAAGTAATTCTCGAATTGTTCTCAAATAATCATCTCGTGCAGCTAGTTAATGAACCTACGCGGTGTCATAACGGTAGCGAAAATATTTTAGATCTGCTGGTTACCAACAGGCCAGAATTATTCACCGAAATTTCAACGACCACAGGTATAAGCGATCACAAAGCGGTAATTGCAACTATCAGACTAATGACCAAGCGAAAAAGGAGAAAACGGCGGATTGTATACAAATTCAGTAAGGCCTCTAAGGAGTGTTTTAGAACCTACCTGACGAATAATTACCATAACTTCAAGTCAAAAAATGACACCGTTGAAGAGATGTGGCATCGATTTATACGAATAGTCAGGGAAGGTATGGATATACATATACCGAAGCGGATAATAAATGGGGAGGATGATCCACCGTGGTACACATGCGAAGTCAAAAGATTACTCAAAAAACAAAGGAGGATACATGCACGCTCAAGAAGGAAGTGGTGTCGCAGTGATTTAGAAACCTTAGCTAAATTAAGAGGACGTATTAAGAATGTAATGCGTGAGGCCTTCAACGATTTTCATTCCAACTCTTTCTCTAAGAGTCTCATAGAAAACCCAAAGAAATTATGGTCGATGTACGAAAAGTCAATTGTACCAAAGCAATATACCAGCACTAATTCGTGAAAGTTCAGAGGTTAATGAAAGCCGCGATAAAGCTAACGTACTAAATACTGTATTCAAAAATTCATTTACTGATGAAAATATTCCCATTTTCCCACGCCGTATCGAGTTGGTGATGGAATCATTAGGGATAGATACTGCAGGTATCATAAAGCAAAGCACCGGGCCCAGATGGAATTCCAGTAAGAATATTTTCAGAATATGCGGCGGAAATCGGCCCATTTCTGTCTGATATATTCAGTAAATCATTAGAAGAGCGAAAAGTACCTTCAGACTGGAAAATCGCGCAAGTAACTCCGATTTTCAAGAAAGGCGATCGAAGTGATCCTGGAAACTATCGTCCAATATCTATAACATCTGTTTGTAGTAGAGTTATGGAGCATATTATATGCTCGAACATTATGAAATTTCTAGACGATAATAATTTGCTTACAACAAATCAACACGGATTTCGGAAGAAAAGATAATGTGAAACACAGCTGGCCCTATTTACACACGACGTAATGAAAGTTATTGATGCAGTTTCACAAGTAGATGCCATTTTTTTTAGATTTTCAGAAAGCCTTTGACTCTGTGCAACACAACCGCCTTTTAGCGAAACTACGAGCGTACGGTATATCGGATCAGCTTTGTGAATGGATACAGGATTTTCTAACTGGTTGGTCGCAGTATGTCGTCGTTGAAGGAGAAAGTTCTTCTAGTCTAGATGTTACATCGTGGCTACCTCAAGGAAGTGTAATAGGACCACTTCTTTTTTAATTTTTATAAACGATCTCGGAGACAAAGTGAAAAGCCTTTTTAGATTGTTTGCTGATGATGCGGTTATTTATAGGGAAGTAAGGAATTTGGCCGATTGCTTAGAAATTCAGCGTGATCTGGATATAATTTTGGCATGGTGCGCTGAGTGGCAAATTACGCTAAATTGCAAAAAGTGCAAGACAATGAGCATAACTAACAAAAAGAATCCAATTGTTCAGAAATACGAGTTAAACAATACAGTTATTGATATGGTCGATTCTATGAAATATTTGGGAGTAACAGTAAAAAGGAACATGAAATGGGACTTACACATTAATTCGTTGCTAGGTAGAGCTAATTCTAGGCTGCGATTCATAGGTCGAATATTAAAAAATTGTAATGAACAAACAAAGGAGATAGCGTACTAATCTCTTGTGCGTCCACATTTGGGTTATTGTTGTGCAATTTGGGATCCGTTTCGTAAGGGGTTGATCGAAAGTGTAGAGAAAGTACAGAGAAGAGCCGCTCGATTCGTGACCGCGTCCTTATGAAAGCGTCACAGAACTGATTAGTAGACTAGGCTGGGAGTCTCTGGTAGATAGACGACGCACGTTTCGTTTAAACTTATTGGTAAACCTTCGTACTCCTACTTTCACTCACGAGTGTAGTGAAATACTTCGTCCACCAACGTATTTGAGCCGGAATGACAGGATAGATAAGATTAGAGAAATAAGGTGCCGCAATGATTCTTATATGAATTCTTTTTTCCCTCGTACCATTAGGGATTGGAATGCACAACAAAGAGATTAGCTTTGGTGCTGAGCACCCTCTGCCACCCACAATTTTGTGAATTGCAGAGTATATATGTAGATGTAGAAATACAACTGAAGTATGTAAATATTACTAAATAAGGTTTATATGAGTATTCTATAACAACAGTTCTATTTATTTAGGCAACTGCAGAGAAATGAATTGTCAGAACACTCCATTGAAGCCGTTACAGCAGAGGGCATAAGATTATTTTTAAGTTAATTATGTTGTTTCCATGAGTGTTCTGTTACTTAAATCATTACTTCGTTTTAATTAAATCGCGATCAATACAGCATAGACTACAATTAAAACTAATATTACGTGGAATGAAGGAAGTAATTAAGATTTATTTTTAACTTCCGTTGCTTTTACTGATGTCATATTTCAGCCACATGTAACTCTGTCAGTCATTCAAACATTGCTGTAGTATCGATATGAATCACGAAGATAAAAAAAGGAAAGTGTCAGAACCAGTGAGGTTTTTTGATCAAGTTTATATCGCCATGTATTAATATGCGTGTGATTGAAGTATTGTGAATGTGATGGTATTAGTGTGGAGTAGAGATGGGTCACAAATAACTAAGCGGCTACAAATAACCGTTATTATAAAAACGCCGTTTAGAAAGTAGCGGCCAAAACGATAACTGGCGTTATTCAAATAACGGTCAGCACTTCCCTCTCTGACAGCGCTGTAATTGTTCGTCGACCGCCCGCTACGAGTGCATCAGTCACCGCTTATTGCCTCTCTCACCGTTATTAATTGCAATAAATACCACTAGATGACACTACCATCGCAAAATAATAGTTATTAACTACGATAGCGATCACTAGAGGACACCACCTATGTAAACCGCTTTTTCCAACCTCTAACCGTTATTAACTGCGATAGCGCCAAACAGATGTCGCTACTGCTGACGACGTTAAATACTACTTTGCAGGTGTTATTTGCGATAGGGTCCAAAATTTATCATCTCTCTACGACTTAGTGACCATTAAACTGGTTTTCAGCATCCATCCTTCCATCAAAAACCACTTGATTATGCTTTTTGTTACAGTTGTGTACATGTGTTATATCGTCTTTGCCAGTTGAAGGCGTTATTAACTTCGATAGCGATCACTAGAGGACACCACCTATGTAAACAGCTTTTTAATACCTTTAACCGTTATTAACTGCGATAGCTACCAACAGATGGAGAAACCATCGAAAAGCGCTAGTATTTCCACAAGTCAATTAGTTTAAAACAGCAAATCATATTTACATTTCAAATTACTTTTATGTACGTCTGAACAACATATTTAAATTGCAGCTGGTCTGTTATTTGGGACACACTTACAACATATGTAAAGTATGCTATACATGTAACTATAGCCACACAAAACTTAATGCGAATTAATAGCCGGACTGAAAAATTGTTTACTTTCAGCAAAGTTAATCTTCTGTATTTGTTGCATATATTCATAAATACTCATACTACAAATTCATTAGTTTCAAACAGAAAAATATATTAACACGTAATCAAAACTGCCCACTTCGCATTTTTTTTTTAATCGTACGTCCGTAAATCACGTTATACACAAACCGCTAAAGCTGGTCGTGTTAAAATTCTATATTAATTTATCAAGGCATCACTGCGACTTATTAAATACATAAACACAAGTCGAAGGCGTATATAAAGTCTCTTGACAGTTACTATGGAAGCCGCTTGTTAGGAAGCCGCTTATTTGAAAGCCGCTATTCGTGACATATCGTTAAACGCTAAATAACGCTAATAAGCGGCTTTTCGTGACGTCAGGGCCGCTATATTCGTCACATCCGGTTATTTGACATTTCCGGTTTTTCAACAAGAGAAGAGCGTTTCTGAGCAGAGGTTTTAGTAGCGTCACCACAGATATTACTTCAGAACAAAATAACTATACGTTATTTTCTAACGGTTAAAAAAAGCGGTTAGATTAAAGAAGCATAACTGAATAACGTATTACTGGAAAAAAGCGTTTTGCCCATCTCTAGTGTGGAGAACGTGGATCATATATTTTTTGCCTGTGGACGCCGCTGGGCAGAATCAACTGAATTAATAGAAGAGCTGACTAAACACGGGGTGGAATTCCCTTCCAAGATATAGACCCTTCTCCACGAAAATAGGATGGAAATCTTCACGGTTCTCTTCAATTTTGCAATAAGAAACAACATAGAAATATGACATTCACATTTCTAAACCTTACATTACATTTAAAGGTAACCACTGTCCGTTTGAGATAACCAGTCTGCTGATTTCTATACCCAAAAGCTTTATATTTTATACTGTGTCTTAAGTGTACACGTAACCACTGGAGCAAATTAGAAAACTTGTATGCTGAATTTTGTATTTACATGATGCAAATTATATATTGTATTTTAAGTTGTAAATACTTTATGTAAAAACTTATCTTATTTTATATTTATTTCATTGCAATATTCTATCATATTGTATTATTGTTTTTTATATTATATTTATATTGTATTATATGGTGTTATATTGAACATGTGTTTTATGATGTCCAGTAGATGAACGTATAACAAATGAAACCAGATGACAGAACTATTGAAAAACCCACATGTATAAATAACCAAATTGCATGGTTTGTACCAAAGGCCAAATAATTTTTTTTTTAAAGTATTGTTTTTCAGGCTGCAATTTTAGCGTAGTTTGTGATTAGGTTGAAATGCTATCTAGACCAGGATGACAATTGAAATTTTTTGGAAAAGTGCAAGGCACGAGGAATTACATTGAACTTTATTTTGTAACACTTCTATTTAGTTAAGCAACTGCTAATAAATGAATAGACAGAACACTGCAAGGAAAGTGTATTTCGTTTAAATCGGCATATTAATTATTATTTGCTACTTTTTACCGAAATCATTACTTGATTTGAATGAAATTAGTTCCAAATTGAACGCTGTCTATGCGTCCTACACCACAATTGAAACTAGTATTGCATGGTTTAAGGTAATTAGTTAAGATTTATGTTTAGTAACTTCCATGTTCACTGACTTCATATTATTGGAGTCATTATTTCAGCCACACATAAGCTGTGTCGACTGTTAAAACTTTGGTGTGCATCACAAATAACAAAAAATAAAGATATAAGATCCCGTGAAGATTTTGAATCAAGTTTACATCGCGATGCCTGGTAACATTAACATGAGATAAAGGGAACGTATTAATTCACATGTGATTGTAGCTTTGATTTTCTAGAAGCAATATTAGCGGAGTTTGTGGTTAGGCTGAAATACAACCTGGACCAAAGTGACAACTGTTTTGCCAGAGGAATTACATTGAGCTTTATTTTATAACAATTTTATTTAGCTATGCAATAGAAAAAAAAAATGAATTGCCAGAACACTCCATTCAACCCGTCATTTTTGACGGGCTTTGGGGCTAGTAAATCAATAAAATAGATAATCGTAACTTAGTTTTGAAAATACTATTTCTTTAGAAAGTTTTTTAGTGCGTCATTTATGAAAGTAATTGCAAGTTGTGCAAATGGAGGGCAGAGGTAAAATAATGCGAGAAAGAGATGCGTAGCTCATTTCATCGCTGCGACTCTGAGTCATTGCGAATTTTGTTTACCTCCCATTGTCTGTTGTGGAAGAAGCAGCCAAAAGGTGAAGGGTAAAACAGTATTTTAGTAAGTGGAAAGCTACTTTTTATCACGTTTAATGAGGTGGTTATCAGAATGTACTTTTAAAATTCTTCATTAGCCATGCGCACTGCCCGTGTAAAGGATCTATGCGCTACTAATCTTATATATATATAAAAATAGACGTGTTTTTTCCTATATTTCACTTTTCAGCTACCACTACCAGGCACAGATCACTGATGTTTGTGTGTGGAAGTAGCATGGAGTTTCCTGTCATGCACAACGTTGGCCGAATGCCGATAGCTGTGGGGATGAGGGAGATATAATGATTAAAGTTGGTCAGTGCAGGGCGTTTTCATATTTCGACCAAAAATTCGTATCTCCGTATACTTCACTTTCCTGCCACAACTACATAACATAGACTTTTCGTGTTTATGTGTGGTATTAGAGTCGTCTCTCCTGTCGTGCACTATGGTTGTTAGATGTCGGTAGCTATGGGGGTGTGGGAGATATGGGGGTTGAAAGTGGTCGACCTGAGGCAATTTCGACTTCTGCCAAAGACAAAAGTGTCATGGTGTATCACTTTTCAGCGAAAACTATAGATCACAGATAACTGGCGTTTGTGTGTAGTAGTAGCACAGAGTCACCTTTCGATCACAACAGCGGCCGAATTTCAGAAACTGTGGTACTGTGGTAGATATGGTGGCTGTAAGTGGCCGACCAAGGATATTTTCGCATTTCGACTGTCTCCGCATATGTCACTTTTCTGCCACAACTACATAGCATAGAGCATTGGTGTTTGTGTTTGGTAGTAGAATCGTCTCTCCTGTCGTGCACTATTGTTGTTAGATGACGGTAGCTATGGGGGTGTGGGAGAAATGGGGGTTGAAAGTGGTCGACCTGTGGCAAATTCCGACTTCTGCCAAAGATAAAAGTGTCATGGTGTATCACTTTTCAGCGAAAACTATAGATCACAGATAACTGGCGTTCGTGTGTAGTAGTAGCAAAGAATCACCTTTCGATCACAACAGCGGCCGAATTTCAGAAACTATGGTACTGTGGTAGATATGGTGGTTGTAAGTGGCCGAACAAGGATATTTTCGCATTTCGACATTCTCCGCATATGTCACTTTTCTGCCACAACTACATAGCATAGAGCATTGGTGTTTGTGTTTGGTAGTAGAATCGTATCTCGTGTAGTGCACTATGGTTGTTAGATGTCGGTAGCTATGGGGATGTGGGAGATATGGGAGCTGAAAGTGGTCGACCTGTGGCAATTTCGACTTCTGCCAAAGACAAAAGTGTCATGGTGTATCACTTTTCAGCGAAAACTATAGATCACAGATAACTGGCGTTTGTGTGTAGTAGTAGCACAGAGTCACCTTTCGATCACAACAGCGGCCGAATTTCAGAAACTGTGGTACTGTGGTAGATATGGTGGTTGTAAGTGGCCGAACAAGGATATTTTCGCATTTCGATTTTCTCCGCATGTGTCACTTTTCTGCCACAACTACATAGCATAGAGCATTGGTGTTTGTGTTTGGTAGTAGAATCATATCTCATGTAGTGCACTATGGTTGTTAGATGTCGGTAGATATGGGGGTGTGGGAGAAATGGGGGTTGAAAGTGGTCGACCTGTGGCAGTTTCATACTTCTGCCAAAGACAAAAGTGTCATGGTATATCACTTTTCAGCGAAAACTATAGATCACAGATAACTGGCGTTTGTGTGTAGTAGTAGCACAGAGTCACCTTTCGATCACAACAGCGGCCGAATTTCAGAAACTGTGGTACTGTGGTAGATATGGTGGTTGTAAGTGGCCGAACAAGGATATTTTCGCATTTCGACTGTCTCCGCATATGTCACTTTTCTGCCACAACTACATAGCATAGAGCATTGGTGTTTGTGTTTGGTAGTAGAATCATATCTCATGTAGTGCACTATGGTTGTTAGATGTCGGTAGCTATGGGGGTGTGGGAGAAATGGGGGTTGAAAGTGGTCGACCTGTGGCATTTTCATACTTCTGCCAAAGACAAAAGTGTCATGGTGTATCACTTTTCAGCGAAAACTATAGATCACAGATAACTGGCGTTTGTGTGTAGTAGTAGCACAGAGTCACCTTTCGATCACAACAGCGGCCGAATTTCAGAAACTGTGGTACTGTGGTAGATATGGTGGTTGAAAGTGGCCGAACAAGGATATTTTCGCATTTCGACTGTCTCCGCATATGTCATTTTTCTGCCACAACTACATAGCATAGAGCATTGGTGTTTGTGTTTGGTAGTAGAATCGTATCTCATGTAGTGCACTATGGTTGTTAGATGTCGGTAGCTATGGGGGGTGTGGGAGAAATGGTGGTTGAATGTGGTCGACCTGTGGAAGTTTCATACTTCTGCCAAAGACAAAAGTGTCATGGTGTATCACTTTTCAGCGAAAACTATAGATCACAGATAACTGGCGTTTGTGTGTAGTAGTAGCACAGAGTCACCTCTCGATCACAAAGCCGCCGAATTTCAGAAACTGTGGTACTGTGGTAGACATGGTGGTTGTAAGTGGCCGACCAAGGAAATTTTCGTATTTCGACGAAAGGCATATGTCTCCGCAGATTTCACTTTTCTACCACGACTACATAGCATAGAGCATAGGTGTTTATGTGTGGTAGTAGAATCGTGTCTGTTGTCGTTCAATACGGTTGTTAGATGTCTTTAGCTATGGGGGTGTGGAAAATATGGGGGATGAAAATGGTCGACCTGCGGCAATTTCATATTTCTGCCAAAGACGCATGTGTCACGGTGTATCACTTTTAAGTGAAAACTATCAATCGCAGATCACTGATGTTTGTGTGTGGTAGTAACACAGAGTCTCCCATCGATCACAACGTTGGCCGAAGTTCGGTAACTGTGGGAGTGTGTGAGATATGGTGTTTGAAATTGGTCGATCTTGAATATTTTCGTGTTTCATCCAAAGACTTGTGTGTATCCATAAATTTTACCTTGCTGCCGGAACTACATAGCGCAGAAGACTGGTACTTGTGTGTGGTAATAGTATCGAGTCTCCCATCGTCACTAGGGTGGTTAGATGTCTATAGCTGTCAATATAAATTCTTTACAATCACGAACGAAGTCGTGGGTACCAGCTAGTATAACATAAAAGTGATTGTTGGAGTGGGCTATTGATACATTAAGGAAAGGAAATAATTTTGTCATCTGAAAGAAAATTGTAACCGTTATTATTAAATACAATAATGTTATTCGCTTTGTAAAATACGCATTTTTGATTAAGGTATCATTCGGTCATTACATCAAACTACCTGCAACATTGTTCAGGATGACCAGTGGCAATAAGGACAGTATATCAAGGTAGTTTCTTCAATTCAAGAAAAAATTTTAAGGCAAGTATTCTATTTGATAAAATAATTGGTGCCATGGAGTTGATAAAAAGAGTATAAAGATTGTTGAGCTTCTTATTATTACCATAGTAATTTTTCTCAAGATGGGAAACTATTAGCCACCATTCAGCAAAGCAGTAAAATATTTATTACTGATATTCTCTCATTTCTCAGTAAAATTGTTTCAGTTACCAACGTCAATCAGATCTACATCACTACACATTTGCAAATCGATCTGGACTAAACGCATGATTTTAAAAATGAAGTAAAAACTCTGGAGTTGGTTTAATGTTAGGAAGGGATACATAAAGATTCATAAAATTTTCCATCGAATGATACAAATGATTTTTGTATAAAACATATCTGCTAAAGTATCAAATTTATAAAAATCGGACTTTTACTTATTTTACGAATACCATCAACTCTACAAAGGTCGCAATAGTTTCCCTTTAAAATTCCACTGGGTTCATATTACGTAAAAATGAAAGAAATTTTGGATCAGTAGTTTAGGAAACAAACGAAGAAGTGGTTTTTTAAATAGTTTTTTGGCAAAAACTTCCACAAATCGTTTTGAGAGTCGGTGGCTCGGTAGTTTTTATTGTATAATCATGATTATTATCTAACAGAAATATTTTCTTCATTAAACATGCTATAATTATTTTCCTCTTCTGTGATTTATCAAAATTTTATTGTGTCACGGTTAGTGAGAATTAAGGCACTGCGTAATTACAAACTGCAATGTTGAAGGGCTCAGAAGTTATCAGGATGTGAAAGACAGCTGGAAAAATGAGCGGATCCATGATGGTTCCGTTTTTCATTCGCAAGGCAGTTACGTAGAGTTTGGTCGTTGTTCCAGACACTCTCCGAGGCGGAGCAGCTGTGGCGAATGTTTCTGTCGCAGCAGATTTCAGTCTGCGCATTGTTGGAAGAGGAGGACGGCAGTGCGGGGCCTCTGGTCGGCATGAACATTCTCACGGTGAACCGGCCGGGCGACATGGAAAAGCTGCAGGTAAATGCCACGTTAGAATAATTCTCTACACGGCACCCACGAACACTAATAAATCTGCTTTGAATCTCGAACAAATCTTTCGTAAACTTCAATAACTATTGACCGTATATATAAATGAACTTCTAATTTCAAAATAAATATCGCCTGTATTTAAGTGGTCAATTCTTCCGTGATTTTTGATAGCGTAAATTGTTTACCTCCTACCTCTTTTTTGTTTTTCTATTTTGTGTGTGACGAATGATTTTATCGAGTCCATTGAATTTCTCTTAGCCAATCTCCGGATGTCAAGAAAGATACTTAGCTTATTTCTGGCCTCAGCAAGCACCTGACCGACACAACATTACATATCTTTTCTTGCATAGCAAAATAAAATCTGCTCTCAGTAGTCACTTGATAACTTCAATAGAGTCTATTGAATAATGTATTTACTGAGAAAGGTGATGAGGGTAATTACCAGGGAAGTGAGGTAATTCACTACACAACTTTAGTCAGACTATTAATGAGTATGATGGGCTGCTATGGAACCTGTACCAGATGCAGGAGTTTGAGGAGGTGCAAAGTAATACAGCTGGGTTTATTTGTCGAAATTACCGCAGAACCAATCAGTAACTGATATGATAAAGGAACTGTGTTGGGAATCGATGAAAGATAAGAGGCGGACAAGGAGAGTACTGGGAATGTATAATGCATGTATTGGCTATAAAATGCAGATGCATATTGATTGAAGGATTAGTAGTCACTGGAAGAGATGACCACCATTATAAAGTAGAACCTAGTTCCAGACTTAAGAGAGTGGGATTTTTTTATGTTTAAGGGAGTAAAGTATTAGTATGACAGAGGACATGCTGAGCATATTGCCTCAAGCAATGAAAAGATTGATGGTAAAATTTCATGAAACTTAAAAGTTGATGCATACGGAAATCGCCAGAGGATCTTGTGGTTTACAGCAGTTAAGTCATATCGGCTTATCAGATCAGTGTAGCAACCCAAAAGAAGCGTTGGCATTGACTTTGTATTTGGTGTAGGAACTATGGCCAGGATCATTTAGAATTGTGTAAATTGAAAAAAAAAATTGTAAGAAAAGAGCTTAACGCTTTTCTTTACGTTTTCATTACGTGTTTTGTCAGTGAACAAAGTTTTTACAGTGTGCTATATTTTTTGAATTTTTCATGGAAATTGGTAGGTAAGCCTTCTAACCAATATACACTCTTAAATGATAAGGTTTTAGATTAATGTTTATCACTGAACTGTCTTGTCGAAACGTTAGGTTAAAAATCTATTGGGTTAACAAAATACAAGCTAGGATTGCGCAAAGCGGACCCCCTTGAGTTGCCCTAACCGGACCCCTTCTTTTTCATGCTTACAAGTCTGCCTATATCTCAAATAGAGGGCGAAAGGCCTCCATTTCTATGGTCATAACATTTACGCCTTATAAAGCCCAATTGATGGAAGTTAAAAGAGCTAAAGAAGTCAAGGAAACTCAACAGCAAGCACGTAATCATGATCGAGGATGCAGAAGTAGCGGCGGACGGAGACATGGTTCAGCAGTAGGGCTTTCTAGAAAAGAGAAAGAGCAGGTGAAAAAGCGCCTTACTTTTGAAAAGAATGTGAAAGGATCAAGCACTGAGCATGAAATGAGTGCATCCTCTGGATCATCGGAATTGGAGCTTCTTCCTGGAGTGTCCCCATCCAAATATAATGACGCTTGGTGCATGTTCTGCGACAAGAAGTTTTCTAGAGATTCAGAAGGAGAACTATAGGTAATGTGCGTTATATGTTCGTTTTGGGCCCATTTGGATGGCTGAAAAGGACGTGTACATCTGTGACTTTTGCCGCTAAACAATTTATGTTGTATTTTCTGTCTTCTTATGTTGTAACCTTTATATAGGATATATTTGTATTAAAAAAATAATAAAAACCTGTAATTGTCACATTACATTTGTGCTTTATGAATATATTATGTTTTTTTTTTTGTGATTCAGTTCTTTTTTATAATTTTCATAACTTTCATGAGGGGTCCGATTTAGGCAACTATTTTTCAAATCGCAAAAGTGTAAGGTTTCTCTAGAAATTTTTTTGGTAATCATTTATAGAGATAAGTTTTGAAATTAGAATGTAAAAGGTGCGTAACATAGTGAAGTAAATATTTCATGCTTTAAAAACAGTTTTTTTTTACTAATTTATATAGGCTATATTGTTAATAAAAAACAAAATGGGGGTCCGCTTTTAGGCACTTTCCTCTATTGCTTGATTAAAAATCGCGAGAAATTATTGAAATGATACACCTATATTCATGAACCTGCTATTTTTTTTTTTAAGTATGTCAAAGGACGATCATACTTATAGTCAACAAAGAATATAGAATTCGCACATATTTTGAAACAATTACTTTTGCTCCTCTTTGGTATAGTAGGTCATTGATGAAATAAACATCCAGTAATCCGGATTAATTTAATTAAATTTCGTAATTGGGGTTCGAGGCTGCATAATTCACAGTTCACTTATTAAGCAGAACATGTATGCATTACCTCATCTTAGTCTCGATCATTTGATAGTCCTGTCACTTTTATTTGATCTACCCATGTTCCTTCTGCTAGCCTCTCAACATAGGTCGAAATTTCTTAACTGTCAGTAACAAAGATATTTTTCTTAATAACTTGCTACATTTAAATCATCTGTCTATATTTATGCTGCGCTAATTATAGTAATGCTAGTTACGTATATAGTTACATATTTAACAGCTAATCAAAAGAAGTTGTGAAGTGTTTGAAAATTTGTTGTGTCTGTATGTAACACAGATGTTTTCTTAATTATTATGAAACTATTTGGGGAAAACCTCGCAGGCAAAACATGTTGAATAATCTGAGATTTGACAATACCAAGGAAAATACTAAAAAAATTTATCCCATTTCATTCTAAATTGACATCTTTTTCATAGTAATAAAAATCTATTTCTAAATGTTGTCTAATGGTAAGGAACGTTTTGCTCACCCATCATTTTGTATTATATGTTTAAAATTCTATGTTAACATATCTCTAAAATGAGTAATTAATTTAACTGGATCAGATTTATATTACAATGGTCCTTAAGAACTGAACACAGAAGACAAAATTTTTTTTATTAACATTATTATTTCAGAAATAATTTAAATTATCATTAAACATTCAATACTGAGTGAAATCTTGCAGTTTATGATCTCTTAATTAATGATTCAAATTAGCTTTCCAGTAGCAAACATCTGAACCATTGGTGTACTCTACAGTTACGATTGGTGGTCGTGACTGTATGAAAACATCTGAAATCCGAATATAATATATTATTTTCAGGCCGACTTGAGGCATTCCTCAACACAATAGACAAATTGCAATGCACTGTAATTCCTCAGTTGTAATTTTATATATATATATACACTAACATATTCCTTTCTTTACAATTCTTTTCACTGTCTATACCTGATGTCTTAAAATATGAGTTATCATCTTGTATCTTTTTACTAAGGGACTCATCCAAAAACTTCTTTGCTCATCCGTCATTTTTAAAACTCATTCATTTTGTGCTTTTGCCATCCAAACAATATTCAGTATCTCTCTACAGTACAATGCTTCTGTTCCGTTTCAATAATATTTTGTACTGTACACATAGTTTAAGAATGTTTCCAAATGGATATGTTATATGCAATATGATCAACAACTGCATCAACTGCTTACTATTAATAAAACACTTTAGATTTCCTTTAAAATCAAGTACAGAACCTTGCAGGTTAGGGGTAAAATTCTAGTCTCACTTTCGGGAGGAGTTGAGTTTTAATCCCCGGAAGGACATACAGATTTCGGTTAATATTTAATTAAATTGCGATGGAGTGCCTGCTCCTGTGGCAATTTCCATACAGACTCATCTTCTCCCTTTCCTGCAGCCACTTACATTTGCCCTCTGCCAATTTTAGCTTTAAATTCTTTCAACGTTTTCGGTAAATTATTCCCCATTCATTTTGGTAACTTATTCCATTCCCTGACATCCTTACCCAAAAGAGAGGATCTTCCTACACCCTTGTGCCTGAAATTGAATGCCAGCTTGTGATCATGGTCATCTTTTCCCTTCCATGCTTTAGTTTTAATTCTTACAACAATATATTTCTATGCCTGATCACCAATATACGACTTGTACACTCTCATGACCCTCTTCACCCTGCTCCTGTCTTCCAATGAATCCCATTCCAACTCTTTAATCATATCTGTTACTGATTGCATTCTGCGGAAGGTGGTGAAGGAGGCACAGCATACCAGGGTGGAGCTCATGCAGGTCCTAAGTCGCCATGACCGGCCACAATTGAATTGGTGAGATGCAGAAGGAAAACATTCCACTTTTTGGCCGTTTTAAACTGAGATAGCCATTTTGTTCATCAACCCTTCCTCCATCTAGTGACCTAAACAGAGAAAAAATTCCTCCACTTCTAATGGGTTAAAACAAGCTGTTAAAATTTGAGTGACATTCAAAAAGAAAAGATTACAGGAATGTTTTCCTTTTTGCTCTCATTAGTCTGTTAGTTCCTACTTTCTTTGGCAGAGCGCACTTCTAGACGTTAGAATGTGGAAATATAGTAGGGATCTTTGGATTTATTATGTTGTTATATGTTTACATTGGTAAATTGTTGTGCTATTTCAGACTTATAGCTCTAACATTGTGATTGTTGTTAGTGAATCAGCGTTCGTGTAACAATGTAAATTTTGTATCAAGTGTGTGTTGTAAGCAGGGGCGTAGCTACTATGGGGCTAGGCGGTGCAGTGCACCGGGGCCCCTACGCTAAGGGGGCCCTCAAGCATACCTTTGGGGGCCCAAAGCAGGTGATCATTTTTATATTTTTTTTAATTTTTAATTTTTAAAATTTTTTTTAAGCTCTACAGTTGTCTAAGGGGGCCCCTGAGACACAGGTAGTTCCTCACCAAAAGCCCTCCCATTGCTCAGGGGGGGGCCCAACCACTGCTAAGGGGGCCCCTACGCAAACTCAAGGACCTTATCCTCAACTCAGGGGGCCCCTACACAAAGCAAAAAAAAGGTCGCCCATCGGGCCTGAGGGCCCAAAATAAATTTTTTGCACCGGAGCCCATGTTGACCTAGCTACCCCACTGGTTGTAAGAGAAGAACGGTGATAGTGTGATGTCGCTGTTAGAATCTGAGGTTGATAGCCCCCAGAAGAAAAGAAGGTGCTCGGGAAATTTGAGACAGTGTATGAAAGAAGCCCGAAATAAAGGGGAAGAGCTTGTGACTGATAAAGGTTTTCTTGTAGAGAAGAAGAAAACTTGTGAAGATTGCAGATGTAAAAAACAGTGTATGTTGAATTTTGATCAAGAAGAAAAGGACAGAATTATTGTGAACGTTTATAGTAGTAGGGAGAAAAATGAACGAGATATATATTTGATGAGTTTCATTGAGAGACATGATGTGGCGCGACATAGACCTAAATATGAGCACTCCAAGCAAATTACATCAAGCTACAAGTATTTTGCAGTAAAAGGGAATACATGAATTGAAGTATGCAGAAAAGCCTTCCTAAGTTTACACGGTGTTTCCAGCAAGGCAGTTTTTCTTTGGCCCATCTGGTTGAGAAGAATGAACTACCTACAGATTTACGAGGTAAGCACGATAACCGTGTTCGTATTCCCAATGATGTAATAACAAAGATTCATCAGCACATATCATCGTTTCCCACAAAGGTTTCCCATTACATGCCTTCACCTTTAGTGTACTTGGAGTGTGGTTTGACATGTAAGATTATGTTTCAATTATTTTTGGAAAAAGCATCAAGACCTGAGAGATCGATTTGGGCGTCCTCAAGTAGATGTGTGTTCACAATATGAAGAACTGGGAAATAAAATAAAATCCCCTGCACTTAATAATGCTGCCAAAAGGGTTGCAAGTTGCAACTGCTGAACTTCTCGTTCATAAACGCAGAGCCAAGAAATTTTATACGAAATTGAATGAAGTAACAGCGCTATGTAAAAACAAAATTGACGAAGGAGGAATAGTATTTGATTATATGGAAAATCTTCCTCTTCCTTTACTTCCAGTTCAGGAAATTTTTTATTTCAGGAAATTATCGCACATAGTTTTTTGTATCCACAACCTTGCAAATGGTAAATCTGTGTTTTATACTTACCACGAGGGGACTTGTAAAAAGGGACCTGATGAAGTTTGTAGCTTTCTGTGTGATTATGTAAACACCTGTGTACCGCCCGAAGTGAAAACTCTACATGTGTTCAGTGATACCTGTGGCGGGCAAAATCGAAACCACACTCTGGTCCGATTTCTATTGAGTCTCACAATGATTGGCCGGTTTGAAAAAATTCATCAGTACTTCCCAATACGTGGACATAGATTTTTACCGTGTGATAGAGATTTTGCCACTGTCAAGAGAACTGAGTGACGCCAAGATCGAATATACACACCTTTACAGTATGATACCCTCATTCAAAATGCAAAGAAAAAATCACCATTTGAAGTGAGATCTGTCAAAACTGAGCAGATAGTCAGCTACAAGGAATGGTGGCCCTCAATATTCAAGAAGTATACAAAGAGTCTCCATCATCGAGCTGATTTCCAGATCAGTCACTACAGACATCTCATATACAGGAGAGATCAGAAAGGGTTTTTGAAGCATTCAAATTCATAAATGGATTGAATAGTGATATTTTTCAACTATACAAACATTGTGGTGACATGATGCTACCAGTAGACCGTGCCTACGATTATAAAGTTCCCATCGACCAGAAGAAGATAATGGATGTGGCAAAGATAATGCAGTATATTCCACATGAACATAAAGAATTCTACAACACAATATTGCAATGGTCAGCAGAAAATGACACAGAAGATATTGACTAAATGTATGAGGACGGTCTACGAGGGAGACATTATTCAAACTTAGTCACTCTCTTTTCTTGTTTATTATTTACATGTATATGGTGATTTTTGCTCTTGTCTACCTTTATATGCATAAGTATTTCTGAATGTAATTCTGCTATAATTTTTTTCAATTTTACCTTGGAATAAACTTCTAATTAACAAAAATAATTGAAAAATACTTCATTCAGCAATCAGTGAGATGCAAAAGGAAAATATTCCATGCTCTTTGGACGTAAATTACAAGGTCATGGAGCACATTACATGATATTGAACAAGTGGAAAATATTAACCTCAATTAGTACTACAAACCACCAATAGTAACTTTTTCTCTCCCACTTACCGTTTCCATTTTATAACGTTTTTTTCGTTTCCTGAAAAACTAGGTTACATGGAATGTTTCCCTTCTGCATCTCACCAATTCAATTGAACTATCCTGTGAGGCGGGTTAATGTGGAAACTGAAGTGCTACTTGGGAAAGGCATTAGTTCTGTGTTGGGGGTTGTGCCTGTGAACACCATTGGTAGGTGGGGTTTCACTAAGCATGGCCTACACCTAAACAGAAGGGGGAAGGGAGTACTTTCTGAGTTGTTAGCTAAAGCAGTGAGGGAGCCCGTTTCCAGTTATGATGGGGTCAGGACTGTGCCTTTTTTAGGTTAGGGGCTGCTGGTGAAGGGACAGAAATAGATTATCAAAGTGATACTGATTGCAGATTCGCGATCACAGATTTTAAAGAAATAGATGAAATGGCTGAAACAATAACTGAATGTGTTAAAAGTGGGAAAGAGGAGATAAATTCTGAAAATGTAAAGCCAGTAGTAAGGATGTTAATGGTAAACTGTAGAAGTATAATGAACAAAGTAATCGAATTTGCAAACTTAATAGAGATGCACGAACCACAAGTAATAATTGGGGTAGAGAGTTGGTTAAAAGAAGAAGTACTAGACAATGAGGTTTTTCCTGATGGTTACAGAGTGTACCGCAGAGATAGAGGAGCAATTGGTGGAGGAGTTTTCATACTAGTTAGCAATTAGATATCCTGTCCAGATCACCCTGCAACTGTTTACAATCCTCTATCGTTTTGATTCTTTTATACAGCATTATGTCATCTGCAAACAATCTAATTTCAGATAGTAAACAATCAACACAATTATTCATTAGAATAATGAATAGCAATGGTCCCAATACGCTACCCTGTGGCACATCCATTTTTACTTCCACTTCTTTTGATACTACATTTCCTACCCTAACTTTCTGTTTTCTACCTTTTATAAATTCTTCTATGCAGCAAATGACTTTCTTATCCACTCCAATGGTTTTTACCTTATTTACTACCATTTTATGGCTTGCTCTGTCAAACGCCTTAGACAGATCTAGTGCTACACTATCAATTTGGCCTCCCTTGTCCATTTCATCTGAAATATCTTGCATATATCCCACCAACTGATATTTGCATGAATATCCTCTCCTGAAACCATGTTGCCTGCTTGAAAACCACTTACATTCCTCACATATATTTCTGATGTGGTTGCATATCAATCTTTCCATTAATTTACCTACTGATGTCAAACTGATTGGTCTGTAATTCTCAACTCTATTTCTCACACCTCCCTTATGTACTGGTACTACTATTGCACTTTTCCAGTCCTGTGGTAATCAGCAAGTGTCTAGACTCAATTTAAATAATATTTCAAGATAAGGTACAATGTCACATCCGGCAATCTTTAAGATATCTGTAGTAATATTATCTTCACCAGCCCCTTTATGTTTTTTCAGCTTTCTTATTTCCTTCATGATTTCCTCAGGATGGATATCAAATTTTTTACTATCGTCATCTCTAATTGTGTTGTTAAGCTCGTTCTCCGAATTAGACCCTCCTGTTTCTGATTCATTGTCCCTAATGCTTTCACTGAACCAGTTAGTTAAAATCTCTGCCTTTTTCAAATCGTCAGTAACTTCTTCTCCATCCTTACCCATAAGTGTCTCTACACCCTCCCTTCTCCTCAGTTTCCTGATATAGCCATAGAAATTTCTAGATGCATCAGTCAACTGTCCTTCTGCACTGACAATACTCTTCATAAACCCATCTTTAGCCATTTTCTTTGCTGTTGTCAAGTCCTTGTTTAGTTGTTTTAAATATTCCCTACTACCCTGCTGTCTCTTAACTCTGTTATGTTCTTTTCTTACCAACCTCTTTAACCTCCTCACTTCCCTATTATAGTACATAGGTTCTCTACTTCTCTTTATTTTCTGCTTTGGAATAAATTTTTCTTCCTCCTTTCTTATTATCTCCTTGAACTCTTCCCACCTTGACTCTACTGTACCTGAACCTTCCTTCCATTTGCTGAATTGTTCTCTGAAATAGCTCTTCAAATTTGAAACCTGTGCCTTTTTATAATTGTACCTATTTCCCCCTTCAATTTTGGCTGTTGGTTTACTGAATCCTGTAATATCCATCAGAACTGCTTCATGATCACTTATTCCTTCAGTTACTTGATACCTCAAAAGGTTTTCATCGGGCTTAATTAGAAATATATCCAAAATATTTTGTCCCCTAGTGTTTTGCTCAACCAGTTAATCCCATGTTTGCCAAACCAACTGGATATCCTGTCCATATCACATCAAACTGCAGCTGTTTACAGTCCTGAACCGTTATGATCCTTTTATACAGCATTGTATCATCTGCAAACAATCTATTTGCTGATAGTAAACAATCAACACAATTATTCAGTAGAATAATGTATAGCAATAATCCAAATACGCTACCCTATGGCACTCCCATTTTTACTTCCACTTCTTTTGATACTGCTTTTCCTACCCTAAATTTCTGTTTTCTACCTTCTAAAAAATCTTCGACCTAGTAAATCACTTTCTCATCCACTCCAATAGTTTTTACCTTATTTAATACCATTACATGGCTAACATTGTCAAAAGCCTTTGAAAGATCTAGTACTACACTATCAATTTGGCCTCCATTCTCCATTTCATCTTGTATATATCCCACCATCTGAGATTCGCATGAATATCCTGGCCTAAAGCCGTGTTGCCTACATGAAAACCAATTTCGCTCCTACATATATTTCTGATGTGGTTGCATATCAATCATTCCATTAATTTACCTACCACTGATGTCAAACTGATCAGCCTGTAAGTTTATTCAATTTCTCAACCCTGTTTTATGTACCAGTACTGTTATTGCACTTTTCCAGTCCTATAGTAAGCAGCAAGTATCGAGAATCAATTTAAATAAAATTTCAAGATACGGTACAATATCACATCCGACTATCTTTAAGATTAATATCTTTCATATATATTATCCACACCAGCTCCTTTATGTTTTTCAGCTTTCTTATTTACTTCATGATTTCCCCCGGATGAATTTCATATTTTTTGGTCTGTTCATGTCTAATTGTGTTGTTAAACTCGTTCTCCCAGTTAGACCCTCCTGTTTCTGAATCATTGTCCCTAATGCTCTCACTAAACCAGTTGCTTAAAATCACAGCCTTTTTCAAAGCCTCAATAACTTCTTCTCCATTCTTATCTATAAGTGTATCAACACCTTCCCCTCAGTTTTCTAATATAGCCATAGAAATTTCTGGATGCATCAGTCAATGGTCCCCCTGCACTGACAATACTCTTTATAAATCCATCTTTAGCCACCTTCTTAGCTATTATTAAGTCCTTGTTTAGTTGTTTTAAATATTCCATACTACCCTGCTGTCTCTTAACTCTTACCAACCTCTTGAACTTCCTCACCTCCCTATTATAGTACATATGTTCTCTACTTCTCTTGATTTTCTGTATTGGAATAAATTTTTCTTCCCCCTTTCTTATTATCTACTTGAACTCTTCCCACCTTGACTCTACTGTACTTGTGCCTTCCTTCTATTTGCTGCAACATGCTCTGAAATATCTCTTAAAATTCAAAATTTGTGCCTTTTTATAATTGTACCTATTCAGCCCTTCAATTTTGGCTGCCAGTTTACTGAATCCTCTAATATCCATCAGAACTGCTTCAAGATCACTTATTCCTTTTGTTACTTGACACCCCACAAGGTTATCATCGGGCTTTATCTATCTATCTATCTATCTATCTATATCTATAAAACGAAAACCGGATATATTTGAAATATAAAAACTCGGAAATTACAGAGCAGATTTCGATGGGGTTTTCACCGTTTTAAAGCTTAGAATCTCAATTTAAGTGTTTGGAATGTCTTATGCTCCAACGTAACATAACGCAGGTGTGGTAAATGAAAATCTTAACGTATAGCCGGAAGCAAAAAATAAAAGAAATACGATGCTTACGTCATACATTGTAAAAAAAAAAAAAAAAAAATAGCCATCTTATCGCATGTAACATTTACTTCATTAAATTTTGGTTTTTAGTCTTTAAACCCCATACATAGTTATATCGAATGCGAAGAGGAAACTACGTAAAGTGTAAAATATTTAAATTAATTTTAATAATACAAAATCTTTCGATATCTTCTTTGTTCTTGATGTTACTATCTGAGGCCGCACTGCTACAATCTCTGACGTTGTGAAATTTTAATGGGTGTGTTAAGTAATGCATATTTGACGGTTTTGAACATGAAATTTAGCTGTTTAAAACCTTTAGTGAAGAACCATCTGAGAAATTTGTTGCTTTGAAATTACTGTCTCTGGATGCGAATTAAATTCTCGCTGTTAATAGTAAGTAATGCACGGCTTTGAACATGAAATTGAACTGTTTAAAACCTTTAGTGTTGACATAGTGTTACTTTTTTTGTAATTTATTGATGAGCGATTCTGTCTTTACTACATTTCCTGAAAAAAACATTGTTTCTATTGCTGCACGAATTGTTGTGGTTATTAGTACACATGTTCCTGATATCATGGCTAGAAATATTGCAGGAATAAATCAACCCCATCTCTTTCCTGCTACACAGGGGGTTAGCTGTTTAAATACGTATAGAAGAATGGAGCGACTGACATGAAATTCACAAGTACAAAGCACTAGCAGTTCTATCATTATCGTGGCGCCAAAATCTGATGATTGATTTCTTATAGAACTCGGCGAAAAAAATCTAAAATAAAGAATAACATTTCTTGATATCTCACTTGGTTTTCAAGATTCAACATGTCAAACATCAGTTATAGTTCCTTGTGCTTTTGGTGACGTTTCTTCTGGTCCAGGTTGTATTTCAACTAAACAACAACCACTAGGAAGAAAATAAAACACCTTTAGTGCTTTTCCACCTTGTAGATATAGTGGTTTGATGATGCAATATCTCGAGAACTAAGCGAGATATCAAAAACATTTATACTTTATTTTTGATTTGTCTCACCAAGTTACATACGAATTTATTATTAAATTTGGCTAAGGTGAAGTTTTTATTCTGGTCCAGGCTGCATTTCAACCTAACCACGTCAGGTTTGAAATACGATATCTCTAGAACTAAGCGAGACTTTCAATTTGACTCATCGAGTTACATAGGATTCCATCATCAAATTGCAGCTCCACGGTTATAATAGAATCTCCAAAAAACTTACCTCTTTTATGAGCTTCAACAGGGCCGGCGCTAGGAATTTCGGGCCCGGGGTAAAACGGGCGACCTTTTATTTAGCTCTACAAACTGGGCCGGACGACAATGGGCGGAATCTTGGCTCCATGGCCTAGGGCCCCTACAACCGGTGATCGGGGCCCCCCGTCAGCCGGCGGGCCCGGGTACTTTTGACCCGCTTACCCCCCCTTAACGCCGGCCCTGAGCTTCAATATTCACTGTGTGTCATATCGGGCAACGCCGGGAGCTCTGCTAGTTAGGAATAGGCCTATATCCAAAATATTTTGTCCTCCTTCTCTTGTCCTCCTTCTCTTTTCAGGGTATTTGGAAATCTTCGTTCCCTTGTGTTATAAATCTTATTTCCTACCCAGTTTACATCTGAAAAGTTTAAATCCCCACCAATAATGACCATTCTTTTCTCACCTCTGAAATCTGAGTATGAATTTAATTTCTCTCCAAGAGCCTCATCTTCATCTGTCATTCTTCCACTGCGGTAAGCAGCGAACACCGTGATTTTTTCTTTTTTTTACTACCCCAGAGATCTACCCCAAGTAAGGTTTTCCAAAATCACTCCAGGTGAATGCCGGGATGGTTCCTAAGACAGGCCATAACAGAATTCCTTCCCGGTTCTTGTCCCACAAACTCTCCCACCTGTAATGACGTCGACGTCGACGAGGCCTAAAGCTTGAGGCAAATATTAATAACATTAGCAATAATAAAACCCAAGACTGTTTTTTCCTTCTGTCGACTCCAGTTTGGGATGAGTTTGTAATGAATTGTGTTTGCTTGGTTCCCTTTCTCAGACGTAAAGCAGCAATTCTATGAAATGCTTCCGTCTGCTGCGTTGTTTGTGTGCTGTATACCACTGCTCAGTTATGGCACTGAAAACAGCCGTCAGTCAGATCGCAGTACACGTGTTTATTTTCGTAGTCATTTCAGAATGACTCTTTTGCGATTACATAATATATAACCATATCATGCCACACATCAAAAACATAAACATTTACTGGAGCTGAATTCTATCTTATTGTATTACACGGCTCAGGGCCCGCTCTAGGGGGGGGGGGGGGGGGGGGGGGGGCAAACCGGGCATTTGCCCGGGGCGCTAAAATTTAGGGGCGCCATTTCGGCTGTAAGTGTGAGAAAACAATTAATAATATTAATGGGTTAAATACCCAATTAATAAAAAAATCCACATACCGATTTTTTCGTTCGTTAAAAACTTACAGTTCTTAGCTATTTGGGTGCGCCCCTAGAGACTTCGAAGAGACGGGGCGCGGACCTCAAAGGGGCACGTTGTGCCTCGCCGCCTCTGTGTGAATTCCGCCATAGGAGCAACTTCAAAATGCGCCGCGTCCGCGCCATGTCTCAGCCCGAAGTCCGCGCCACATCTCTTCTGTGTGAATTGGGCCTTAGCACGCGAGTAGAACGCGTTGTTGTCTCAATTTGCTTATTATTGCTAATTACAAAAGTGGTTTCATTACACAACATCATTAGTCTTACTGTTACGTTATTAGTGATAAGTGGAAGTTCATAAAATTTACTTCAGGATTTCATAATTTGTAAAGGTTGGATATATGACATAAGCGCACAACGACAAAAGCACACAACAGAAGCCCAGTAGGTGGGGGCTGTTACACCTGCCCTCGGCTACCTGCACTGATTCCGACGATATACTGTCCACAAGTTACTAGATGCGGTGAAAAGGAGAGTTTTTCGCAATTGCAGCTAGGCTCTAATACATGGAATCGATAGTGCTTGGCGGGAGATGCTGAGTATTTATTTTATTGAATTGATAAACCAAATCAATATGGATCTTAGTTATTGTAAATCGAAGTGGAATAATTTGCATAATAATTTCTTCTCGTAATCCGAGACTCACAGATTTGTTGACAAATTAGATACAGGCATTGTAAGTGTTTTGGTTGGGTTAAATTACATACGCTAGCTATGATCGCTTATGAAAAAACTGTAGTTTAGTGGGTGTGGGACAGTACTTACAATCATTAATAAATAAATAATATTACCAGCTGCTGATTACCGATTAGTTACTTCACATACCATTAATATATTTAATTTCTAATGCTAACTGCTAACATATAATAATCCATGATGCTTATTATATATACGAATGCGGTTTACAGATACTCTATTTGCTGCATTTGTAAATCGTCTCAACAAAAAGATTTTCATTAACTATTTTAGTGAATGTGAATAACTTTGTCAGTTGGTTTAATAAGTGCATTGTGCGACAGTCACTCCACAACATCATTTTTGTTGTTTGTGAACGGAACGTATTCCGTTTAAGCCTATAGAAATTGCCATTCTGAATACACGGTTTCTGTATTTGCAGCAAATTTACGGATAGTATCCTCCGCGAATAAGCTTTGACTGTGTAGTAACACTAGACTTTCTTTATGTTTACAAGGTATGGAAAATATTTTGTGTTGTGCATAAATATTTTTTTATATCGACTGAGAATAATTTATCTCAGTTATTGTTTTAGCTTATTTAGAGCAAGGATAAATATTTATATATATATATTATATATTTATATATTATTTTATAGAGTACATTGTTTGAGTTACGTGCATGCCTCTTCCAAAATGTCTGACGGTCAAAGAAAACTATCTGGTTACCAGTACAAAAAAGAAGGTTGGGAAAGGATGCGTAAAGGCAGAATCAATCTGGCGCGTTAAAAAAATATACTGTATTCAGGGTTTACCAAAACAAATCTTAGAATCCAATATCAGGTCGGGATACAAAAGAAGTATAGAATCGTCAAAGAATAACAGCGAACAAATGAACGAAGTTTGTAAACCAACTGGAACTGACACCAACGTGAGACTCACAGAAGGAGTTCTAAAACTTTGTGGCCAAGAATTTTATGAGACACCGTAAGAAGCTTTTTAATAAGTCAAGGTTCACCTAAACTGTTGCATAATTACAAATTTCCTTCCAATGACACAGATCGACGTTTTAGCGCAAAATATTATGCACGAATTTTCAGCAACGGAGAGCAAATATTGCGAGATTAGCTACTGCGTTTACTGCTTCTGTTGAAAAATTTTCAGTTGTTTAGTTAGTTCTCTCTCAAAGGAGGGGTTTAAAAATTGGAAGCACCTCGACGAAACTATAAACGAGCATGATTTCGAAAAATCATATTCAGGCAAAAAAGATTAAATTGTTGTAAAACTGTAGATGCTGCCACTCAAAGAGTTATTAATGCCGAAATAAATCATTGACATGAGGTGCTTCTAAGAATCGTTGCAATTACCAAAATGCTTGGTAAAAGTTGACTGCTTTTTCAAGGTACAAGCGACAAGTTGTTTGAGCATAATACCGGTAATTTCTTAAAAATAGTTGAGTTACTGTCTGAATACGATCCCATTATGGAAGAGCACGTCCGTTGAGTGCTCTAAAAAGTAGAGACTAATGCTCAATATCTTGGGAAAAATATACAAACCGGGATAGTAGATCTGCTGCATCAAAGTGTAAAGTCTCATGTTATTAATGAAATAAAAAAATTCAAATATTTTTCCATAATTTTAAACTGTACTCCTGACTTTAGTAAGATACAGCAAATTACTCTTGTAATCAGATATGTTTCAACCAATAAATTTAATCCTGATGTTGAAATTAAAAATAATGAAAGCTTTTAAGGCTTCTTACCAGTCGAAAGATCCACAGTAAAACAAATGTCTGACATTATAGTTGGAGAACTTAATGACTTGTGTTTAAATTTGCAGGATATCAGAGGACAGGGACTGACAACGGGTCCAATATGAAGGGCAATAAAGCAGGAGTGCAATTTAGAATTAAACAATATAATTCGCGAGCATTCAATGTCCCGGGTAGTAGACATTCTCTCAATCTTGTTATTAATGGCAAAAGCATCCTTGGAAGCCGCTAATTTCTTCAACATGGTCCAAAAAATATATTTATTCTTTTTGGCATCTACTTTTCTATGGGCAATACTTTTAAAGCATGTTCAGGGCTCAACTTTGAAAACATGGAGTGACACTAGATGGGAGAGTAGGATAGAGAGGATAGAGGCATTAAAACCTTTAAAATTTCATTTGGAAGACGTATACGACGCGTTGTTAAGCATTTACGAAAACAAAGAAATTGATAATTTAATGATTTAGCCATTTTGGCAATTGAGTATGAAATTGCTGATGAAGTAAATTTTAAGATGTAATGAAGAATTCGCAACCTGAAAGTAAGAAAAAAAAGTTTTTTTTTTGGTGATTTTAGCGTATTTGATGTAATCTCGTTTTATTTTCAAAATAATGGCATTCAGATTGTTTGTGTGATAATATCCATCTGTAATAACATTTAAAAACGTTAAAATATGGTTAATTAGTGGCTATGTACAGATATGTCATAATTAATTTCTCTATTTTGTGCCGCTAGATCAAAATTCAATAAGTTTATTTATGAATATATGATTTTCTTAAAATTAAATATTTTATTCGATTGCAAATTAATTATTTTCTTTTAAATATATAATTCTACATAATCTTAAGGGGCGGCAATTTGTCTATTTGTCCGGGGCGCCAATACCGCTAGAGCGGGCCCTGCACGGCTTTACTTTCATATTAGTAATTAACTCAAAATTATATAACAAGTCGAGATTCCGAAAGTGTGGGATTTATTACTTATGTAAAATCTGCTGTGTCGCAAAAGTGTTTCATTAGTTTCATAGAGTTATTCAGAAAATTACATCTTTGGAAAAAAAGAAATCTTTGTCGGCGTTAAACATCAATATTTTCGGTATCCCGACGTGAACCGCTCCGGGTATCAAAATCACTAACGCAGTTTTAAAGTGACTTAAATATAATAGCAGAGATGGACTTGATATAGATTCTGCTTGAAATCCGAGATCGAGTAATCGGTTTTGTTACTCGCATTTATCTGTAAATAATATCACAAACACAGAGATTTAGCAGCACGAGTACAAATATGCTGGCTCCGTAATATGAGGGCCAGAGCGCTTGCCTCAAATGTCGAAGATCACCTGTTCGAGCATGGCTGAGGTTGTGGCTGGTTGTAATTAAGTTGTAACGTTCGCCTGAGGTCGTCGGTATTATGCAGTACATTCATCGTATTGTAGATCTGGGTGCACGGCAGTGCAGCCGCCAAGTCGAATCAACGGCGGCACTGTCTACCCTTTTCTCGAACCGATTCTGGCCATATTTGTATCTTAATTTCTTCGGTGTTATTGAATTTACATGCCTCAGATTTCTACTATACATAGATATCAGCAATCAGCAAATATACAGTACCGGATTAACCACGTAGCAGGAGGTAGCAAATGCCTTTTTTTTTTTTTTTTTTTTTTTGATTTTCCACGTATATATTAGCTGATAGCTCAAAAAGTGAAAAATTTTGGCGCATATTTGAAAGTTAATTGTTATATTCTCAATGAGATTATATGCCTGAAATTTCTCTTATGGATAGAGATCAGCAAGTGTAACTAACAGTTTAAATTTTACTTCCATCCTATGCTCAGTTATTATTAATGCTGATAGTTAAATGTGCGGTAATCAGCGTGCGGTAATGGCGCACACTCATTGTTTGAAGAGTGAGTGACCATTGTTGGTAGCGTATATTGGTGTCTTGAATTCTGAAATGATCTCATCCACCAAATGGAATCGTTACATTTGAGCAACGACTCAGAATAAACGATCAACTTACAAAAAGAAATTCTTGTAAAAATAGGCCAAGTCTCGTGGTTCTTTAGTGATAAAAAGTAATGAGATTTTGTTACGAGCAAAATTATAGTTTAAAGTGTGTATTCACTTCACTTTGTGAAACGTAATGGTTTTTCTTGATGTTATAGATCGTGTATTTAGAATTTAAAAAATTATGGCGACTTTACAGTTATATATGTCATAATTTTTACTGAAATGAAAAGCAAAATATATATTCTTTATTCTAAGACTTGACGAACTCGAAAGACGTTCAAGGGAAACCATGGTTTGTGTGTATTTGTAAGTTGGATAAAGGAACACATTTAAGGTATTTTTGTAGGTCTGCGAAAACGTGGCAAGCATAATGGTCAAGTCACCAGGGTTTTTTATTATTTTTTATAAATTCTAAATAAATGATCTATAACACCGAGATGAACCGCTATGTTTTAAAAAGTGAAGTGAATACACACTGTAAAGTGTAGACTTGGCTCATAACACGATCTCTTAACTTTTTGTCACTAAGCAACCAAGGGACTTGGCCTGTATTTACAAAATTGTTTTTGTGGGATACAACTATACATACATAGTTGTTGCTTCGTGTGGGGCGCGTTGCAGTTGCAGAGCGAGAAGCTGTTGCGCCTGCTGCGGGCGGTCACGGAGCTGGAGTCGCAGGTGCAGCCGGACGTGTTCTGCCGGTACGGCGTGGGGGAGTACCTGTCGGGGCTGGGGCTGAGCGTGCGGCCCGAGTACCGCGGCCAGGGCCTCGGCGAGCAGCTGCTGCGCGCGCGCTGGGACCTGTCCCGCGCACTCCGCCTCCACCTCACGGCCACTGTGTTCACGGGCACCGCGTCGCAGGTGCTGGCGCGCAGAGTCGGCTTCGAGCCGCTCGCGGAGGTCCAGTACGAGGGACACTGGGACTCCGACATCAGCGCCATCAAAAACTCGCGCAGCATGATCTTCATGGCCGCAGTCATCAAATGATGAGCTCAGGCCACCACTCACTCAAAACTTATAAGAGCTTGTACTACCAAAAACATATTACGTTTTCTTTTTAAAACCCTACTTTGTTGTTTTCGAAGCAGTTGTTTTCTAATTTCCTAATGTGTTCACATTTAGAAGAAACAAGATTGATATCTTTTCTTTAACACTGAAATAAATAACTTTCTGAGTTTTAATCACACAGCGACTATCACATTTCCCTTATTTCGATTGCTGTTCCTGTTGTGTCCTATAGTTCCGTCATCAGTTTCATCTCAAACACTTACATGGGATCAAAAAGACAAAAATAATGAAATATTACATGTTTATTTAAAACAAAAACAAACAACAAAATATAAGAAATAAAAGTATCAACATAACACAACACGAAACTGAGGGGGCTGAAGAGATAGGTAAGAATATAGCTTAGTAAAGTAAGAAAACTGAAGGATTCAGAAAGGAAATGAAACAAAGAATTAATAAATACTAAACACAGAATATGGAAAAATTATCAAACGTCAATAAATTTAAATATCTAGATGAAGTAATTCAGATTAATGGGCTTAGTAGGGAAGCAAACAGGAAGATAGCTAGAATTAGCATACCAACTGACTTAAGATACAAACAACAACAAAAATCTCTGAAGGAAAACTAAAATCGAACATTACAACAAAAAAACAAATCAGAGTATCTACGCATCAGAATGCATGTGCTCTATGAAAGTTGGAGAAACAGAGAAAAAGGAAAGGAAAATTTAGGGGGCATTGAAAACGGAAAAAGCAGAATTTAGAAACAGGAGGATTAAAGATGTATACAAGGAAGAAGAAAATTAAAGGATATCAGACACTAACAGAAAATGAAGAATCAGTTTCTTTGGTCATATAAAGAGACTAAATAACAGCAGATCTTAAAAAATTATTTTCAACCACTTTTACAACAGTAAGAATGGAAACCAGTGGATCCAAGAAGTACAAAATGATACTTGTATGATAGAGTTCTGAATAACAGAAGATATAATACAAGACAGAACAACTTTTAGAAGATTGATACAAAAATTCAAAGATTTCCAGAAGAAGGAGAAGAGGAAAAGTAATAACGTATGGGCTCAAAAAAGGATGAAGAATTACTGGAAGTCAAGAAAAGAAGCATCGAGATGTATATACAGTATTATCTTTCGTGAACCTTAAATGGCTAAAATAGAAGAGATGAAGAAGTACATCCTTTTTTTTGCGTAAAATTTTATTTTAGGTATAGATAACATCTGGAATAATTGTTTCCTGCTGGGTAAAATAGATATGAGATAAAATATTACCCCACTCGGTTCTTCGGATGGGCACTGTTCAGGGAGAAGTCTTCAGAATGCGAATCAGAGCATTAAATCATAGAAATCTGAATAGGGCAGGTCGACTAGAGAACTTAAAAATGGAGATTTAGCTACTTAAATTAAATGCTGCTTGCATTAATTAAGTAGCCAGAAGCACTGTTCTGAAGGGTATAAAATAACCAGCAAGCAAGCAGTCAGTGAGGTAACTGGTGTGGGATTTCTAAAGAAAAAGAAAGTAAGGAAACGGGTAAGCTTTAATGGATAATTTAGTGACAGGATTATTTTCTTGAGGATACAATCCACCGAACGTGGTGGTAAGCGGTGAAGCTTTGGCCTGGTAGCGGTTTCAAATCCCCGACAGGCCATTTTGATTTCAGTTTTCCATAGTTTCCCGAAATCATTCCAGGCGAATAATTCAAAAGACCACGGCTAAATTTATTTCCGTTCCTTTGCTCCCGCCCTCTCACGGATCTAAAGAGCTCGACGTCAACGAGACGTAAAGCCTTAAAAAGAAACAACAATAGAGAAATTTAGAAACTAAATTTGTATCATAAGAGAATTATGACGAAAGAGAGAAAATATACCATGAAACTGTAGAATTAATCAGGTACGTGAAGCGGGAGGAAATTTTAATAATGAGTGTTTGGAATGCAGTAGTGGAAAAGTGCTAGGGAAGGAAATACAGTATAAAGTTTTAGTCTAGTTAAAGGCTAAATAAATAGATGACGAGCAGCTTGTTAAGTTTTTTTTTAAATATATAAATTGTTACTGCCAAACACACTAATTAAGAATCATGCATTAAGCTTATACACTTGGAAACATCCAGATGACAGAGATAAATATTAACTAGGTTATATCATATTGAAACCGATATTCTTAAACCAATTTCTAGGCTGTAAAGTTGTAAGCTGATACAGCCTCTGGCAAAAATCTGATAGTTCTAAACAGCAGGGATGAAATCAAAGAGAATAAAGAACCAATGGGGGCTAAAATTAAAGTTGAAAGAATCTCCCAAGAAAAAAATTTTTGAGGACATTGTGGACGTGGGTCTAACAAATAAGTGTGAAAGAAATTCAGCCGAAGAACAATGGAATGCTCTGAAAAGAGAGATAATCAAAACTGGTAAAGGAACATTAGGCATTAGGAAATAGCCAACTGAAAATCTTGGGTCACAGAAGAAATAATATAATAGGAGAATAAACCAAAATTGTTAGAATGAAGCAGGAAGAAAGCAGTACAGATACTTTCAAAAATCAAATAAACGAGAAAGATATCTAAGAAAACAAAATAAAATTAGCTGCAATAAAAGTTTAGTGAAGAGAAAACTAAGAAGTCGTATATAAACTAGTCGTGGCCTATTGGAAGATACAGAATTTTGAAGAAATGAAGAAGACCCATAAACATTAAAGCAGCTGATGAGAATCCTCTTTTAAACTCAGAAGATAAGAGGCAATGGAAGGAATGTATAAGACATCGATGGTTTGTCAGAGCTTTAAAATATTTGAACTCAAATGATGCAGTTGGAATGTAAGAGAACTCCAAAACTTCTAAAATCTGTAGGAGAAGAAGGAATCCAAAAATAATTCAAATTAATATCGAAAATTTACGAAAAAGGAGATATTGCAGTTAATTTCGATAAAAGTATCAAATTCCCAAGCCCAAATAAACCATAAGCTCACAACTGTAGAAATTATCGCACAGTAAGTCTAACATCAAGTTCTTATAAAACTACTGACTACAATAATACACAGTATATTAGAAAAGATAGTAGGCGAAGATCAGTTTGTATTTTGTAAAAAAGTGGGTATGAAAGAAACAATTCTTGCTTCAATAATTTTTATGGAATTGCGTTATCAGGAAAAAAGTGGCTACTTTTATGAACTTTGATACTGTTAAATGGAATAAGATATTAATTTTTTTAAAGAAACCATATATAAAATGTATGCGATAGAATACCAATTTATAGTTTATAAAACTATAAGGTGGAAATAACAAAGGTTTCACTTTTGCCAAACACTTATTTGAAAACAAACATTAACACAATGATATAGATAGAGAGATGCAAATACCATACATTAAAAAAAAAAAAAAAAAAAAAAAAAAAAAACCTCGAACCAGAGACTATTCAGAACGCTGAAAAGTATTCCACAGTCAAACACACCTCCTTAATACAAATATAACTTTAACACAAATAAACAAAACTAATACAGCTTCATAATACACTTTCTTAAGGTAGTAGGCATCTATGAATAAATCAGCATAAACAATTACAAATGAATGTTTAGTTGTTGAACAAACTCAGCAGGAGGATGTAATAGTGTGCTAGCAAAAAATGAAACATATTTTATATTACAAAACATTTAAATGCCTGTGTGTGAAAAAAAGAATGAGATGGAATATATCCTAATTCAAACATAATAAGGATATAAAAACTGTAAGTAAAGTGAAATAGTTACAATTAAAATTTAATAACAGATTACCATCTTCGTCCTTATTAATATTTACAGAAACGTACCTAAGCAATATCAAAACAAATGCGTAACTTGTTTTAAGGCGTCGATGATGATCTAATAAATCGATAATCGTATACCAAATCAAAAGTTTTTAGTTAAGCTGCACCAGATGGATGAAAAACCCACTAGAAACCAATTATTAGTAAACAGGAAGGAAAAATGCCTAAATATCAACGTGGTAATAGTAGCGAATTATGAGAGATAACTAATGGTTAACAGGGAGTTAGGTAAGATTGTAGGCTATCCCCATTAATATTCAAATTGTATGCAAAGGAAGCAATGAAGGTACTAAAAGAAAAATTTCAATGTAGCATAAACTTTCGAGGAGAAACAATAGTCATTTCGTTATTGGCTGAAGACATTTTCTGGCTAGCAGGACACAGTAAATTTATTGAGAAATTACTGACTAGTGCAAAATACTATTGCACAATATGCATAGGGAAGAATTTAGATTAAATATAAACCGAAATAAGACAGCAGAAATGATAGCTATAACAATTGATTAGATACAAAACAAAGAGAAGTAAGTGATTTCTTTTATTTAGGAAGTAAAGTCACGACTGAAAGCCGAAGTACGAATGCAGAATAACATTAACAGGAAAAGGCTTTCCGAAAAATGGAAATCTTTTAGTTTCAAATATTGTTACAGTACAGCATTTTATGGTAGTGGAGCATTTAGTTTGGAACACCAGAGAGAAGGAACATTGAGTGTGTTTTAAAATGATTGGCGCTGGAGTAACTTCGTGGAAGTCTCAGTGGAAGAACTGATAGGAAGATTGAACACATTCTAAGACACATCTTGTTGGTAGATTGTTTGTGGAGGGAACTTTTGATGAAAGAAACTGTACAGCAATTCAAAGATTAGAAAATATGAATCAGATAATTGATGACCTGGTCGTAAAGGATATGCAAGGATAATGAGGTTAACTCAAGGTAGGAAGGAATCAATCAAACCATACACGAGACGTAATAAAAATAAAAAAAAAGTCTTCAGTTTTTACGATCAGTGTTGAGGACTGCACTCAATAACACTCCACAAAATAATTTCTTATGTTCGGTAAAATGCACTAAAGCGGTCGCGCTAAAAAATGTAGGTAAATTCTTCACCATTACAAGCAGTTGTCCCACCGAGAGTGGTGGCTGAACGGTTAACGTTCTGGCCTCGCATTCAGGAGGACGCGGGTTCGAATAGCCGTCCGGGCACCCAGAGTTGGGTTTTCCATGGTTTCCTCAGATCACTCCAGGCGAATGCTTAAAAAAGTTTAACTGAAAATTTCCGGAAAATTATTCGAATTAGGGTATTAAATTTGCGTTCTTAATCTTAACTTAATAATTGGAAAATGGGAAATCAATAGTAAACGAGATATCCAACTATAAATTTAAATTTCAATCTATGTATTAAAGTACAGAATACATAATAAATACAATCACACGAATAAGTGAGAATGTAAATGCTAAACGGTCAACTGATGCGAGCTATGGGCGCCGCCAATTTGGCTTTGGCTGCTCTGCGGAGCGTCTTTCACTTTATCCCAATTCCACGGCCGGCTGTAATGCGACATGCGAAAGATTGACGAAGAAATAACACTTCCTGTTTTCGGAAGAGAAGTTGCCGGTTAACTTGTTACAGTTCAACTGTAGTCAACGCCAGACAGATCTCAAATGACTAGGAGAGGTTTTCAGTGTGGAAATCGTAATCGTAGAATGAACAAGTCTGGTAAATAGTACGTCACCTCTGGTTTCTCTCCCTAAAGCAGTTCTGCCTGGTGGGCCTCCGTTTAAGAGAAATCGGGGATCAAAAAAAGTGCTTAAAGTGTATGTAAATTAGCTATATTTTTACGGAAGACCAATAGTTTGTAATGTCTATTTAGCCGTGGTTGTTAAATCGGAGTGATGAGATTCGATGGGTTCGAAGTTCGATGCGACCATCCGCGAAATATTTTTTTTCTATTTCTTTTTATTTCATTCCATCTTGTATCACTAAAAATTTGTTTTGAAACAAAATCTACAAAATTTATCCTGTGACAAATACGCAAATATTAAGATGGTATAAATCATAAAAACATTTGAAACAAAAATTACGTGCACACCAGGAACATTTTATGAAGGATATGTTTCGACAGTCACATACAGTATTATTGATTTAGGAAAGCAGGTTTCGTTAACATTTGTAAATTTCAGCCTTTTATTCGTTAATTTCGAACCATACCAGGAATATTTTATCATAGATAGATAGATAGATAGATAGATAGATATGTTCACTTTGATCCCATGTGAGAATAATCTCGGGGATGTGGAACAGTACATACACTTATTTGTAATGTCAATATTACTATATAATTGATAATGTTATTATATATTGACAACAAGTTAGCTACAACCCATTAGTATAACCAATATCTCCTGTTATCTACAAATACAATCCCGAGTTAATTAATACTTATTATGTGGAACAGTATATACACTTGTTACCAGCATCTAATAATCAGTTATTTTCTTACAACCAGTAACCATGATAAGTTTCACTGTGATTTGCGACTACATAGCCTATTATATCATGTTAGTTGCTATTTATGTGGAACAGTACACACACTTATTAACAATATCAATTATATTACCAACAACTCATAAGCAGTCAATTACTTAACAACCTGTTAGTATGATAATTTTTCACAGCAGTTTTTTGAATGCATGCTATCCCATGTTAGTTACTATATATGAGTGGAATTTTGTAACCACAATAATTACTTAAATTGTCAAAAGTTTCAACAGAAAGAAAAACCATATATCATTTTAGTAATTGTGGACAACTTTGTCACCTTCCCCTTCCATACACCATATATACTATTTTATCAGTCATTCTTAGTTACCAAATTCCAAGAAGAAAATTCTTTCACAGAGTAAAATGGGTTCTGAAGCAGAAACTCTTTCAGTTTGGACTTAAAGTAGTTGGGTTTTTGTAGGTAACATTTAATTTCTGTTGGTAAGACATTGAATAAGGAAGCTCCAGTAAATGTTAACCCTCTCTGTACAATTGACAGTGATTTGTAATCCTTGTGAATATTATATTTATTCCTAGTATTATGGCTATGTATGTCAGCATTAAGATTGAAGTGTTCAGGATTTTCCACTACAAATGATAATACAGAGTATACATACTGTGCTGGCATGGTTAGAACACCCAGGTTTTTAAACAGATTTCTGCACGACGTCCATGGGTTTGCTCCACAAATAGTTCTTATAGCACGCTTTTGTAATTTAAATACCCTTTGTGCTTGTGACGAGTTTCCCCAAAATGAGATGCCATAAGTGAGCAGGGAATGAAAATATGCAAAATATACTAACTTTCTGGTTTCTATATTAGCTATTCTAGATATTACCCTCAGTGAGAATGTTGCAGAATTCAGTTTTTTAAGAAGTTGTTGAATATGTTGTTTCCAGTTCAATTTGTTATCTATATATACACCCAGGAATCTTGTGAAACTGCTTTCATTGATTGTTTTCCCTTCTGATATCACATTATAGCTGTCCTTTGTTTTATTTTTTGTAACAAACTGAAGTAACTGTGTCTTTTCTACATTAAGCATTAGTTTGTTGGCATTAAACCACCTATTAATTTTCTTTATGGCATCATTTGCTATGTTTTCGAGGTTTTGTGCTGATGGATCTTTCAACGATATGCTAGTATCATCTGCAAAGAGCACTATGTGTTCATTATCACCTAGTATATGTGGAAGATCATTTATATAGATTAAGAACAGCAGAGGGCCAAGAATTGAACCCTGAGGCACACCACATTTAACTATACCCCATTCTGAGTTTATAACATCTCCTGTATTAGCATCTTTCAGTGATACACATTGCTTTCTATTTTCCAGGTATGATTTAAACCAAAGTCCTGGCTTACCACTAACTCCATAGTGATCTAATTTACCTAGTAGAATATCATGATCAACACAGTCAAAAGCCTTAGCAAGATCACAGAATATACCTAGGGAATTTAGTTTTTATGCATTGATTCCAGTATGTTGTTTACAAAAGCAAAAATTGCTGAATCTGTTGAAACGCCTTGTCTAAAACCAAACTGTACTTTACTGAGTAGGTCATTCTTTTGTAGATGTGCATACACCCTTCTGTACATTGCTTTTTCAAAGATTTTTGAAAATGCTGGTAGAAGTGATATTGGTCTATAATTCTCAATCTTTGAGGTATCACCCTTTTTATAAAGCGGTTTGATTATTGACTTCTTGAGTGAGTCAGGGAAGATACTTTCTTCAAAAGAACTATTACAAATGTGACTAATAACTCTACTAATGCTGGTGTTACATTGTTTCATTACATGGGTTGAAACCTCATCATAACCAAATGAATTTTTATTTTTGAGGGATTTAATAATTTTTTCAATTTCATTTTTACTGGTGGGAAATAGAGACATAGGTGCTGCTTTTGGTGACAAGGATTTAAGTATTGCTATAGCATCCATATTCCCAATACATTTTCCTTTTATTTTTTCAGCAACTGTTAAGAAATAGTTATTGAAAGCACTTCCTACATACGAGGGGTCATTTACAAGTTTATCATTAATGCTTATAGATATAGGTTTATGTTAAAGGGATGATACAGTTGTTTCTCTTTTAA
Source organism: Vandiemenella viatica (assembly GCA_031002005.1). Classification (NCBI taxonomy): domain Eukaryota; kingdom Metazoa; phylum Arthropoda; class Insecta; order Orthoptera; family Morabidae; genus Vandiemenella; species Vandiemenella viatica. The sequence goes on from JARYHS010008075.1 coordinate 137,792,204, forward strand.
TAATGTTCCAAACACTTTTTATCTTATTATCTGAACTACTAATCTCATCGTTTATGGCCAAACGTTTAGCTTCTTTTACTACTTTGGTTAAAATTCTACAGTAAGTTTTGTAATGTTGTCTGAGAAGCATATTATCAGTATTCCTAACTTTTACATACAATTCCCTTTTATGTCTGCAAGATGTTTTGATACCAACTGTAACCCAATTTTTGTTTAATCGTTTTTGACCAATTGGAGCTAGTTTTGTAGGGAGACACCTTTCGTAAATTTCCAAAAACCTTTGGTGAAAGTAATTGAATTTATTATTTACCCCTTTTAATTTATAAACAGTGCTCCAGTCCTCATTGAGAAGTTCATCATTTAATGTTTTTATTGAATTGTTCTTTAATGGCCTAACTCTGACAAATCCTTTCTTTTTGTTATTTTCATTTCCCACAATATCCAAAGTAATTATTTGAGCATTATGGTCTGACAAACCATTTTCCATTGGAATTGTTCCATTTATTTCTAATTTATTGTGTTCTACAAAAATGTTATCAATAATGGTACTACTATCTTTTTGTATTCTAGTTGGGAAATTTATAGTTTGATAGAGATTGAATGATCTTAGCATTCCTAGAAGATAATCTGTCTGGTTACATTCTACAGCAAAATTTATGTTGAAGTCTCCACAGAGGATAATTTCCCTTTTAGTTCGTGATAAATTTAGTAGAACCGCTTCAAGTTTATTACAAAATTTACTGAAGTCTCCTGTGGGAGTCCTATAAACTGTCAGCACTATAAGATATTTGTTTTCTAATTCTAACTGTGTTGCACAACATTCAAAATCTTGTTCTATACAGTATTTACTTACATCTAATGATTTTGTTTCAGTATTTTCATATATTGCTGCACCACCCATTCTCATCTCTGACCTGCAATAACATGAAGCTAATCTATATCCAACAAATGGGAGGAGACATATTTCAGAATTCTTCAGATGATGTTCTGTCAGACATACAATATTTATGTTAATATTCAATGATTTTTGGGTTTCTTCTATAGATATTATCAACTCATCAAGTTTGCTTGAGATACCCCTAATGTTCTGATGGAACAAAGCTATTTTAGACTGACATTCTTTATTTTTGACTGTAATATCATGTCATAAAATACAGACGCCCGCAAAATGTGGTGAATAAGAGAATATATCTTAACAGCATCTTCACGAGAAGATATTGCACGGTTATCCTGCAACAGTTCGGCGCATTTTGGAGCCTTTTTATTATATTTTTACCTGATGATAAAAATACACATCACATGGCTGACATAAATGCATACATTTCAGTGGTACCATCCTAATATTTGGGTATTTGTCAAAGGAAAATATAAAATCTTGTAGAATTTGTTCCAAAGCAATTTTTCATGCTACAACATAGAATAGCAATAATTTAAAAAAAAATACAAATAAAAAAAAAATCTTTCGCGTATGGGGGGATCGAACCTCGGACCCATCGCATCTGATCACACCGCCTCAACGAGCAAGGTTAAAAATGCATTACAAATTCACGGCCTTCCGTACAAATATAGCTAATTTAAATACAATTTAAGCACTTTTTAATCCCAGATTTCTCTTAAATGGAGGCCCACTAGGCAGAACTGGTTTAGGGCGAGAAACCATAGGTGGCGTACTATTTCGCAGACTTGTTCGTTCTACGATTGCGATTTCCACACTGAAAACCTCCCTTTGTGAATGTTAACGTATCTGAAACCTCCGCACAAGGTCACGTCATACGAGCGCGCATGAGCCTGACCTGCTGTAATGCGACATGCAATAGATGGACTGAAAAATTTGAGACGATAGAATAAAAGTTTCACTTTTTTTAAAAAAGAAGTGAAGCTGTCCAACTAGGATTAAGACCAAATGAACCCGACACAAAAGGATGCATCAAGTCTTTTGTGGAGCAATCAAAAGGAAATGAAAATGTGGTAGCAAACAGTGCCATAGCTTGGCATTGCTCCATCGTTGCAAAGACGCTGAAATATCCGTCATCCAGAGGGTCCGTCACATTTTGCAGTGCAATTGCGAGGTTTATTCTTCCTTCTCCGTTTAATATGGCCCGTTATGCACTTTGGAATTAAGCCAAAAATGACGAACGTTAGCCGCCTCGCCGTTGTTTAATACAGACCATTTTCTTGAGAAAATTTTATTCATTAGTCATTAAAATAATTCTCCTTTGATTTTTTCCAACATTGATTTTTTTTATTGTACACTCAGTATTTAAACTCTCACAAGCTTAACAAAACTCAATCAAACGATTTTCTAAGTAAAACCTACTACTCTACATGGACGAAGGAAATATATGGAGGAGAAGTGACATTAAATCTGTGACGCCGGCTCTAAACTTTCGCGCATGCGTGGTGGCATCAGCGGCGATATTGCGAACCCAAACAAATGCAAAGTTCACATTGTGTTTGATGCTGTGATTATTTCATTTTGTAATGTGTGTAAGTGTTTTATAATGCCATTTGTGTTGCATACGGTTGCTCAAATAGGCAAGACACGAAAGAACCTGGAATATCATTTCATAAGTAAGTTGAATTCTAATTATTGTTGTTGAAGTGGGCAGTAGGAATTGCAAACTTTGGTGCCTGTCTATAAATATTTTGTCACAGCTCTCAAGGGATTACTTTGTTCTCAAATTTTTGTTGGTGTAGTGTATAAAATCAGCATACCTTGCTATTTTGCTCATAATAGACTAGCATTACTTTTAACGAGTGTTGAAAATGAGATTTAAAGGGGTGTGTTTTACATCGCGATTCAGTGAATTCAGTATTGCGCTTTCTTTCGTCACGTTGCAGTTTATACTGACAGTGTATGATGAAGTTAAATGTGTTAAGTTATGCTATGAAATCTAGGAATCTTGATGAAGCAAACGATGTTGTTACCGCAAATACAGATGCGATTCAAATACCCGAGTGTGGGTGTGTCTACATAGTTTTATTCTATAGCGGCAATTTAATGGAGATTGTGGTTAGGTCTAAATTCAGTCTGTACCTGAATGGTTTTGTTGTTCCATAAGGGACAAAGAATTTATCTATTACTGTTAGTAATTTCATGAGAACCAAGTTAGTGACAAAACGTGTATCGCGATATAAACTACTTCCATGTATTCCCTATTAAGCTTACGATGTATGGTAACAAAATAACTATTTTTATTCTGGTCTAGGCCTCATTTCAACCTAACCACAAGTGGTAGTAAAAACAACTGAAATATCCATTCTTCATGTCCACCATGTAATTCATTGTTGCTTTGGCAGAATTAATTTTTGGTCCAGGCCGCATATCAACCCAATTCCAGTATATCCCGAAAACTAAGCAAGGTATCGAAAAATTTTATTCTTTATTTTCGATTTGTCTCGTCGTATTACATAAGAATCGATCATCAAATTTAAATTTTGCGAAATTTTTCTTTTGCATTTCAACACAAGACACCTCACTTTAGATACAGTATATCTCGAGAACTAGGCAAGATATCGAAATTTTTTAATTTGTCTCGTGTTTTTAAATAAGCATCCATCATCAAATTTGACCAATTTTTTCTTCTGAATTTCAACCAAAAACATTTCACATTTGAGAAAGAATATCTCGAAAAGTAAGCAGGAATATCAAAATATTTTATTCTTCATTTTTTATTTGTCTCATAGAGTTACATAATAATCAATCACCAGATTGCGGCGTTACGTTTATCCTAGAGTACTCTTGAGGTTTTTGTACATATACCCCGTGTCTGTATGGGTACGGCCTAGCCACCCCACTCCTCCTCCGCCCAGCGTCACTTCAATGCGTGGTGAAGGTATCTTGCGTCGTCTCCATGTATTTCTTTCCTACATGCTATAACAGCCAGTAAACAAAACCATAGATGCAGTCAGCGATATTCATTGCATATCTCTTTGCCTTACATGTTAGCCAACTTAACCATCCCACCATATTATTTTTTACTATTATTTACACAAGTTATTTCACAATTCACTAACTCTATGGTTGTTATCTCACACAATGTAGAATTTCAGTTTAGTAAATCCACTTTGTTCACTAATTCCATGGCAACACAGCTGTTGTGATGTATTATCAGGTACGACCCGCACTGCACCAATAAAAAAACCAATGCGGAAAAAAAAAAAAAAAA
>JARYHS010008075.1:137797372-137857412 GCA_031002005.1 Vandiemenella viatica
TGCTGATTGACTATTTGAGCAGCCTTCGAAAATAAAACCTAAGTAATTGATTTTATTCATTCACTCTTATGAACAGGATAGTCAACAGCAAGAAAATTCATCTTCATTGTTGTTATGTCCCGCTAGTTGCTCACATGTGTCACCACCTGTTAATAACAGTTACTTGAAATTGACATAATTTAATTTAATCTTGAATAAATTTAGTAACCTTAAAAAAAATTCTATTATTTTTTTCATTATTAACCAGAGCTAGTTTAGTCATTAATTCCATGTTTTTATATATAAAAAAAAATCGATGCAACGAATAGAAAAATTCTTTGTCAAAACATCGAATCAATCCGATGTATCGTACGGTAAACATCGAATGGATTCGATGCATCAATGTTTAGTGAATTTCCTTACCCTAACCTAACCTGGAAATCCTACCAGATATAGGGGACCTACAGTTTTACGTGGAATCAGAACCACTGAGCGTCCTAGCATACTTACATGACAAAGCAAAACTTTTGCCTCGAACCGGGGACCTTCCGTTCCCCAGTCACACGATTTAGCCCTTTGAGCGCAACAGTGAGAAAAGAGGCAGCCGAAATAATCGTCCGCAGCAAAGTTTCGTCTATCGTGGACAGTGATTACGGAGACATCTTTACAGCTACTGAAAAGGTTAGCTTTATAGCAGTAAGTTGGAGGTTTAAAGCATTCTGCTGGGACTAGACATACGGAATCTCTGTGCCATTGTATGATAGACGCTAGTTTGGATATCCTGAAGTTAAAATTTTTTCCAACGTATCTTCATGAAATTGTTATATTGTTAGTGACAAACTCTGAGCTCTTTGGTTCAAAATGTTTGGGAAAATGGTTGGCTATTTTTTTATGTTTAATAGCTGCAAAGTATTAACAACCGATGCAATAGAAGCAAAGGAGGCTAAGTACCACGCAGTGGATCCTTATGGATCTGTAAACCACGCAGTTTTAAAGTTATTGTAGGTGGTTGTAATTCACTGGTTTACTATTTGTTATATTTTTTCAGTAAATTTTATGCTTCGGGTTGTTTCCATCAGTTTCAGTTCTAAATACGAAATATGAATTGAGTTTAATTGGGTTGGATCGGATGTTCCGGTAGCAACTTATATAGTCATCTGGACACACCTTTCCAATTATTATTATTATTGTTATTATTATTATTTTCTTATTTTATGTTATATACTCTGAGTGAAAGTTCGGGCCCCACTAATCTACTTTTGCCGTTTACGAATTTTAATTTTAAATTCCTTCAGCGTTTTTGGTAAATTATAAATCAATTCCCTTAACAATTTATTCCAATTGGTGACACCCTTAGCTATGAAAGAAAATTTTCCCACTCCCTTATGCATAAAATCGAGGGTCAGCTTGTGCTCATAATCATCTTTATGCAATACTCCTGATTTTTTTACAAATATATTTCCAAGCCTTATCATCAACATACGCTTTCCACAATAGTAGCAAACTCTTCACCTTCTACTTGTCTTGCAATGACTTCATCATATCAATTACTGATTGAGTACGGCGGTATTTTCCACAAACAAATATAGCTGCTATCCTATACGCCTTCTAACTTGCTGGGTTTGATACACAAAATGCTCCACAATTTTCAAGCAATGTTGTGATCAAAGTTTTATAACCCTATTCCCTCACTTCTGAGGTATATCCTCTCATCACCCTCTGAAGTAAATGAAGAATTTTGTAAACTTTTTTGCCACCTGCCCAATGTGTCCTGCACAGATGAGTTTATTATAAAATGTAATATCTATATTTCTAATCTAACGCTTTGCTTTCTACCTTCCGAGAATTCCTCTACCCAACAAATCTGATTTTCATCAAATCCAGTAGTATCACTTTGTTTAGTATCATTTTATGTCTTAATCCGTCAAATAACTTTGAAACGTCTAGTTGCTACACCATCAATCCCCCCAAACGCAACTCCGTTCCCATCCTATAAACATAAACAATCTTTAGTTTTTTATCTGTGGTCCTAATAAGCTGACTTTTCATGGCATTTATCTACATAATTTATTTAAAGGTTTGTGTAACGAGTGTGTTGAAAGAGAAGATTCAACAAACTATTTTGGTACAGGGACCAAACAGGCAGAGATTACGTTAGCTAGCGAAAGGAGGAGTGGAGTGGACAGGCTGCACTGGGGAATGGTCTCTGGTGTAAAATTTGACAAAGAAACGTATGATTGGCCAATAGGATCATATGATGACAAAACGAGTTATGATAGGCTGCAAGGGCTAGAAGCACAGTGTGCGTGCCGCCATGATACAGTTAGTGTAGAGCAGAGATCACCAAACGTTTTATCCCGTCGACCCCTTCATAGAATATTTGCCTTCTTACCGACCCCAGATTAAGTATTAAATAAAACATTAAATCATTTTTGGCATTTCTAATGCTAAGCAATAAGGAGACATGAATAGCAACCCATATAGTTCTTATAAAATCTACCCAATAATATCTACTAAAAAAGGAAATAATTTACATTGTTATTATAATCTTAATTTGTAGTAAAATAATTATGGACAGATGGAATAAATTTCGAGTAAAGCTTTGCCAAATAGAACGGATGGTTCCTGCACTGTTTTAACTCGTTACATAGCAATCGATCCACATTCCTAAGTAACTCTTCAGATGAGTCTTACAAGTCAACACGCCTGTGCAAACTATCAGCTCTTGACAACCATGGAGGAAAGAAACACATGGAGACGACGCAAGAGATCTTCACCACGAATTGAAGTGAATAGACATTATAAACTAACGGTCTTCCGTAAAAGTATAGCTCATTTACATACAATTTAAGTACGTTTTAATCCCCGATTTCTCTTAAACGGAGGCCCACCAGGCAGAACTGCTTTAGGGCGAGAAACTAGAGGTGACGTGCTATTTACCAGTCTTGTTCGTTCTGCGATTGCGGTTTCTACACTGAAAACCTATCCTAGTCATTTGTGATCTGTCTGGCGTCGACTACAGTTGAACTGAAGCAGGGTAATCGGCAACTGACAGGTGCTTTCTAATCTTCTCTTCCGAAAACAGGAAGTGTTATTTTTTCGTCCACCTATCGCATGTCTTTTTTTTTTTTTTTTTTTTTTGTAACTGCTTTACGTCTCTTTTTAACTTCGAGATCTTTAGAGACGGGGAAGGATGGGGGGCAAGGATGGGGGCAAGGAATGGGAAGGAATTCGGCCATGGCCTTTTGAAGGAAGCATCCCGGCATTTGCCTGGAGTGATTTGGGGAAACCATGGAAAACCCAAATCTGGATGCCCGGACGGGGATTCGAACCGCTGTCCTCCCGAATGCGAGGCGAGAACGCTAACCGTTACACCGCCACGCTCGGTCTATCGCATGTCGCATTACAGCCGGCCGCGGAGTGGGGATAAAGTGAAAGGCGCTCGGCAGAGCAGCCAAGGCCAATATGTCGGCGCCCATAGCTCGAATCCGTTGACCGTTTAGCATTTACATTCTCACTTATTCGTGCGATTGTATTTATTATGTATTACATACTCTAATATTGAGATTGAATTTTAATTTAAAGTTGGATATCTTGTTTACTATTGATTTCCCACTATCATTCCCATTTTCCAATTATTAAGATTAAGAACTCAATTTTAATACCCTAAATCGAATAATTTTTCGAAAATTTTCAGATAAATGCTTAATAAAGTTTCACTTGCTTCGTGGTTTCATAAAACCCACAAAGTTTGTTTTTTTTTATCAACTTAACAGTCTAACAACTAGGTAATTAAATTAGGCCTAGGATTACACAAAAATAAGTTAACATTTCACGCTGAGATGTTTTACAATAAAAATCACCTGGCCACTTAGCTCCGCGACGACCCCGCGGGTTCCCGTCCCCTCCACGGGGACGCGCGCAAGACCTATATAGCGAAATCACAGCAATTGCTTATAATTATTGTTGTTGGAACAATACTATTTTCAACCAACTTACATCTATTTTTACATTCATACAATATCTTATCCTTCCCGTTATAAACAATAACAATTGGACTTGAAGCTAATTGCCATTTAACAACCTAGTATCACATAACTTACATTTCCACGCACCACCAGCCCACCAGACCCCACACATAATTGATATGTTAACAATATATACATATACAACATCATAAGAAATTCTAATGGTTCAATATATAAGATTTACAATTAAATACATTGGGGCCAAGGATTTAGCATCTTACATAAAAAAAATATATACTTAAGATTTTCCAGATCCTATCAGTAGTTGTGGGTTATTTATTGTTCTTGCTATAACAAAACTTTACATCATGCGTTCATATTTATCATACTTAACACTAGTTGTGCTTATAACAGTAACATATTCAATCGTGGTGCATTGGATAGACCACATAAAATAAGAAGACATTATTTAAAAATATTACACCTATTTACAACATTGAATATCTTGAACTACATTTAGGACTTAACTTAGTTCACTCATGCCGTTCAACCACAATAACCTGAAGTTTCACCACCACGTGTAACAGACTATTGAACTCAGCACTGAAGCTAGAACAATTTGGTTCACTTACATTTACATGACCGGAGCAATAACAGTTACAACATCTTGTTACTGTAAATAAGTTCAAGTCCAACAATATACTAATAACTATACAAGAAAAAGAGTATATATATATATATATATATATAAGATTAGAGATGTTCCGACTAGTCGGTAAAGCCGACTATCCGGCCACTTTCATAGTCGGCGACTATTCGGCAAAGAGCGCCGACTATCCGGCTTCTTAGTACGTATATTACACTCTCGCCTCGCGCCTCGTGCACCAGCGCTGACGCAAACTGCCGTTAACACTCTCGCAAGAATTCATTCATGGACGACTAGTGGGCGTGCCAGCTTTGGGGGTGGACTGGAGGGGTTTGGTCCAATAGTGAAACGCTTTCGGTTTTCAACATAAAATTTACTGTTTAAGTTTTTTAAGATAGATTTAATTGTGTTGATTTGCACCTTCAAGGAGCTAATAAAATTTTTATAGGTTACCAAAATGTTCTGTGTGTCATTATTTACTGAAAACTTTTAACTACTGCGTTACAATCTATTGAGAAGAAAATTTCAACAGTTTCGTGAATTATTATCTATAAACGATAATAACTTCAGAGGATATTGACAGATTCAGTACCAACCTCAACAAACTTTCCTTGTTATTTGTGTTTGTACAAATGTCGGTAGTGACTGAAATTGCAGCTGCACTCAGCACTCCTCTTCGTATTTCAGATTTAGTCTCTTCGTAAAGATGAGGAACGATGTTTTCTGTGAACTACTTTCTGCCCGGTATGCTATATTTTGGTTTAACTTTACCAGTGGCGTAGCTAGCTTGGGTGACACCCGGGGCGGATATCGATGTTGTGCGCCCCTTGAAAATTTAAATTCAAAATTAAGTAAAATATAATATCTTGTAAGTGTAAAATATTATATTCATAAAATATAATTAAATAAACATTTATTGTTAGTAAAAATTATAGTTAATAAAATTATAATATAACTTCATTTAAAAAACACAATAAACTAAAAACAATCTTGTCTTTTTAGCTCTAACAGCTGCAAACTCGTAAATCACATCTTCAAAATTATCAGTTTTAGTTACTTCATGTTCAATAGTCAATATGGCTAGATTTTAGCCACGTGTTGCTCACCGGTGATCGAAAGTGATTTTAGAGAGGCCTCTGAAGATCGGGCCTCAGTCCGATACTCGGCCGTCATTGAATTGGTTTATGTTTTGACGGTGCGAATCAGTATCGGCCTGCTAGATGTGGAGAAGCGCATCGAGAGAGTTCGGAAATTTACCTTCCCTTACGACTGAATGTTGTTTTCATGTTATTATTTGCCTTAAAAAAATATTTTTTTTCATTCATGTTCATCAGATGTTCGTAAAATGTAGGAAGAGTCCTAGCATCTTCGCATTAAAAAAATCAGAGCTTTGCCAGAGCTGAAGACCAATTTTACGATCCACAAAAATTGCAGCAGAAAGCCGCATTTGTAACCGAACCTCCTACACCCGAATCGCAAGCCGTAACCAGACGCAAGACTAATCTAGAAGTCTGAAAAGTTTGTATTCAAACACATAAAAGTGGATTCGTGTCATTTGATAACAAAAATACATGGTACAGAAAAAGAGTATGTTTATTTTATCATGTTTGAAAACTTATTTTTCATCACACCTATATTCGGACTGGTGACTCAAATGATTACTGCTTGCGATTTGGAAACTGAAGGTCCCGGTTCAAATGCCTCTAATTTTTGTGGGCCTTAAAATTGACTTTTACCGCTGGCAAAGCTTTATCTTTTAATGCGAAGGACGCTCGGTGGTTTGAATTTCACGTTAATCTGTAGGTCTCCTTTCCAAATTAGGTGACTACGATATAGGTGCACTGAGAGTTTCCAAATAAGAAACTCTGTGACTAGAACATTGAGATAACATGAAATTATTATTTTTACTACACAAAATCTTTACGACTTATATTTAAATTAAAATATGTTATAATCTCGTTCTTCACTAGAAAAAAGTATTGAGTGAATCGAAAATAACCTCAGACAAAACAAACACGTCAAGTGATTGACATTTCATTGAGATTGCGTTGATATTGTTAATACTGCGCTGGGATACTATTTTTGTACATAAAATATCAACCAGTTAGGTGATTACGTGAGTCAGATAAAAAAGTATTTTAATGTACATTTGTACCAAAACTGTGCAGAATAAAGTACAGTACTCTATAATAAAGTAGGGTGTCAAACCTACCTGTCATCCCCAACACTGATTCCCTGAAACAATCACTTGTAAACGTTAAAGGAGACTAAAGACCGGGTAGGAACACGGGCGAGCTATGGAAAAGTGTGGACGCGAGGGGGCGAGCCGTCACTCGGCCGGCTGTCGTTGCGGTTACGATACAGGCCAGTATTGGCAAAGTGCAGTTCGACCTTTACACTTAGCAACTGATACACAAACTGGTGCATATTAAAATCCCAGCACCCAGACGGTGTTGTGATAAGCGAATGAAATTTGGCCCCAAGTATACCCGCATGAAGAGTATTAAATGATTTAAAATTAAAAGTTTTATATGTAATAATGTGAGAATTACGGTGCTATATATTATGTAAATGCAATTTTTTTTTTTTTTTTTTTTTTTTTTTTTTTTTTTTTTTTTTTTTTTTTTTTTTTTTAAGCGTATAAGTGGCGAACAGTGTGGTGTCACATGACACGTGGTTGCCCACGAGTATTTTTTTGTCTAAGTATGCCAAGGCGAAGAGTGACAACTCTCTACACCCAAATGTCTAACAGTAGGAGAGGTCGGAGAATTGACATGTTTATAAGGATGCATCATATGGCGAAATCTCCCGAAGGATTGGCCGTAGTGCTATGTCAGTATAGAGACTTGTTTCACAGTGGATGCAAGAAGGCCTCTAATGCTCCTAGAGTAGGCATGGGTCCATACAGATGGATAACAGCACGTGAAGACCTTCCCAAATGGTGTGGGTGGCTATTTCTGCAGATGGTTGACTGCAGGCCAGATCCAAGCAGTGGTTACACATAGTCACACCCCGCCTCCGCCCCACCCGGAATGATTGTAAACTAATTTCTTGAAGCTGGGTTACACTCTCTGGCCCCTGTGCATTGTGTCCCATTAATCTAATTTAATTGCCATCATCATCTACCCTGGTGTAATGCCGAAACACAAATGGACATGTGAATGGCGTATATTTGTGTTTAGAGCACGAGTCTCCGATTCTGTCTGTGGCAAAGTGATAATCGACGACCATGTTCGCAGGCGTAGTGGAGAAACGGCTTATCTGCTGTGATTTCAGAAACTCACACAAGTGCCGCCACCGGTGTCATGTTTTGGTGGCAATCAGTTTCGATAGCATGACTGAGTCGGCTGTTGTTGAAGGCAATGACAGCCCATCACTAACATGTTCAACATCCGAATCACATCTTCCAACAAGATAATGCCCGTCCTCATACTGCGGCCATCGTCACACAAGCCTTGCAAGGAGTTTCGATCACAATATGGACAGCACGGTCCCCAGATTTGTCCCAAATAGAGCATTTCTAGGATACTAGAAGTAGACACATTAGATCACATGGTCTCCCAGCACAAACTGTGCAACAACTGACTGCAAAAGACATGCACGAGTAATGAAACCCACACCAATCAGACACCTGAACACTTGTTGTGTCAATGCCGGCAAGGATCCAAGAATTTATTGGTGCTCAAGTTGGGCGCATTTCTCACTGACAACTGTAAAAGGTAATAACTTAGCCTGATCCATTTCCATTTGTTATTATTTCTTTTAGGTATGGCCCTGGAAATATTTTCAAAGTTTCCTAAAATTATACCATTCATGTATGCGTGTTGTGATTTTAATTTCCGCAGTGTAACTATAGGGCGACCATAAGAAAAAAGTCGAAAGCTACCCATTTGTTACTGAAACGTTAACATAGGCTGTATTTAAATGAATTCACAACCTCGGTATTTGGAGGACCAAGGGATATTGAGAGGGAAGTTAACAGAAGTGGCTTGATCCAAGTAGAAGCAATTCCAGACCCAGATGGGGTCCCAGTGCAAACCCAGGATCCGGATCCCACAAGTTGTTGGACCCTGGGGGATACTGTATAGTCAGAGAAGCAACTCTACATTAAGTTCCTTCATAAAAATAGAGGAATAAATGAAATATAAAATCATAATTAAACGTAATTTAAAATAAAAAAACAACGGTCAGATAATAAAAGAACTTGCCTTTGAGATATCTGCCGCCTTTACATGAAGTACTTAACAAGTGAAGTATTTTACTACCCGCCTAAGAAATAAGTAGCTACAGACTCCTAAATATGATATGTATCGAAGCCCATCTCCACGTGTAAATTTTAGATTTCTAGCACCGCTTAGTAGCGTATAAATAAAGATGTTGTAAACGGCTCGAATGTTCGTTCAGTTATGATTAAAGTTCCATTTTTGTTCAGGAACAGAAGTTCGACATCCCTGTCGATTTAAGGAACCCATAAGAATGTAGGTACCTGTATTCGACAAAGAGGTTACCCATAATAGAAATCTTCTTCTGTAAATTTATGATGGAAAATTCTTAGAGAAATATACGCTTATTTATTTCATCGCGATCATATTTGTATATTCTCAATCAGTAGAAAGCATATCAAACTTACATGAACTTAAAGTGCTAAGGGAGCATCCATAAATTACGTGAGGTGAAATAGGGGCGGGGTCCAGCGAAATCTCACCAATTCGCAAATGAGATTTTTTTAAAATTGTGTTGGACTGTAGAGCGATAAAAAAAAAGGTTTACAAATTACGCGAATGTTGATTTTAGGGGGGTATTTCGTTGAAAAGTGTGGGTGTAACCTGCTTTGGGAGGGTGAGACCTAGAAAAAAAGGTCTCAAAAAGTTGCGAAGACGATCCGTAGGGGGAGGGGAGGGGTGTCTGACGGAACCAGATGTCACGAAGTCTCACCAGAAAGGGGGGGGGGAGGAGGATCCGAAAATCTGGAAAAACACATCACTTAATTTATGGATGTCCCCTTACTAATGTTACGATTTCGCTAGCAAGATACGCGGTTCCGACTGTTTTAAACACATGCCGTACAAAAACTGATTACCGACAGACGATAACACTTGGAATCGTCCGGATTGACTTGAAACCTGACAGTATTGCTAGTTTAATGCAGTTTTCCGAATCATTTTATTTGCATAAATTCGAACATGATACGATTTCATGTCGAGTATAGGTGCATTGTCGACAAAAGGTAGGTACGCAGAGTGTATATCGAATAACACGAAGTGTACTCAATTCGAATCTGTCAGATGATAAATTCGAAAATTACTAGAAAATACTTCAAGGTACTTGTGAATCTTAGCTAGAAAGCTAAGAGAATTCTAAAAAAGCAAAACAATTTTGAAGCCTAGACTACGCGTATTCCCACATACGCTTGGTTGCTTTTGTTTTTCATTTTCGAAGGAAAATCTAACATTTTTTAAAAAATAATTCGAGGAATTACAATTTAACTGCCTAATTGCCATGATTATAACAATTTTTTATATATATATATATAATTTATCCTTTACTTTTAAAACTTCCTCTCTTAATACAAGAAAACTTACATTATATCCACCGCAAGCTCATAACAAACCAAACAACTGTGACGGACGGCAAGCACAACGAGTTCCTGTGATTGTTGGAGCAAAAGAGCGATGCTCTATTGTTTAACCGCGCGGTGTAGCCAATAATATTATTATACTCTATTGTATAGGATCGTATTTGAAAAAGCGATAGATCAACTTAAAAAGAAATATTCAGAACATTAAAGGTAGACATGTTTCGACACCAAAGGATAAAAGAAGTCTATTAAAAATATTTTTTTTTTTTGTATCACACTAATTTCGATTATTATTTTCGAAATGTGGGTGTCACCCCCAAACGGGTGACACCCGGGGTGGACCGCCCCCACCGCCCCCCCCCCCTAGCTACGCCACTGAACTTTACTCTTCAAGTTTCTAAAGCCAGTATTTTCAACAATTGACAACGGCTGGTTGTCAAGTGCAATCATCTCACCAATCGCAATATTGATGTCTCTCGATCTTGAGTCTTCACGTGACCATTGTACAGCAAAACTATCTTCAATATTTTGCTGGCTTTTCTGACATAAACTGGCCTCTGACGACACTGAAGTTGACGGAGTAGGCACTGTTGTAGGTAGTTCATCTACTTGGATTTGCGACTGAGATAAATCGTCTGTGGTGGAAGATTTGATCACAGAACCTAACTGAGGTATCAGGGTTGGATGTCGGTATTTGATATGGTTGTTCATAGTCGTAGTATTTGCTCTTTTTCCCTGCCCACCACGGGAAATTATCGTTTGGCACTGATTACACTTCACTTTACGCGAATCATTATCCAATTGATCAAAAAAAAATCCGTACACGAGACTTTCTTTTTGGCATGATTAAATTAATTTTAATTCTCTTTCACTTTAATGAACAATAACAACACTGTTGTTCTTGTTCTTTTACACTAAAACACCGCTCTGACCCGTGCACAAGTAAAAATCAAGAAACAATGCGAACTAAACAATATATATGCCGACAAGCTCGTAGGCTGCGGTTGCGACTTGCGCACGAATCAGATGTAAACGAAGCGTCACGGAAATTGCCGAATACCCCTGAAATCGTGACCCGCTTGGCCGACTAATCGGCCGACTAGTCGGCCTCTTTACAACCGACTAATCGGCTAGTCGGCTAAAGTCATAGTCGGAACATCTCTAATATATATTATATATATATATATATATATATAAAAGTCAATGTTTGTTTGTTCGTCTTCTATGCATTCCTATACCATTTATCAGATTGCAATTAAACTTTGGAGAGTTTTCGAGAGTGCGTCTGCGAAGGTTACTGTGAAAAAAAAAAATCCAAAAAGTCACCCCCTATTCCCCATAACACCCCACAATTTAGGCAAAACCACATTTTTTATCCGATTTAGATAGGAATTTGTACACTTATACTTTAAAACAAACATAAAAATACTGCCTACATACGGTTTCCGAATATTAATCCCCTCGCCCCCTTTCCACCCCCATAATTTAGGCAATACCACATTTTTTATCCGATTTAGATAGGAATTTGTACACTTATACTTTAAAACAAACATAAAAATACTGCCTACAAACGGTTTCAGAATATTAATCCCCTCGCCCCCTTTCCACCCCCATAATTTTTTCACCCCATAATTTAGGCAATACCACATTTTTTTATCCGATTTAGACAGGAATTTGTACACTTATACTTTAAAACAAACAGAAAAATACTGCCTACGTATGGTTTCCGAATATTCATCCCCTCTCCCCATTTCAAACCCCATTACGTTTTTACCCCATAATTTAGGCAAATCACATTTTTTATCTGCTTTAGATAAGAAATGGTACACTTATACTTTAAAACAAACAGAAAAATACTGCCTACATATGGTTTCCGAATATTAATCCCCTCGCCCCCTTTCCACCCCCATAATTTTTTCACCCCATAATTTAGGCAATACCACATTTTTTATCCGATTTAGATAGGATTTTATACACTTATACTTTAAAACAAACAGAAAAATACTGCCTACGTATGGTTTCCGAATATTCATCCCCTCTCCCCCTTTCCAACCCCATTACGTTTTTACCCCATAATTTAGGCAAATCACATTTTTTTATCCGATTTAGATAAGAATTTGTACACTTATACTTTAAAACAAACAAAAAAATACTGCCTGCATACGGTTTCCGAATATTAATCCCCTCGCCCCCTTTCCACCCCCATAATTTAGGCAATACCACATTTTTTATCCGATTTAGATAGGAATTTGTACACTTATACTTTAAAACAAACAGAAAAATACTGCCTACGTATGGTTTCCTAATATTCATCCCCTCTCCCTCTTTCCAACCCCATTACGTTTTTACCCTACAATTTAGGCAAATCACATTTTTTATCTGATTTAGATAAGAAATGGTACACTTATACTTTAAAACAAACAGAAAAATACCGCCTACGTATGGTTTCTGAATATTCATCCCCTCTCCCCCTTTCCAACCCCATTACGTTTTTATCCGTTAATTTAGGCAAAGCACATTTTTTTTCCGATTTAGAAAAGAATTTGTAGATTTATACTTTAAAACAAACAGAAAAATACTGCCTATGTATCGTTTCCGAATATTCATCCCCTGTCCCCCTTTCCAACCCCATTACGTTTTCACCCCATAATTTAGGCAAACCACATATTTTATCCGATTTAGATAAGAATTTGTACACTTATACTTTAAAAAAGAGAGAGAAATACTGTACACATTAATTTCACAAAAACCCAATCCCTTTCTCTCTTTCCACCACCTTAATTACCCCCTCTTCCCCATAACACCCCATAATTTAAACAAACCCGCAAACCGTTCGTCCGATTACGGTGAAGCTTTGGTGAGTTGTCGACGGGATGACAGAGAAGGTTCCTGTCAAAAAAAATTTAAAAAAACCACCCCTCCTCCCCATAATTTAGACAAAACCACATATTTCATCAGATTTCAATGGGAATTTGCACACTTATACTTTGAAACAAACAGAAAAATAATGCCTGCATATGTTTTCCAAAGCGCATCCCCTCTCACCCTTTCCAACTGAAAATGAATGAAACGGCAGTTTAACATTTATATGTAAATATTTTTTAATTTAATCTATGTGCCTACTCAAGTCCAGCAATAGTGAAGCATTGCCGGGTAAGCTAGTTAATAAATATAATATATAACCCCCAAAACCCACCACCTAAAATAACAAAATAACCATCACGCGCAGGATGCTTACATGATGCACCCCACATATGTGCGTGATTTCACTAACTTCGCATCTTTTCGGCAGCCCTTCATCTTACGCTCAATCCATCACCAGGTCAGCCACTGCCCCTGGCGCGACGGAGAGCACCATAACGCCCCACGCCATACCCGGAACAGCACGCTGCTAACATCAACCCCGCCACGCCGCCGCTGCTGCCAGGAACTGGTCTTTCTGATGCCTTGATATTTTCTGTGTGAGCCCATCTAGTTCCACATACATTCCCATGCCGTTTAGTATTTCTCGTAGTTGTATATTCCTCAAATGGTTGTATTGACCCGTGCGGATTCCATCCGTCAATTGGCAGTCCCAGACTACATGTTCGGGGCTACCAACTTGGCCACAATCGCAGAGATACGTGGCCCTAAGTCCCCTTTGATGGAGGAGGGTATTGTATGACCCGTGCGTGGTGATATAATGAATCAGACCCATTGATAGATTTACATGTTTCTGCTGCAACTTGCTGCATATGACAGGGAAGGTCTGGTACGTTATTCTTCCAGTTGTATTCATATTACATTGAGTCCGCCATTCATCCAATAGTGCTTGACATATTTCCATCTTGTTCCTCACCCTTACACCTATTATTCTATTGATTTCTTCTATGTCACCGGACCTAAGCCAATACATCCCCCCTCTCTTTCTGACTTCCAAGTCTAATGGCCAGACACCCACAGCTACAATCAGTGCGTCTGTTAAAAAACAGTTTTGTATGCGCCAATTAACCTGAGAAGTATTCCTTCTTAATGCTTCTTTAGGCTTGACCTTCCGCAGTTCCTACGCGTATCCAACAATAGAACATAGGATTCTGTTGTGATATGTCCTTATTATACTCGATGGAATGTTGAATCTTCTATTGCCCATACTGATTATCTTGTTAATTACTATTTCCGCTCTACTGATTACATCTTGAAGATGATCTTTAAAGTTTAGATGTTCATTTAACACCACTCCCAAATACCTAAAGCTTTGTGCTCTTTTAATGGACTGCTGATTCATTTTAATTATGGGTGCCCTCTTCAGGCCCTTTTTCATCATCATAAATCGTGTTTTTTGGGAAACCAACGTGAGCTTCACACTCAAGCACCACTCATGCAATTTATCCAGAATCCTTCGACATCTTTTCTCCAGCAAAGACCTAGATGATCCTTCAGCAAGCAGCAACAAGTCGTCAGCGAAGGCCATATCACCCAGCAGGCCCTCCTCATTCTCCAAGAACTGCATAGCTAATTCAAATGTAATATTCCACAACACAGACCCCAGCACGGGCCCCTGTGGGCATCTCTTGGTGGTACGTTTCTCAACAGATCCTCGTGGACATCTCAGGGTCACATACTGATTTTTACAATAATCCTTAAAGCTTGCAAACAAATTACTTGGACCCTAAGACGCGCGAATAGTGCAGGCCACCACAGGTTATCGAAGGCCCCTGAGATGTACACGAAAACTGCAATTAAATAATCAGATTGACAAGTCTTGATCATACTTAAAGCCTTATTTATGGCGTCATCAGTTGATTTACCAGCACGAAACCCGAACTGGTTCGGATTCGTTCCGTGAGTTACCCGATGTGTTTGCAATCTTGTAATTAGAATTTTCTCCTGGAACTTCCACAGGACATTTAAAAGGCAAATCGGCCTGTATGACTTTTGCCAGAGTCGGATCCCGGTCGCATCCTTTACTTAATACAACCATTTCAGATTGCTTCCATATATCGGGTATCCTGCCATGCTCCAGACACATGTTGACTAGTCCACGATAGACGGGAGCAAGCTTCACCACATGCGCCTGAAGCATTTCTACAACGATACCATCTGGCGCCGGAGCCTTGTTCTTCTTCATGGCATTAATCGCCGAGACAACTTCACTTAATGTTATATCTGGTTCTAATACTTCTTTTTTTTTTGTAACAGTTTTAACGTCCCTTTTTAACAACGTGGTCTTTAGAGACGGGAAAGGATGGGGGCAAGGAATGGGAAGGAATTCGGCCATGGCCTTTTGAAGGAAGCATCCCGGCATTCGCCTGGAGTGATTTGGGGAAACCATGGAAAACCCAAATCTGGATGCCCGGACGGGGATTCGAACCACCGTCCTCCCGAATGCGAGGCCAGAACGCTATCCGTTACACCACCACGCTCGGTCTCTAATACTTCAGTCACATAAATATCATGCGCCTGTAGGCGCTATTCTCTTTGTTCCGCAGCATCATCTGCTAAGTTATCGTCCGGTAATAAAGTATCTATCAGCTCATTGGCGGTCGTAGTCCAATCACAGGTCATACTACCATCCGCTCTCATTACAGTTGACAACACTGTAGGGCATCTTATCTTCCCCGCGGCTATTTTATAAGGAATGCCTCACGGATCCGATCTCAAATTATCAACCACGTATGCCTGCCAACACTGCTGCTTAGTTTCCAACATCAGACTCTTAAATTTCTGTTTCTTCAACCGGAACTGCTCAAAAAGAAAACGCCTTACATGAGCCACGAGGCAAGCCTGATGGGCTCATCTCGCCCTCCTCATATCCGCCCTCGCACTCGTGAGCCGTTCGTTCCATGGTTTATCATGGACACGACTCAGACCTCGAGGTGGTATTGCCGCCTTCATCGCAGTATGAATTGACCTCGTTATGTATCTGGTAATGAAGTCCACATCCTGGCTATCTAACAAATCTATCGGGAGCTTAAAACACTCCCTGAACTTCTCCCATGAAGCTTTTTTGAAGTTATATCTTACTGATGTTCACTGCCACTAGTCAACGAGGATAGCAAGCGATGCCCGCACCTTCAATTTTCCGACTGATGGTCGATAGATAAGGTGCTGCCTGTTGTAGTTGTGTTGTTGAAAAAGACCGCGAAATTACAAACTCAATACTTTTAGTAACAATATGAAAAAGTAGGCCTAGATATTTAGACCAAACAAACGCTAAAAGACGATTCAGATAACTAAAGCATACAATAAAGAAAGATTAAAAACACAATATTTATTATTCATACGCGTATGTCCACAGAAATACAGCGAATCAACTGTTTTTAGACAGCGCTCAAATAATCTGAGTTTTCCCACGCCGCACCAAGCGATGGAGATTCCTGAATGCTGAAATAACGTTTTAAAAGAAATAAAAAGTTAATTAAAACAACAATTTAAATAAAGACGAATTAAAAGGTAGAATTAATATTGAATTCTAAATACACCTATTTCGTTTATAAACGCAAAATCCTTAGAAAAATTTTTGGAGCTATATATAAAGACGGTATATGGATGAAAAGACCAACGAAAGAACTATACGAACATACAGATAGATTGACAGACATGATCAGAAGACGTAGATTACAATTTTATGGACATTTACAGCGAATGAACAGCACTAGACTCACAAAGAGGATCTTTGATGTGGTAAATGGTTCACTCAGGAAAACCAATTGGTTCCAGGAAATAGAAGAGGACTTGAATCACGCAGGGATCAGCAAGGACATGACACGGGAAAGGGGACAATTCAGGAACAAAATTATGAACTCAAAATTTAAAATACAGAAGAAAACAGGAACAAAATGGACTGAACAAAGGAAACAGGAACACAGTGAGCGTATGAAGAGGTTTTGGGAAGAGAAGAGGAAGAAGACAAATACAAACAAAAACTGAATAATCATGAATAATTTGAGTTTAAACACTGTCCTCAAGGGCAATAATGATTAATAATAATAATAATAAATAAACTTGTACCACCCACCGTTACTCGTTGTTTACATCGTATACAAAATGAAGTTATCTTCCCTAACCTAGACATGAACGCCAGCGAATTCAAATTTTAGTTGGTATTGCAGCTGTTAGATAGTGTCTTCCATCTACATTCATACTGGTAAGCAAATAATTTTACTGCAACACAGTTACTTTTTTATTTTTTTTATTTTTTCTTTATTACCTTTCATTCCTTTGACTGAGGGCCAAAGGCGGGCTGTTAGAGAGCTGTAGCTCTTTTCAGCCATCGGGAATGTACAGTTTTTTTGGTTTTAACCTTTATTTGACTCATCATGGGTTACAAATGTATTTGGATATTTCTGTGGACACTGAGTCCTTGATTTTCATTAATCCCTCAGGGGGACCATGACTGATATTAGTTCTGTCATCATTTGGAGCAGCTTGGTCAGCTGTTCTCGTTGACTCCCTTCCATCCAATCTTGGTGTCGGCAACATCCCTTCTATTGGCAGGCGTTGACGCTCCTCGTGGACGGGTTTCGTGCGTGTTGTTTCGTTGAGTGACGTAGGGAGATAGTTGGTCTTCTGTCTGCCTGTTGCTTGGAGCTTCTCTCTTTCTCCCCTTGGCGAGAGTGTATCTCTTCTCGTCGGTTCTTGTTCCGCTTGGCTGGCAGTTCTTCAGTCTTGGCATTGTAGGTTTCTCGCCTTCCGTAAGCTTGCAGGTTGCGCTTCACAGGATAGCCTTCATATGCAGCGGAATGAGGCCCTTGGCAGTTGGCACATGTTTGGGTGTCTGTCCTCAAGCGTCCGCAGTCCTTGACATTGTGGCTCCCGCCACAGCGGACACAACGCTCGGTAGAGCGGCAGTCTGCGGCGTCGTGCCAAAATTTCTGGCACCTGTAGCATTGTTGTACACTCGTGGTAGTTTTCTTATTGCCTCTGGTCCTTCTTTTCCCTGCTTGTTTCCTTGGCGCTTCACTTTTTCTGGGTGTTGGCTGCTGATCTTGGTCCGCCTGGTCGACTGGATTTGTTGGCGGCTGTTCTTTCTGGTACAGGATGCCTCCGTCCTGAAGCACCCTGATGGCCGCCTCCATGTCACATCGGCGTATGTAGAGGTAGTCCCATTTGCCTCCTTCCACTTCGATGGCTGGTTCTTCCTCCATTCTGGTACCCGGGCGGGTCGACTTCACCGTCTCTGGACATGGTGTTGTCGCTGGGATGCATCTGAGGTCATTCGCTGAGGAAGGGGCTGCTTGCATATCCTGTCTGTGGGATGACCCTTCTATTGTTGTGCTTGGCGTTGAGGGTGCTGTTGAGACTGAGGCTGGCGTTGGTGGTGGGGTGAAGTTACTATGCAGTTTCTCCAGATACTCATTCTCGCGGAAGTTCTCGGCGAAGACGAGCGGTAGAGGAACCTTCTTAGTCGAGGCTAGTTCTTCTTCTGGTTCTACCCCCTCTTCGCATCTTGGTATCGCGAGTTTAGAGAATGCCGGGTCTCTAAGTGCTCGGTGCAAGTCTTCAAATCTGCCACATGGCAGCAACCATCTGTATATTTTGTGGTAAAATTCGACTCTAATTTCCATACTCTTGATCTGGTTGAGTCGTTTTCTCCAATAGCCTGGCGTGTGCTGGTCGTGGCGTATTTCATATTCCTCTTCCCCCTCGTCGAGGCACCAGAAGAAGATCAGCCAGTCATCCTTGGCAGACTGGCTTGCTTCTGTCGACCAACTCTGGTTGCCGTGGGACGACAGTGTTGAGTCTGCTGGGCTGAGTGGGCTCTTGATGATGTTTTAATTTATGCTGTACGTGACGCGTTTCGAACTCAATATTGGTACATTTTTAATGTGCGAAGTGCTTGTGTCAGTTTCTGCTGGAAATTGGTTAAACTTTTGGAGTTTTCGTTTAGAAGGTTTCTTAAGACACACCACCACAGAAACTAACACGTACACATTCTTATAACATTAAATATAGTTATTATGTGATGTAGCCTACACTGTTTAAAAGCTAACGTTATATAAACAAAGCAAAGATGATTCATAACATCTAACACAGAAAAAAAAATCATCAAAAGTAACTGTGTAGCAGTAAAATTATTTGATTACCAGTCAATTGAAGACAGATTTTTACTATGGATAAAGTAAAGACTTCATTCATGCGCCCCGACCACAGTATACTTCAACCGTATGTAGGGTAATAAGTCCTTATCACTGAGTTGTTTCTTTTCGGTATAGGTGCACTGAAATATTATATTACAGTACATCTGTACTTCAAATGATTAAATGCGCATGAGCGAGCATTGTTTTCGGTTTTCGAGAGCATTTCAGGACTTTCGGTGCTAAAACCGTTTCGGAAACATGTTATTTTCTTTGTACATTTTTGATTTTGATTCTCTTTTGTTGCATGTGGTGCGGGCCCTTAGGCTATGCCTAAATGCGGCCCCGCAGCTTGTGGTCATTGTAATTTTTTCCCTTCCATGCAATACTTTTCATTCTTACACCAATATCTTTCCATGCCTCATTATCAATATACGACTTGTACACTCTCATGAGTCATGACCCTCTTCACCCCCATCCTGTCTTGCAATGAATCCCATTGCAGCTCTTGTTAAATGGCATATATTTCACAGAACTTTAAACGCCGATATGGATTTTTCTATAGACAGCGTAAGCTACTTGTATTTTGCGTAATTTTGTGCGTGAAAGGTGCGCGGCTAGTCGCACAGTGTGCATGGCGCAGTAATTTTACATCGCTGTTGAGTCGTGCACCGCTACTCCAGTCGCATGTTTTCTACAGTCGTGACGACTGCCAAGTCGCGGCCGCGTCAATGGGTATGGTTAATGACTTAACTGAATTAATACAAATCGAGTACGGCCGGCCGCCAGCGACTAGCCGCTTAGTGGAAATAGAGCCTTATGTGTGTGTGTGTGTGTGCGCCATGTGCCGGGTTCTCTGTGTCGTAAAGTGGCGATGACTGCCGAGTTCGTTCTGTAGTCAATTAATGTCAACATGCGCTGTTAAGAATGTTATTCCTCTAACTGCTAACCTGCCGTCTTCGAATTGTCTTACGATGCCTGACTTCATCTTGTAATGCGGAACTGGTGCTGACCTGGAATTGTGTGTTTCAAATAAATAGTTCAGAATTGACCCTCTGCATATTAACAAACTTTATTTAGAAGCAACTAGCCAGGTACATGTAATTTAACTGCCAATCCTGACTATCTTCCCCAATCCCGGGTGGCGACTATTATTGACTGTCGAATCTGTAAAATCCTCTCCAGAGCCAAACAGTATTCCAGTTCCTATCCAACATGGTCCAAATTACCTCCATCAGCTCTTATAAATTCCATAGCCATATTAAGGCACGGAAGAGTGCTGTCTGAAAGTCTGAAGAGGAGTAGCGACAAGTATGTGGGCTGGCCACAAGTAGCATTGCATATATCATACCAGTCCGCACACCTACAAACATTTCGTCGAACATTTGTTTAGCCTGACTTTTCGCAGGATTATCCAGCTATATTTTATTATATAACATTATTTCATCATCAGATAAACTAGCTTCCAACTGTAAATCATCAACAGAATCATTAATAGAAATGAAAAGAAATTGTCGCAATACACTACTCTGTAGCACTACCATATTCATTTCCACCTACACTGGTGTGGTCCAAAATTAAAGCAACAAACGAAAATTTTGCAAGGTTGCGCTTATTTTGACACAAAACAGTATAAACAAGTGATAGTAATGTAGAAACAATGTAAATAATACAGAACGTCAACGTCTGCAACTTACATAAAGGTAGACAAAAATATTCTTCGTATTTTCCAACTTCAGCATTACAGGCCTGACAACGGGGGGGGAATGTTGTGAATGATGACATCAATCTCATATTGAGGCAATAACGCCAATTCTTCCTGTAGCCCTGTAGAGCTATTCGCAAGTCTTGGAGAGTGGTTGATGGGCGCTGACGTGATGCAACTCGTCTCCGTAGTGTGTCCCAGACATGCTCTATGGGATTCAAATCGTGAGAGCGAGCAGACCACACCATGCGTCCAATATCTTCCGTTTCCAAGAAAACATCAACCACCCGTGCTCTTTGATGTCGAGCATTATCGTCGATAAATATGAAGTCTGGGCCCACAGCACCTCGCAACAACAGCACATGAGAACGTAAGATCTCTTCTCGATACCTGACAGCAGTTAAACCTTGCCGATTCATCCGTACAATTTCATGAAGAGGTGTTCGAGTGGTCAATGTAATCCCTGCCCACACCCTCCTCCTCGATATCGGCCTCTTTCCACAATGTTTGGGTGAAAAAATCGTGTTCAGATGTGAATTTGTCGAGGCTCATTCTCCAGACCAAATCGGTACTCATCTGTGAAAAGAACATTTGCCCATTGTTCGACCGTCCAGTTGGCACGTTGACGACTCCACTCTGGACGTTACCTTCTGTGAAGACACCTCAGGGGTACACATATAGCAGGTCTCCGACAATAAAGGCCACACTGCCGAAGCCTTCTGTTCTAGTGAATGCTGCGACGTCAGATGCCAGTTGCCGTGCAGTACTAAGGCGGTACCATAGTGCCCTTCTCTTTCTGATATCACACTTGGTCGGCCCTGTCCTGGTCTTCAGGATACAGTTTAGGTCTCTGTAAACTGTTACCACATCCGAGAAAGAACAGACTGATTCACATTAAGCCATCGGGCCACATCAATTTCAGACAATCCTGTTTATTTTTTTATGGCATTGGGCAACAGCCAGCTCCATGAAGTAACGACTCTTGCAGTGTATCAGT
Organism: Vandiemenella viatica; assembly: GCA_031002005.1. NCBI lineage: Eukaryota > Metazoa > Arthropoda > Insecta > Orthoptera > Morabidae > Vandiemenella > Vandiemenella viatica. The sequence continues at coordinate 137,819,302 of JARYHS010008075.1, forward strand.
TTCTCCAGTACGTTGGAGTCGCTTCTAACTGTAGACACCACAGGACGTACACAACATTAACACACACACAACACTTTAACACCAATGCCCTGTGCCAAACTCTAGCCCCTACGTTACCGAGGCCACCGACTGTTCTGCTTCCATTCTTCCTACGACCCTCCACAGCAGAGTGTCTGGTAGATGTCTTCTGTGTGTCATACTCCAGCGTCTGTGAATGAGTACACAGCGATTGTGGATGAGGGCTACCAAGCAAACACTACCCCATTTGATAGGTGTCCTGACGTCACCGTCACCATGGTTGTAAGATGACCGGATTACCATCTTCCATACGGAACACGATTGTACGGACATTTGTTGATAGTTTGTATAATTATATTTTGAATTAGACACATGACGGAGAAATATCAATTTTTTGCTTTGATTTTGGGCACCAGTGTATTTTGATACTGCTTTTGCTACTCTAACGCTTTGCTTTCTACCTTTTAAAAATTCCTCTTCCCAGCAAGCCACTTTTCCATTTAATCCAATAATTTTCACCTTATTTAATATTACTCTGTCAAATGTATTTAAAAGTCTAGTGTTATACTACCAACTTTCCCCCGCCCCTCCCTTGGCCAATTCCACCAAGATATCCTTCATATAGCCCACCAAGTGATTACTTGGTACTAGCACGATAACAATCTTACTAGTAGCACTTCGTTTTGAATATGCCCAATCCTCTTTAATTAGTAGTTTACCGTAAAGACGGATTAAGAACTACCGTTAAACTGTTACTTTCCATTAATAACTCTCTGAAAATAAACTACTGACAATTTCTCCTACAGCTAAGTGAAACAGTGGGTTTCAGTGAAAATAGTTTAGGGACTAATGCTCCATAATAACAGTAATTAACAATAGGCCATATGGCCACACAACTAATAAGATCGGCATTTAAAATCCTGTTAAATAACATCGACACGTGGAGCAAGAGACCTGCTAGTGCTGACTATTCTCAGAATGAAGAGTGACGTTAGCGAATTAAGTTCTATCGCTGCAAGGCCGCAGGTCACGTGACACGCGGGAGCGCCGCCTGCGCAGTGTGTCGCATTCTGCATCCACGACGCCCGGCGCCGCGACGCTCAGGGAGCTTCAACTGTTTCTGCTGGTGAGACAAACCTTATAGAGTCAATGTCGCACGTTTTAATGTTGTTGGCAAGAAAAATGATTTTACATTTATTATTATTATTATTCAATTGCGCAATTTAGAATAGTCACTTGTTCAGACTATTTTAAATTTCTATTGTAAACTATTTAATCGTACATAAAAGTTTTCGAAAGTGGTATTTCCAAATAATAGTGAAAACTGGTCAATCAATTTTTGTAAACATAGTTGGAACATACTACCCGGAAGTATAAGTAGGTGAGTAAAAGAAAGGGGGCAAATGGGTGTGTAGGGAATAGAGCAATAAATGTAATGAAAAATTGTGTACCCATATGTATTCGTTTTTAAATCAATCAGCACTCGTTATTATCGTATCGTTATGTTACTCGTTACTTTTGAAACAATCGAGCTCTAGCATGAAGGATTGCATCGAGTCGAGTCGCATATGGGTTATGGGATTATTTTGTTCGTACTCTGTAAAGTTTAAGTAAATTGTTCATTTGGTAAAGTAAGTTTAGGTGAAATGGCACTGTAAAATAAGATATAAGTTAAAATATAACAATTTAAAACAAAACCATTTCATAAATGCTTGAAATAAATAAAATCTCACAAAGCTACGAGTTATATATATATATATATATATATATATATATATATATATATATATATATATATATATAAAAAGCAGTAACCATCTCAAATTATGTATTACAATTTTCTGTTTACAAATTATCAACTGTAAATTTTAATTTTAAACAAAAGCAAAACCAAACTCTTTATGTTGTCAAAATTACTTACCTTACATATATTGATATATATAATGATATTGATTACATTAAAATAATACACACAACGTATTTGTACTCAAACATTTTCCTTTGTAACGAAACGAACTTAAATTCTTAAATTTACAGAATCATGCGACGTACGATGTTCAAATTGTTCATTCTCTCGATCAGATTCATTTAGTCACTAGGTGAACCATTCCAGTTCCCGCATGCGTCCTATTCGTTCGTTTATCAAACTGACATCTACATGACAAATGTGAGGACCTCTTTGGTACTTCGAATCAGGTGATGTAGTCGTTACTCAGTAATGAATATATACGGTTTGCTATAGCTCTAATAGGTAAATTAACACTGAAGCGTGCGCTCCATTGTAATTTTTTTTTATCTGCTTAACGTCTCTCTAACAGCGAGGTCTTTAGAGACAAGAAAGGATGGGGGACAAGGAATGGGAAGGAATTCGGCCATGGCCTTTTGAAGGAAGCATCCCGGCATTTGCCTGGAGTGATTTGGGAAACCATGGAAAACCCAAATCTGGATGCCCGGACGGTTATTCGAACCGCCGTCCTCCCGAATGCGAGGCCAGAACGCTAGCCGTTACACCACCACACTCAGTCCCATTGTAATTAAATTAAATCAAACTGTCGTTACTGTATTGGTACTACACAATATTTTTCTAGCAGAACGCATAGACACATAGTTTGCTAGAACTGTAGTGCTCCATTATTGCAGGCTACACCCATGTTTTGTAATGACTGTTTGCATATTTTGCCCAGCATTTTTTTCCGTGGAGATAATACATTTGATACATGTGTACTCTCCGGTGTATAGGCCTATATGAATTGTGTAGGGGTCATCACTCCGAAGTAGTTTCAGAGATGCATTTCTCAAGAAATTCCTCTTTTTTATATTTCCGTATAAGATGCTACTATAAGCATACGTAGTTTATAACACGTAATAAAATTGTAGAAAAGTTGTTTTTGTACACGGAATTTATTTCAAAAACTGCTGATGATAGAGATGGTAAAACCGTACAATTTAAAATAATGGTCCCTCTGTCTGTTCGAGTATAACACAAAAAATAACAGACAGATTTTAACGAAAGTGCAGTTAGTGATAGTTAATTTTATAGGTTAAATATGCTTTTTATTCAGATTATTAACACACTTCCCGATGGCAAAGAGGACCAAACTTGAAATTTTTAAAATTTTCTCAGACTATTCAAGTATCACGAAAAACTAAACAATAGATTTCAACTTCATTAAAAATAGTGATTGCATATGACATCGGTTAACATATATGATACTTTTTATCCCAATGATACAAAGATCAAAGACGAAAATTTTGGTTTTTTTGCATGTCAGTGGTCAAATCAAGCAGAAACTAAAGAACGGATTCCAACGAAATTATACACTGCAACTCCCTACATATCAGACCTACCGTCTAATGAAAAAGAAAACTACACGCAACTCAAAACAATGTAGGGATTTTAATTAAATGTTGCACACTAAGATTTCAATAAGTTCTCGTATTAATCTTCAAAGAAAAACGTAGGACCCGGTGGAATTCCGGGCTCGGCCAACCAATTATCCAGAATTTCGAAAGACACTGCAAGTGGTTGCCAGTAGCCCTGTAGTTTATTAACACATAGCCAGTTTAGTTTCCGTCAGTTCGGGAATAAAACGGTAAAATTGATGTCTAGTTTCTTATACATTGAAGAGCGCAAGAAACTGGTATAGGCATGCGTATGCAAACATAGAGATATGTAAACACTCAGAGCACGGCGCTGCGGTCGGCAACTCCTATATAAGATAACAGGTGTCTGGCGCAGGCGTTAGATCGGTTACTGCTGCTACATGGCAGGTTATCTTGTTTTAAGTGAGTTTGAACGTGGTGTTATAGTTGGCGCACGAGAGATAGGACACAGCATCTCCGAGGTAGCTATGAGCTGGGGATTTTCCCGTTCGACCATTTCACGAGTGCACCGTGAATATTGGGAATCCAGTAAAACATCACATCTTCGACATCGCTGCGGCCGGAAAAAGATCCTGCAAGAACGGAACTAACGTCGACTGAAGAGAATTGTTCAACGTTACAGAAGTACAACCCTTCCGTAAATTGCTGCGGATTTCAGAGCTGGGCCATCAACAAGTATCAGCGTGCAAACCTTTCAACGAAACATCATCGATGTGGGCTTTCGGTACCGAAGGCCCATTCGTGTACCCTTGCTGAGTGTACGGCACAAAGCTTTACGCCTCGCCTGGGCCCATCAACACCGACTTTGGACTGTTGATGATTGGAAACATGTTGCCTAATCTAACGAGTCTCGTTTCCAATTATATCGAGCGGTTGGACGTGTACGGGTATGGAGACAGCCTCATGAATTCATGGACCCTCCATGTCAGCAGGGGACTGTTCAAACTGGTGGAGGCTCTGTGATGGTGTGGGGGGGCGGGTGCATTTGGAGTGACATGGAACCCCTGATACGTCTAGATACGACTCTGACAGGTAACACGTACGTACGATTCCTGGCTGATCACCTGCATTCATTAATGTCCATTGTGCATTCCGACGGACTTTGGCAATTCCAGCAGGACAATGGGATACCCCACACGTCCAGAATTGCTACAGAGTGGCACCAGGAACCCTCTTCTGAGTTTAAACACCTCCGCTTGTCACCAAACTCCCGAGACATGACCATTATTGAGCACATCTGGGATGCCTTTCAGCGTGCCGTTCAGAAGAGATCTCCGCCCCCTCGTACTCTTATGGATTTATGGACAGCTCTGCAGGATGCATGGTGTCAATTCCCTCCAGCAGTACTTCAGAAATTAGTCGAGTCTATGCCACGTCGTGTCGCGGGGGCCCTACACAATATTAGGCAGGTATAACAGTTTCTTTGGCTCTTCAGTGTAAGTAAGATCCTAGAACCAAGAGAAGAAGTGTTTTGAAACTGGAGAACTCTGTAATATGAAATAGGTTGTGACATAACCTTGTGGACATACCAATTATTCCCAGTCTAATCCGCGGTCGGCCATGTTATGAAACGATGATGGCTGTTGTTGTCTCCTAGTGGTGTCACGAGACGTTTGGCATAACCTAGATATTATCAGTGGATCGCAGTTCTGTGGGTGAAGCCAGTGTAACGTAACTATGGCATATTCCCTGTCATGGTTTCTTTGTTACTTCTGACGATCACTGTTATTTTTAGATACGGAGACATTTCGTTTATTTCAGTCGCCAACCGTTATGCCACGATCTTTTTTTTTTTTTTTTTTTTTTTTTTTTTTTCAAGTTTAGTGTTGTGTTTGTATTTGGTACTATATTTATTTTCTGTAAAATAATTAGTTTTAATTCGATCTACTCCGGTTGCTACATCCCTTCACACCTATTTTCCTATTTCTAATTTTTTTATCTTATTTTTTTTATTACAATTTCACATCCACCTACTTTTTCACGTTACAATTTTAACCCTTAAATTCTTTTATTGTTCTTGGCACTTCCCTTGGAAATTATTTCAATCCCTTACATACGAAAGAAAATTTTCCGACTCTCATATGCTTGCAATCAAGTGCCAGCTTGTGGTTATCTTTGCCCTTCCATGCACTATATCTAATTCTTCTATCAATATTCTTCCAATCCCCATCACCAATATACGCCTTGTACACTTCAAGCACTCTCTTCACCCTTACCTTGTATTTAAGTGACTCCCAATCCAGCCCCTTCATCATATCAGTTAGTGATTATGTTTTGCAATAATTTTCACAAACAAATCTAACTACCCTCTTTTACTTCCTCCAACTCCTCTACTTGACATCTAAAATATGGATTTCATATTAAACCACCGTACTCAAGCAATAGTCTACCCACAAACAACAAATTGGACCACATTTCAACATTTCTGTGTCAATTTTTCTGCAATCCAAATATGTTAACTGCGGATTAAAGTTAAGCTGTAAACTACCACGCCAGAAAGATTTGTATTGATATTGGAGCTCATCTATTTCTCATCCATCGCTCTTAAGCATATTTCGTTCTGTTTTAACTAAGTACTTCATTTATCTATAGATTGTGCCGTGGCCTCCAATTGAAGTAAACGCCTTTTGTTCCCCAAATAAAACAAAACATCAGTTTCCTAAAGACAGGCGACCGACCGTTTGTATATGGGGACAAGAGTTAAGAAGTTCAAATCTACATAAATCATACATCCTCATGATGACGATAAAAGAAAATATTTACTTACTTGGTGGAAATTTTGGGCAAAAAATACACTTAGTTGTCTCAATTAGACAGAAATATTTCATGTATAGCTGCTACAAGAGAAAGGCTTTTCAGCAAACCTGGTTTTATCACTTCAGATATGCGGAACAATCTTTCTCCTGAATAAGTGAATGACCTGGTTATCAACGATCATGCATGAGAGAGATATTAGTTATATGAATAAACTTTGTTTCATGTTAAACAGTGATATAAATCCTTGCTTCTGTATTTAGAACCATCATATAAACAATCAAGCACTAAATGTCAATACGTTGTATACTTTATGTGTGTCAGCAACTGTGGATAACGTATTTACGTTATGGTTTTTATTAAACTGTGATCTGATCTCACGGTTAAATATACTTCCATTACAGATATTAATCAAAACATAAACATTACACATCATATCTACGGTTGATGGATCATACAAAAAATGTTGGCAGAGACACACCCGTACAGTACACTATCTGTTATCCTACATCGCCGAGCCTTAGGAAGCTTGAATCAAGCTGCAGTGGTAACAACTCGCCGTGTTGAACCCGCCTGAGGCGCAGCCGCACAAGTTTGACGTCATACAGCTCCGCAATCGTCGAGATGGCGGCTCCTAGCCCACTAAGTCTGTGCTACCGCATATTCTGATGGTAAGGAGCACCAACGCTAGGCTGGTTGTGAAGCCCGTTAAGGAAACAGTGGGTTGTTAGAGAAAGAAATTAGGCTAATCGTCATTTCGTGCGGTCTGGTTCGATATGTGGAATTGGCCATCCTGGATGTTACCGAGCGAATGGGTTGCAGCCAACTGCAGGTTGCGGCGCATCATAGCATCAACGAAGCTTGCCGGAGATTTTCTTTCATTTATTCCGGTGGCATGCTGAAAAGGTGAACTCTGTGGCCCGTCAGCGACAGATATCGCCACAGAACTGTCGACAGCATCGTTGAAAAACCTGTTTATATAAATTTGGTTCAGAACCGTAACACTTTGTGGTGATCTTGGCTGCAGGTTCCGCGATGTCCGCCACCAGGTGCGCACTTCATAAGACAATTAGCTACAAGGGTGGCAGGAGCCAAGAGGGGCACAATGACTTTTTTAGGCTTTGTGTAGAAGACACGACAGATGAAACACAATCACGTCTAACACAAATTAAATTCAATACCGCATGTTAATCATAGCTCAAGAGAACCACAACAGTTTGAAATTCTCGTAGGTCAAGTATATCTGTTTTGTAAATACTGAACGATTGTACTTATTTAGAGAGATTCAATTAAAGAAATTATCATATAAACCAGAGGTTCCCAATTAGTTTTTCGCGAGTACCACTTCAAGAAAGAGATCTACCTAGCGTACCCCCTAGAGCTGAAGTGATAAACAAGTGCAACCGATCATCCCAGTCAAGTGCTTCCCACAACCCGAGCAGTAAAGGGATATAATTCAGACGCACAGGGTTTGTCTCAAAATACATTTTGGCGATGATAATGTTTGTGTATTTGTATTTTTGGATTTATCTTAGTGGTTACTTTAACCAAGAGATTACCGCGCGTACCCCTTCAAGCAACCTCACGTACCCCTAGGGGTACGCGTACCACTAATTGGGAACCACTGATCTAAACTATTTATTAATAATAACCATTACCGTCAAACTATCACCTATTATAAGGTGCTACGGTGACCCTAAGAAAGTTTCGACGGCCAGTAGCCACAGTCAAGTAAAGGTGGTTGCTGATTCCCAGGAAATACTCTGCGGAATGTAACGTTTGAACAACCCTGATCATTCAAAACGACCTCATAACGACTGACGGTAAGCAGTCAGCTATGGTGAAGAAGCACGCGTCATGCAGAGTTATGACCAGCCACAAAAGGAACGGCCAAGGACACAGCTGACGGTACTTCTATGGAAGAAGACGACGAAAGACGCTGGAAGCAGAACAGTATCAATTTTCTTTTTTCTTCGTCGGGGAAACAAACTTTAAAATTTTTTCTCCGTATTAGTATTTCACTGTTTTTCATGTTATAATTTTGTCTGTGTTAAAATACATTGAGTTTCAATATAGAAACTAGTAATTCTGACTTGATTTCTCAGTTACGCGAATGGTTAAAACAATATCAAGCTGCGTTAACCGTCCATTCTGACAGGAAATTCTCGGAATTAACTGCTAATACGGATAGAAAATATTTAGAATTAAAAAAAAAAAAAACTGCTCCATTGAACATTAGTTTTATCGTCATTTGAATTCTAAAGTTGAAGTTAAATAAATGTACTGTACGAAAAGAAGGGACAGTAGCGATGGAACAATCCCCGCTGCTGAAAGATGAAACAATATGTTCATAAAAAAAAGATTATTGATGCAGTGACCGTGCCACGTGAACCAGAGAAGATCTCCGTCTTTATTGTTTTGATTTGTAAATTATCCCTACTAATTTACTAAAATTTGATACATTTTACGATGAATCCAACAGCAGCGATAAACATCAAGAATATGTGGTTTCAGAGTATTACATAGGTAATATCACATAATTACAAAACTCGCGATTTGTTATCATTAATTTGTTAAGAATGATTACATACGATGAACTAATTCATATCAAGGATAAAATTATATAAAAAAACTATGGTGTATAGCAACGCTCGCATGATGTGCAGTTTTGTTCAAATCGGTGTCTTATTTTTGTGTATGCGGGAAGCCTTAGACGCAGACAAACAGACAAAAATTTAAATTTTACTTTTTTGATATCTGTATCGTCAGTAGTACTGCACTGAAATTTTTTCCAAATCCCTTTTGCATTCAAAGACTAGTTTTCAACAGTTTTTTATATATGGTAGGCTTATAAATCAGGTTTTGGCTGCAGCATTTTCCCCGTTTCCCGAGGACCGTAAACGAATTTAAAATTGGTCTCTTGTGGTTTAAAATTAACCAGAGGAAAAACTGAAATTTAGAATGTAAATGCAGTACGCTTTCAAAAAATATTCCTGAAATGAAAAATGAATCTTCGGTTACGTGATTTTTTTCTAAAAATAAATTTGAATTGCTACGAAAAGGGAACAGTAACAAATATGATGAACGTGATCAGGTGGAAATATAATCTGCGAACTTTAGCATCGGAGTTCGGCGCCTCTATCAGCGTAGCTGTTTTTCCGATGTCCTAAAGCTTTTCTAGTGATATACGCTCAGCAGGTCTTAATTTACAATTTCTCATAAAAGAAGACTCACCTTCAAAATGACATACCTGAGGTGTCACAGTATTCTCATGCTCGCCCTGTTCTGCTTGCGAACTTGCAGATACAGTCAAATTATGACGCTAAAAACTTCTAGGTTAAGAACTAAATTTCAGTTCTAAGTGCGTCGGCAGGACGCGTTTAGTCGTAAGTGGAAACGTCATCAAAATCTGTTTAGTACTTTTTGTGTTAAATCAGAACAAACGGATTAAAAGAGACGAACTGCAGATTTATATATAGAGAAGATTTATATGTACAGAAAAAAACATAAACATTTACGTATTAGGAAGTGAGTGTTGAAAAAGCAGTTGCCCCAAAATGTTTGTCTTGTGTATTCACTTTTTACGAGGATTTATTTAATATTTCTGAAGAATAGCAGTGAATGTGATATTCCTGCTATAACTGATATCCGTCTTTTCGGTATCTACTATGTTTCCTCTCCCTTTATCATGCTCAGAATGTATCTCTTTTTTAGCATAGAGGGAACAAAATTTCTTCAGTCAGTACTTCAGCACCAGGAAAGAGGAGGGGATGATTCAGAATTCGTAATTATTAAAGATTTTTGGTACGTAATCTGATGTTTGCAACAAATCTCTCCTGGTGTGTATAGAGCAAGGGCCAACAACACTGCTCATTGTGATTTGCTCGTCAGTGTGATATTTACGAAGCTGGAAGCAACCTTGATGTCTTTCACAAGAGCATGCTCTGATTTCAGGAACCTGTTTTACATTAATACATACAGAGCATTTAAAAAACTAATAATAAGACACAACAAGACACTAGACGTAATGGCAAATTACTCCAGTGTAATAATTTGCCAAGACAGTTATTACAGAAGATCACATCTTTAATCGTTAACGGCGAGTACTCAGTATAACATCCACCTTACTTAAGTGAATACTTTTGAACCAGTAAGTAAATATTTTATTGCAGAATAACAAATGGCTTAAGATTCCTCAGTTTCGTTTACTAGATTCGAATTACGTATTTGGTTTCAAATAAAGTTGCAACCTGCTCAACGCACCGAGCAAGTTCGCGAGTTTAAATCAGAGTCTGCGTTTGTACCAACTTCATGTGGTAACAATGATTTTCCAGAGAACTTACCTAAGTATGTGGTGCTACTAGGTGTTCGTATTCATTAGCAGTCATTATAACATGCTCCATCATTCCATAAAATTTTATTAGACTTTTTTTTTTTTTTTAACAGAGAAACGTGTATCGGTGTAAATGACAATACTCATTAAAAAAAATAATCATAAGTTGGGATATCTGTTTGTGTCTGAGGAGACAGTCTATCGGAATCACAAAAAATTCATAATCCACTGTTTAAAAAATAATATGAGGTGGAACTTCTGAAAGAACATGCTTACATGTTTAAATTAGACTTCTCGCCGTTTTTTTCCTTTCTCAAAGAACCACTTATATATTACAGGAATAAAGTATATCAGTCACTCACTTTCAGAAGCTTCTGGTCTGCGCTTTTACCGAAAAATAAATCTTCTCACCTTGGTTCTTGTTCACGTGAATTTACTTGCTCCTACCTGGAAAGCACCAGGTAATTAATAACATATAAGGCTCTTTTCCTTTGATAATGGCCACTTCAGACCTTCTTTGAAATGTACGAAAAGTTAGAAGGAAATCTCAGACCTACTAGGCTAAATCATAACAAATAGTTAGAGATTAAATTATTTTTGACTTAGGTCTTTAATGCACAGCTTTTCTTAAAATTCGTCAGACCCACCGACCGGTATATCATTTAAATTTTTATCAGAAGATTCCACAAACAACAGATTTTTTTTAAAAAAAATCCTTACCATTTCTTTCAATAATACACAAATTGCGCAACATTGGAAATTTACGATTTCAAATTACTAAAGTTCTTATCAATTTGTTGCACACTTGTTACAAAATTATAAATTATAAAATCAATATTTGATGGCTGATTCACAACTTCTAAATTGGAACAGAATTTAAACGGCAAAATTGACTTGGCAATTTTTAAACAATTACGCAACCGCTAAGTGTCGACTAATAATTAATTTCGCTGGTATTATTATTGCTTCCCTAACCTAACACACTTATGTAAACTTAGCTCTTGCTAGTTTCGACGAAAACACCTAATTTGAGTGATTATACCAAAATCCTCACTTTCGATGAATAACTACAGTAAAATATCAGACAACTTACTTACTCCCCGAACATGACAAAAGACCCTGCCACAAAAATTTAAATTTGCTCTGGACCAAACGTCGGACTGCAGACGAATTCATAATTGTTACAATAAAACTCAACTACTGTCTTAAAATGCACTCTGTAAAGCCGTAGAACCGTCACAAACTCTATAAACGTAGATCCTTGCTGGGGTGGTATGACCAGATAGTAGCATGCAAAGAGGTTAGCTGAATCGTTTAAACCTCATTTACGAGCAATAAATGCCTTTTCACAAAGACAGTTTTGTGTCTTGACACAATAGATTGCACGCAACTATTAATCTTTTGTCGTGCCTTTGTTAAAGCCATTATCCGAAAGATCTATTTTTAGATGGAGAACAGCCATCAGTTTTCCCAGAAAATGGGTAATTGTTTTTCGTCAATGTTGGGCAGTGAACTCGCTGTCTGGTGTTCTGCTGGAACCTTAAAGTAGTTGGTGATCCAGAGTACGACCAAGTTCTACTAGTAAAAGCCAGTGTAGTTAATGTCTTGATGTGTAATACTAGCACCAACAGTTATATGAGAAATCGATTTTGAAAAAAGTGTGTGTTTGTGACAGTCCATGGCTCAAATTCGAAAAAAATTAAAACTGTATCCTCAATCTATTCTCACGCGAAGCTCCAAACACTAACCAGAGCCATTACTGGCAATGTGATACGAATTGTAATTGGGAATGTAGAACAAATTAACGATAGAACAACGTGCGTGTAGGTGACCTCGAATTCGGCATGACGCGAGTTCGAATTCCCGTCCGGCTATCGTGATAGGGGTCTTCGAAAGTTTTCCCAAATTAGACAAATACTTGGATGGTTCCTTCAAAAAGGCCATGGCCGAATCCATTTCCTTTCCTTGCCCCTAAACGTTTCGCGCCTCTAATGACCTCCACGTCGACGAGGCGTAAAGCGAAAGCGCAACGAGTATGTTCATTGGTTACTTAACCCCAGTGCTTATTATGCCTTCGAAGTGATAACTGAAGTCTTTCAGTTTCGAGGCGAGCTTTTCAACACATGGGTGTGTCCTGTCCATTATTCATTACTGCTGGGGCGGATCCAGGGGGGGGGGCTAGGGGGCTGAAGCCCCCCCCAAAAGTATCTAGTTCCACCCCCGACACTGTAATTTTGGATACCTTTTTTTTCTTGTTTTTTTTAGCTCTACGGATTTGAGGCCCGCGAAGGCTATAAAGACTACCCTAAGGCCGACTCAAGCCCCCCCCCCCCCCAAAACCAAAATCCACTGAAGGCAAGCCCTCTTAACCAAATTTCATTCAAGCCAAGCCCCCCCCCCCAAACCAAAATCCTGGATCCGCCCCTGTTCATTAGTATGTTCCAGAGTAAATTGTTAGAATTCATTATAACATTTTTGTAACTCTTTTTTTGTTTAAAAATAAATCTCACAACATAAAACTCATGAAAACATCAACAAAAACCTCAATTGAGAGTTGATTTTTGTTAGTCTTTGAAGTACGCGGTATATCCAGCACATTACTTTAAGTGGAAGCCCATTAGTCTGTCATTCCCAGCAACAAACGACAATTTAATCTGATAGAATTTTTGTCATCCTTTCTATGATAATGAAAGTTGAGTGGTACTGATACCATCAGCGCCGTGACTCCACCCTTGGCTGCAGGTGGAGAGAGATGCCGTGCGAGTGGACGCGACCGCCACAGGTGCCTCTTCCGAGCGTGTGGCGGCGCGTGGAGGGGCGGCGGCCCACAGCGGACGGTCGCCTGCCGGTGTTCGTAATCCAGGACGTGACGGCAGAGCTGGACGAAGCAGTGCTCGACCACATGTGCGAGCACTTCCTGCGGGAGGAGCCGCTGTGCGCGACTACTCGTCTCTATGACGACCCAGTGTCCCTGCGCGAGTTGCGTGCTCTCTGGGCGAGGATGCTGACGCGCAGGACCGCCCTTGTAGCCCTCCTCGCCGAGCCAGGAGGTGGCGCCCCTAGGATCGCTGGTGCCAACGTCACATTTCCTACTACGCCGGGAGAAAAGGACAACGAAGAACAGGTCAGCTGGGTGACGGTTTGGTGGCTGGATCCTACGGTGGCTGGCTCATGTACATTTCCTTTATGTTGCCTTAGTGGTCATCAATAAGAAATGTCATGACATTCCAAGCACTTTTAAACACTCTGTCTCCTGTCGCCACATTTCCTTACTCTTAATGTACTCCGCTGTCTAATGCTACTTCAGTAATGTAACTTGTACCCACAGAAAGAACATTCATCTTTAAAAAATATTTTCACAAATAAGTTACTTAACTGCAGAACTGAAATTGATGCCTGGCAATTACTATACAAATAATTAAATCAACAATTGTTAATTAAATAATGAAATCAACATCTATTAACAATTATAATTCATACTGTGGTTAAATAAATAATTAATAAAAGCATTATATATTCATCAAATTTACAAGGATTTTTTAAATGTAAAGAAGTTTCTATTATAAGTATTGGCAAAGCATCTATCATAACTGAAAAGGTTATGTATTTAACTTCACCCTCATCATCGTCATCTTCACCAGTGTTTACATCAATTAAAATCCGAAGTAACTGCCATGCTGGATAAGCTTGGGTATCGTGCAAAGACAATATTTTATTTCAGGATAAATGTGTAACACATAGATTTGCAAGTGGTTCGATATAAATACCATCATCAAGGTCTATTTGCACTATTATCAGGCTTCCATTTGTCTGCTGGCTGTTAACAGTGTCCAGCCTATATGCAGGGTGCTGTTGAAGCTGGGAAGGATGGTGTCAGATTTGAACTGGTTCCACAGTAACTGATGTACCTGAGAAAAATTCTCAGAAATGGCCAGTGTAATAATTGTAAACAAATTGGAAGTGAGGAAGAGAATGAACTGTTTAGATTCAAAATGAATTTTCTGTAAAATAGTGAACTTAGTGATAGATAAGACATTCACGATATCCATGCTCCATTCAAAATCGGCAGATTTCGATGTCACAAAATGATATCTCGGCCTTCGTTCCATATAGACTTTGATATATGCAGGGACCAGTCTATCAGATGTGGAAGAACCTTGTGCAAATGCAGAAGTATAAATATTACAGCAGGCCTCTAGAAAGAGGAAGAAGAAATACAAGAAAAACTTTCTGCTGCTAGGTACTGTCCATGGGAGATATGTGGGCCCTCTTCTGCAGGATCAGTTAGACACAGGCTACCTAGTTTCAGTGGCGTAGCTAGGGGGGGGGGCGGTGGGGGCGGTCCGCCCCGGGTGTCACCCGTTTGGGGGTGACACCCGCATTTCGAAAATAGTAATCGAAATTAGTGTGACACAAAAAAAAATCATAAACTTCTTTTATCCTTTGGAGCCGAAACACGTCGGCTTTTATTGTTATGAGTATTTGTTTTTAGGTTGATCTAGCGCTTTTTCAAATGCGATCCAGAGGGCTGTGCTCATTCGTTATAGTAGAGTATAATTGTTGGCAATACCGTGCGCTTAAACAAAGAGAGTATCGCTCTGTAGCTCCAACAATCACAATAAATCGTTTATTATTGTGCTTGCCATAAGTCACTGTTGTTTGATTTGTTAGAAGCGGCGGTGGATATAATGTAAGTTTTCTTGTATAAATAGAGGAAGTTTTAAAATTAAAGTTTATATATAATTGCTAAAATCATAGTAATTAGACAGTGAAATTGTAAATCATCGAAAATATTTAGAGAAAAATGTTAGATTTTCCTTTCGAAATGAAAACCAAGGTATGCCGGAATACGCGTAGTCTGGGTTTCCAAATTGTTTTGCTTATTTAGAATTCCATTAGCTTTCAAGCTAAGATTTACAAGTGCCTTGAAGTATTTTCTAGTAATTTTTGAATTTATTATCTGACAGATTCGTGATGTACAAACTGAGTACATTTCGCGTTATCCGATTTACACTCTGCGTACCTGCCTATTATCGACAGTGCACCTATTCGACATGAAATCGTATCATGTTCGAATTTATGCTAGTAAACACTGTGCATTAAACTAGCTATACTGTCAGGTTTCAAATCAATCCGAATGGGTCCATGTTCGTTGGTGGTATAGTCCGTCGTTGTTAATCAGTTTTTGTAGAGCATTTGTTTAAAACAGTCGGAACCGTAACTCAGAGCTGCCGATTCTACGGATTTATCCGTAGATCTACGGATTTTTATTAAAAGTTAGGATTTTCGGATTTTGTTAAAATATCTACGGATTTTTGCTACTTTGAATTATTTGTTGATTTTTCCTTATATTCGTGTTTTGTTAAACTTTGAGGGTATAGTGTTAAAGTTTTACAGAATTGTCAATAATTGTGAATCCTTTCTTTGCAACAGCTTGTGTGAACCAACAATTGACATGAAATAAAGCTCATATTTTGTTTGATTATGCATTTTATAGATCTTAAAATACCGAAGTACAGAATTATCGGCGTACTCTTTATGCACGGTGACACTCTCGTTGCCAAGGTTTTTTTTTAACATAAATGCTAAAATTAATGTCACCAATGAAAATGTATGGTCCCTTTTCTTAAAAAAAGAGTAGGCACAGAAGCAGCAGTGATGAAATTGAGGGTGTATAAGACATTTCTTACTTTCAATGTAAAATACTATTTTGTATTTCCATTTTTTAAGACCTGGAAATAAAAAGAATTCTTAATTATTTTGTTTTGCTCTACTGTTTGTATGAGGGCACCAATCTGGACTAATGAGAAAATGAACTGTAAATTGTTAAACTATGTAAATAGAGCTGTAAAGTAATGAAATGTGAATTGTCATAAAACGCAAAGAACTTGGCTATGTGGCTGATAAGGCCGAAAGCCATTTAAACAAATAAAAAAAAATCGGAACCGCGTATCTTGCTAGCGAAATCGTAACATTAGTAAGCACTTAAATTCTAGGTTCATGTAAGTTTGCTATGCTTTCTGCTGATCGAGAATATGCAAATATGATCGCGATGAAATAAATAAATGTATGATTCTCTATGAATTTTCCATAATAAATTTAGAGAAGAAGAAAATTTGTACTATGGGTAACCTCTCTGTCGAATCGAAAAGTATGTCGAACTTTTGATCCTGATCAAACTGAACGAACATTCAAGCCGTTTACAGCATTTTTATTTACAAGCTACAGAGCGGCGCTAGAATTGTAAAATTAACACTTGAAGACGGTCTTCAGTACATACAATGTCATATTTAGAAGTCTGTAGCTACGTGTATCTTAGGCGGATAGTAAAATACTTCACATGTGAAGTACTTCATCTAAAGACGGCAGACATCGCAAAGGCAAGTTCTTATATTACCTAAGCCGTTTTTTTTATTTTATTTTTTAAATTGCGTTGTTTTTATGTTGCATTTATTGTCCTGTTTTTATGAAGGAACTTAATGTAAAGGAACTTAATGTAGAGTTGCTTCTCTGACTATACAGTCTCTCCCAGGGTCTCTCGACTTGTGGGACCCGGATTCTGGGTTTGCACCGATGGAACCCCATCTGGGTCTGGAATTGCTTCAACTTGGATCAAGCCACTTCTGTTAACTTTCCTCTCGATATCCCTTGCGAAGTCATTTAAATACAACTTATGTTAACGTTTCAACAACAAATGATTAGGTAGTTTTCGATTTTTAAAAAATTTATAGCGAAATATTATGGTCGCCCTATAGTTACACTGGCAAAAATTAGAATCTCAACAAGGCTACAGGAATGGTAGAATATTAGGAAACTTTGAGGATATATCCAGGGCTATACCCAGAAAAAATGATAACAAATGGAAATGGATCAGGCTAAGTTATTACCTTTAGATACAGTTTTCAGTAAGAAATGCGTCCAACTTAACTATCAATACATTCGTGGATCCTTGCCGACATTGAATCAACAAGTGTTTTGAATATCTGCTTGGGGTATTTCTCTTTACACCTGCATGTCTTTTGCAGTCAATTGTTGCGCAGTTTGTGCTGGGTCACCATGTGATCAAATGTGTCTACTCCTGGTACTACGGCCAATCCTTTGGGAGATTTCACGATATGATGCGCCTTTTTAAAACACGTCAATTCTCCTACCTCTCTCACAGTTAGACATTTGAGTGTATAGAGTTGTCACTCTTCGCCTGGGCATACTTAGCCAACAAGAACTCGTGGACAACAAAGTGTCATGTTACACCACACTGTACGCCACTAGTACGTTAAAAGAATATAAAAAAATAGCAATTTACATAATAGATAGCACCGTAAATCTCATATTATTACATGTAACACTTTCAATTTTAAATCATTTAATACTCTTCATGTGTGCATACTTGGGGCCAAATTTTATTCATTTATCACAACACCGTATGGGTGTTGGGATTTTAATTTGCGCCAGTGTGTGTATCAGTTGCTACGTGTAAAGGTCGAGCTCTATTTTGCCAATACTGGTCTGTACCGTCACCGCAACGACAGTCGGCCGAGTGGCAGCCCGCCCCCTCGCGTCCACAATTTTCTATAGCTCGCCCGTGTTCCTACCCGGTCTTTAGTCTCCTTTAACGTTTTCAAGTGATTGTTACAGGGAATCAGTGTTGGGGATGACAGGTAGGTTTGACACCATTACTTTATTATAATGTACTTTATTTTGCACAGTTTTTGTACGAAAGTACATTAAAATACTTTTTTATCTGACTCACGTAATCACCTATCTGGTTGATCTTTTATGTACAAAAATAGTATCCCAGCGCAGTACTAACAAATCTTTATCACACTGTACCGGAATGAAAGATTCTCGCATATTTCAACGCAATCGCAATGAAATGTCAATCACTTCGCACTTGACGTGTTTGTTTTGCTTGAGGTTCTTTTCGATTCATTCAGTAATTTTTTTTTTTTTTTAGTAAAGAACGAGGTTATAACATATTTTAATTTAAATTTAGGTCGTAAAGATTTTGTATAATAAATATAATAATTTCATGTTATCTCAAAGTTCTAGTCACAGAGTTTCTTATTAGGAAACTCGCAGTGCACCTATGTCGTAGTCACCTAACTTCGAAAGGAGACCTACAGATTAACGTGAAATTCGAACACGGAGCGTCCTAGAATCCTCATATTAACAGATAAAAGTATTGCCAGAGGTAAATGTCAATTTTTAGGCCCGCAAAAATTACAGTCGAGTCAGAGATTCGAACCGGGACCTTCAGTATCCAAACCGCACACAGTCATTTGAGTCACCAGTCCGAATGTAGGTGTAATGAAAAATAAGTTTGCAAACATGATACAATGAACATACTTTTTTCTATACCATCTATTTTTGCTACCAAAAAACACGAATCAACTTTTATGTGTTTGAGTTGATATTTTTCAGTACTTCTGGATTAGTGTGGCGTATGGTTACAGCGTGCGATTCGGGTGTGGAAGGTCCCCTTTAAAAATGCGGATCTCGGATGCAATTTTTGTGGGACTTAAAATTGAGCTTCAACTCTGGCAACATTTTGATTTTTTAATGCGAAGTTGCTAGAACAATTCCTACATGTTAAGAACATCTTATGAACATGGATAGAAAAAAAAGACACTTGTTTTAAGACCAACAATAACATGAAAACAACATTTGGTCGTAAGGGAAGGGAAATTTCCGAACTCTCTCTATGCGTTCTCCACATCCAGCAGACCGACACTGGTCCACACCGTCAAAACATAAACCAATCCAATGATGGCCGCGTCTCGGACGACATGCCGTGTCCTGTGGACAAACTTCGACCGAGTGAGCGCCAATAGTAAGAAACGTGTCGGTGCGGTGACGGTGCGGAACATTATCAGGAAAGAGAGGCCCGATCTTCAGAGGAGTTAAAATTAATCTAAAACCACTTTCCATCACCAGTGATCAACACGTGGCTAAAATCTTGCAATATTGATTATTGAACATGAAGTAAATCAAATTTTTAATTTTGAAAATGTGATTTACTGGTTTGCAGCTGTTAAAGCTAGAAAGAAGGGATTGTGAAAGCAATCGTTTTTATTTTATTTGTATATCTATTAAATGTTGTTAATCTTACAATTTTATTAACTATTATTTTTAAATAACAATAATTTTTATTAAATTATGTTTTATTAATATCAAATTTTACACTTACAAGATGATATATTATACTCAATTTTGGATTAAGTTTTCAAGGGGTGACACCATCGATATCCGCCCCGGGTGTCACCCACGCTAGCTACGCCACTGCCTAGTTTTGCAAATTAAAAAAAAAAAAAAAGTTTTTTAAGCTTTGTGATGAAAAAAACCTAGCACCCTTGTTTTTTATTCCAATTTTTTTTTTTTTTTTTTTAGAAAACAATATATTTGATAAATTATAGCTTTATTTATGGAACTTACATTTTAAAAGTGTTTTTTAAATCTTACTAAATCATATAATGTCTTTCATAGTGATTCATAAATGTATCTATATTGGTAACATAATTTTATTCATCCTCTATGTTAGTACCACATTCACTAGTATCAGCACTGCGTACACTAGTTCGGTCAGTGTCGGAATTTTCTGTTTCTTCTTCTGTCTCCTCTGGATCCATAACTTCAGAAATAGTTACATTTTATTTTACTGGCTGTTCTTGTATTGTACAAAAAAGATTTTGAGATTACAATTTTAAATTTTGAGAAAAGTACACACTGTGCATAAAGACTGCACCGATAAATCTGTATTACAGTCTTTTAAGTTTGAATTTAAATCTATTATCATACAAAACAGGAGCTTTATTTCTTTTAAATCATTGGTTTATGCCAACAGTTGCAAAGAAGCAATTCATAATTACTGCCAATTTAATGACTCAGTATCACTATACGCTGAGAGTTTAACGAGTATACGAATATAAGGAAAGCACAATAAATAATAAAAAAAGAGGCGAAAAACCGTATATAAATTTAAATTCTTAATTTTTTTGAAAAGATCCGTAGGTCTACAGATAAATTCGTAGGGCTGGCAGCACTAGTTCAAATAGAGAGTATCAATCCAAACAACAGGGAACAGGGATTCCTTCTCATGCAACCTAGCCTCTTTGGGAAGTCCCCATTCATAAAAGAAACTTCAGTCAATGTTGCCAATATTTTCGTATTTTTTTTTCCTACTGAATCAGAAAAATATACTAGATTTAAAAATTAAGATAAGTACTTAGTATAAACTCTAAAAAAGTCATATTAAACGATAAATGCCTTACAAATTTGAGATTTAGTAAGTTTGAGAAAAACGTATCCTAGAAAAAAAAAAAACATGTTTCTTTTTTCATAGTTTTTTTTTTTTTTAGTCAGAAAAGAACATTTTTTGCAACACTAAGACTACCAGGTCACAAGCTTTTTTAAAGCCAGAACAACTTAAGGCAGGTAATAGTGGATCATTTTGTAGTGGTTCCGGTAAGGAGGCTAGAGAGGTGATGGTGGCAGGTCCAGGTAATAGTATTGATGGGGACTCCAGTTATGGTATAGAGGGTGACCTGAGGAAAGTATTGAAGGAGGTGCAGTATACCAGGGTGGAGCTCATGCAGGGTCTTGAGTCACCATGATGGCCAAAGTTGACCACGCTGGAGACGGGTAAGCAAGGAGACGGAGGTACGGTTTGGGAAAGGCATTAGTTCTGCCTGTGGATGCTGTTGGTAAGTGGTATTTCATTAGGCATGGCAATCATTTAAAAAGAGGAGGGGAGGGATGAGATAATTTCTGAGTTATTACCTGAAGCTGTAGGAGAGCTATGTTGGGATCAGGAATGAACCTCTTTTAGGTTAGATGTTGATGGTGAAGGGATCAAAATAATTGATCAAAAGGTTACAGATTGCAAATGCATGAAGGGAAAAAACACTAATGCTAAAGCAAGTGCAATTTTTCAATATTTGAAGCTGTTGAAATAATTACAGATGAGTATTCAACTGGAAAGACAAAAGTTTTTGTTTAAAATATAAAAAATATCCTACAGAACTTCAAAACTTAATAGAGATACAAGAATTACAAGGTACAATTTTTATAAAAGAAGGAATACTAGACCATAAGGTTACCCCCTATGCTTACAAACTGTGGTGCAGAGATTATACAAGTTGTATGTAAATGATGTATAGGACCAAATAAAATGAATGAATGAATTGGGGACAGGAATTCATCTTTGTTAGCAGATGTAACTACAGTTCTCTGGCGTCCATAGTTCATGACCATGAGTCACCAGGGATATATTTCTCGGATGATGAAAAAGAAAAAAACAGGGTGCTGGATGTTTAGCGCCTTTTAAGAATGAATGATGAAGTTCTTGAAGAGAAATTAAATTCATATTCACAGTTCAGTGATGGGTGTAGAATAATTATTATTGGTGGGGTTTTAATTTTTTTCAGGTATCATTTGGGATGGAAATAAGATTAATAGCACAAGGGAACAGAGATTTCTAAATACTTTAGTAATGGAAGGAGGCTTTACACAAGTGATAGGGCAGAACACAATGAAACCAAACATGTTGGATTTCTTTCTAATAAAGCCTCATGAAAACTTTGTGTGATCTTAATGCAATTCTGATAGATATTTGTGAATTTAATAGACCAGTGGCCAAAATTGAAGGGAAAAATAAGTACAGTTAAAAAAGGCCTCAAATTTTAGAACTAAAGAGATATTTCAGGGGAAGGTTCATCAAATGGAAGTTATGCACAAGTACAGTGGATAAGAAGTTCAACAGATAGTAAAAAGGAGTGAGGAAATATTCATTCCAAAACAGAAACCAAAGAGAAGTACAGAACCTATATATTACAGTAGGGAGTTGAGAATATTAAAAAGGTTAGTGAGAAGAAAACATTACAGAGTTAAGAGACACAAAGGCAGAAGGGAATACTTAAAACAACTAAACAAGCTATTCTGGGTATATGAAGAAAGTTATTGGTGGGAGGGGGTTGGGGATGATTTACAGATAGGAATAGAGAAAAAACTGAGGATTTAAAATGGCAGAGATATTTAGTGACTAACTTAATGAGAACATAAAGCACTATCACGTCTCCATATATAAGTAGTAATGAGGAAACTACAAAATTTGAAAGAAATCCCCTAAAAATTATGAAGAAACTAAGAAAGCTAAAAAAAATTAAATTGTCCAATGTAGAATTTAATACCACAAATGTAAAAAAGATAGTGTAAACGATATTGTACTATTGCTTTAAATGCTATTTAAAATAATTCTGGAGCTTTGCTGCTTACAAGGGAAATGGAAAAGAGCCATAGTAGTACCGGTTCTAATAGGGCGGGTGAGAAATAGGGTTGAAAATTACATACCGATTTGATTGACATCAGTCACATGAAAAATGATGAAGAGAACAATATGCAACTAAATCAGAAATGTCTATTAGGAAAGAAACTGGTTTGCAAATCGACAATATGGCTTTAGGCAAGGATATTCATGTGAATCTCAGATGGTGGGTTATATGCATGATATTTCGAATGAACTGGACAGGGGAGGCAGCGTTGATTGTGTAGCAGTAAATCATTCTAAAAGAATGGCATTTGACATATTGAACCATAATTTTAAAAAAAAAATAAGTTCGTAATTATTGGAATGGATGAAAATATGATTTACTGGGTAGAGGAATTCTTAAAAGGGAGACAGAAAAGCATTAGAAATATGAAATGATGTATCAAAGATGTGGAAGTGGATATGGTAGTGCCACAGGGTAGTATATGGAACCATTGCTATTCATCATTCTAGTGAATGATTGTGTTTGTGGTTCATAATGATATTTACAGATGATACAGTTGTATATAATAGGATCAACAGAGAAGACTGAAACAGCTGCAGGGCAATCTAGACAGAATATCCAACTGTCTAAGGTGACATAGAATGAAGATAAATTCCAAGAAGAGTAAGCTTATTAGGTACACAGATAAAAAACTAAAGATTGTTTGTGGTTATAATGTGGGACAGGATTTCTTATTGGAGGCTTCAAGTGTAAATATTTTGGCATAACATTTTATAATATGCTCAACCTAAGACACGTGGTGCAGATAGTAGGAAACTGTTACAAAATTCTTTATTTACAGAGTTGATGTTACACAGAAGTCATGGGAGCTGGCAGAATTACTTTAAGGGAGGTGCATCTGTATCTTTTTTATACATTACATATAACACTTATTACCTATTAACTAAGTATACTGAATTTATTAAATAGGTGTTGAACAAATATGGACAATAACATAGGTGTCTTAAGTTATTACTCAAACAGTGTATTTAATAATAAAGATTTTTTTTCTTAATCATTTTCTGTGTATTTTTCTTTCATAGCAGGAGGGGGGGGGGGTGCAAGTACAACCCCTTGCACCCCCCTTCTGGCACCCATGACAGAAGTCAAGGAATTGAGTTATAAAACTTTGGTCAGACCATTGCTTGAATCTAGTGTTGTAGTTTGGAACCCATGTTTTATCTATCAAATATGGGAGTTGGAGGGCATGTAAAGGAAAGCAGCTAGAATTGTTTATGGAAATTACCTCAGGAACTTAACATACCTTATAATTTTTCTCTTACTTCTGTCCGATACATCCCTGTTACAGATAATGCTTTTTACACTTCAAAAACACGTTTCTACCTGTCTCCCTCCATCTCCTTATCTCCCTAGCTTATTACACTTTCTTTCACAACATTTCCTAGGCATTTATAGCTATACACTTCATTTAGCTGTTATTCCTCCATCATGATTCCCCTGGTCACCATTTTTCTGGTTTTCTAGAGGAAACTATCTATCATTAATAATTTTCATAAAATCGCTTTGTGTAGACACCGGGGGTGGGAGGGGGATCCTAAGGGGTCCACAGACAAAATAAAAGTAAAATTAATAATTACTAAAACATAAATGAAGGTATGAGAACATGCAAACTCTGGCGATAATGTATCAGATGCAACTCGAGCTATCAGATAACAGTCTAGAACAGACAATTTCCAATTGTTATTATTATTAATAATATTGGGGGGTCTGCAGCTAGTCTCTAAGGGATCCGCCATTGAAAAAGGTTGGGGGAGGCTGGTGTAGATAACCCAATAATGGTAGATGATTATCTTTGTTAAATTTGTTGTATTAATAAATTGATTCGTGGTGTAACTATACCGGCTGTGATTAATTTTTTTGGCATTTTGGGCTTCTGTTGCAATGGAATGAGAAACGTAACCAAGTTGCCAAAAATATTTAACTATGAAGTACATTTTCATTAGTTGTTAACGTTAATGTTACTGACAGTTGAAAATGAACTTTAAAATTCTTTCCATCATACAGTGGCGTAGCTAGCGTGGGTGACACCCGGGGGCGGATATCGATGGTGTCACCCCTCGAAAATTTAAATTCAAAATTAAGTAAAATATAATATACTGTAAGTGTAAAAATATCATATTAATAAAATATAATTAAATAAACATTTATTGTTATTAAAAATTATAGTTAATAAAATTTTAATATTAACCTCATTTAAAAAAAAAAAATAAACTAAAAACAATCTTCTCTTTTTAGCTTTAACAGCTGCAAACTCGTAAATCACATCTTCAAAATTATCAATTTTAGTTACTTCATGTTCAATAGTCAATATGGCAAGATTTTAGCCACGTGTTGTTCACCGGTGATCGAAAGTGGTTATAGAGAGGCCTCTGAAGATCGGGCCTCAGTCCGACACTCGGCCGTCATTGGATTGGTTTATGTTTTGACGGTGCGGATCAGTATCGGCCAGCTAGATGTGGAGAAGCGCATCGAGAGAGTTCGGAAATTTACCTTCCCTTACGACTAAATGTTGTTTTCATGTTATTATTTGCCTTAAAAAAAGTTTTTTTTTATCCATGTTCATCAGATGTTCGTAAAATGTAGGAAAAGTCTTAGCATCTTCGCATTAAAAAAAATCAGAGCTTTGCCAGAGTTGAAGACCAATTTTACGACCCACAAAAATTGCAGCCGAAATCCGCATTTGTAACCGAACTTCCCACACCCGAATAGCGCGCCATAACCAGGCGCAAGACTAATCTAGAAGTACTGAAAAATATGTATTCAAACACATAAAAGTGGATTCGTGTCTTTTGATAACAAAAATATATGGTATAGAAAAAGAATTTGTTTATTTTATCATGTTTGAAAACTTATTTTTCATCACACCTATATTCGGACTGGTGACTCAAATGATTACTGCGTGCGATTTGAAAACTGTAGGTCCGGGTTCAAATCCCGGTCTCGACTGTAATTTTTGCGGGCCTTAAAACTGACTTTTACCAATGGCAACGCTTTTATCTTTTAATGCGAAGGACGCTCGGTGGTTTGAATTTCACTTTAATCTGTAGGTCTTCTTTTTAAGTTAGGTGACTACGATATAGGTGCACTGCGAGTTTCCAAATAAGAAACTCTGTGGCTAGAACATTGAGATAACATGAAATTATTATTTTTACTATACCCAATCTTTACGACTTATATTTAAATATGTTATAATCTCGTTCTTCACTAACAAAAAGTATTGAGTGAATCGAAAAGAACCTCAGACAAAACAAACACGTCAAGTGCGAGTGATTGACATTTCATTGAGATTGCATTGATACTGTTAATACTGCGCTGGGATACTATTTTTGTACATAAAATATCAACCAGTTAGGTGATTACGTGAGTCAGATAAAAAAGTATTTTAATGTACACACTTTGACAATTTGGCCGCCACTGAAAAATTCTATCACTCTTATCTTGCACAATCTGACATCAATGTCACCCCAGAAAACAGTAATACAATAGTGGCAAGCCAGTAATGCGTTACTGTTTCTTAGGATGACATTGATGTCAGATTGTGCAAGATAATAGTGATAGAATTTTTCAGCGGCGGCCAAATTTATTGTCAAAGTGTGTACATTCGTACCAAAACTGTGCAAAATAAAGTACAGTACTCTATTATAAAGTAGAGTGTCAAACCTACCTGTCGTTCCCAACACTGATTCCCTGAAACAATCACTTGTAAACGTTAAAGGAGACTAAAGACAGGGGAGGAACACGGGCGAGCTATAGAAAAGTTTGGACGCGAGGGGGCGAGCCGTCACTCGGCCGGCTGTCGTTGCGGTTACGGTACAGGCCAGTATTGGCAAAGTGCAGTTCGACCTTTACACTTAGCAACTGTTACACAAACTGGTGCAAATTAAAATCCCAGCACCCAGACGGTGTTGTGATAAACGAATGAAATTTGGCCCCAAATATTCCCGCATGAAGAGTTTAAATGATTTAACATTAAAAGTTTTACATGTAATAATGTGAGAATTACGGTGCAATATATTATTTAAATTGCAATTTTTTTATTTATTTTTTAGCGTATAAGTGGCGAACAGTGTGGTGTCACATGACACGTGGTAGCCCACAAGTTTTTGTTGTCTAAGTATGCCAAGGCGAAGTGAGACAACTCTCTACACCCAAATGTCTAACAGTGAGAGAGGTCGGAGAATTGACGTGTTTCAAAGGGTGCATCATATCGTGAAATCTCCAGAACGATTTGCCGCAGTGCAATGTCAGTATACAGACTTGTTACACAGTGATGAAAAACAAGCTCCAATACTCCTAGAGCAGGCACAGGTCCATACAGAAGGATAACAGCAAGTGAAGACTGCCAAATGGTGTGGGTGGCTATTGCTGGCAGATGGTTGACTGCAGGCCAGATCCAATGTAGTGGTTACACATAGTCACACCCCGCCTCCGCCCCTCCCCGGATGATTGTAAACTAATTGCTTGAAGCTGGGTTATACTCTCTGACCCCTGTGCATTGTGTCCCATTAATCTAATTTGATTGCCATCATCATCTACCCTGGTATAATGTGAAACACAAATGGACATGTAAATGGTGTACATTTGTGTTTAGAGACGAGTCTCGATTCTGTCTGTGGCAAAGTGATAATCGACGAAATGTTCGCAGGCGTAGTGGAGGAACGGCTTATCTGCTGTGATTTCAGAACCTCACGCAAGTGTCGTCACCGGTGTCATGTTTTGGTGGCACTCAGTTTCGATAGCATGACTGAGTCGGCTGTTGTTGAAGGCAATGACAGCCCATCACTATGTGGACGGGGTACTGCATCTTATTGTGATACCCTACATGTTCAACATCCAAATCGCATTTTCCAACAAGACAGTGCCCGTCCTCATACTGCCGCCATCGTCACACAAGCCTTGCAAGGAGTTTCGATCACAATATGGACAGCACGGTCCCCAGATTTGTCCCAAATAGAGCATTTCTAGGATACCAGAAGTAGACACATTAGATCACATGGTCACCCAGCACAAACTGTGCAACAACTGACTGCAAAAGACATGCACGCGTAGTGAGACATACACCAAGAAGACATCCGAACACTTGTTGTGTCAATGCCGGCAAGGATCCACGAATGTATTGGTGCTCAAGTTGGGCGTATTTCTCACTGAAAACTGTAAAAGGTAATAACTTAGCCTGATCCATTTCCATTTGTTATTATTTCTTTTAGGTATGGCCCTGGATATATTTTCAAAGTTTCCTAAAATTCTACCATTCATGTATGCGTGTTGTGATTTTAATTTCCGCCAGTGTAACTATAGGGCGATCATAAGATTTCGCTATAAATTTAAAAAAGTCGAAAGCTACCCATTTGTTATTGAAACGTTAACATAGGCTGTTTTTAAATGACTTCACAACCTCGGTATTTGGAGGACCAAGGGATATTGAGAGGAAAGTTAACAGAAGTGGCTTGATCCAAGTAGAAGCAATTCCAGACAAAGATGGAGTCCCATTGGAGCAAACCAAGGACCCGGGTCCCACCAGTTGTGAGACCCTGGGGGATACTGTATAGTCAGAGAAGTAACTCTACATTAAGTTCCTTCATAAAAATAGAGGAATAAATTAAATATAAAATCAAATAAATAAAACAACGGTCAGGTAATAAAAGAACATGCCTTTGAGATATCTGCCGCCTTTACATGAAGTACTTAATAAGTGAAGTATTTTACTACCCGTCTAAGAAATAAGTAGCTACAGACTCCTAAATATGATATGTATCGAAGCCCATCTCCATGGGTAAATTTTATATTTCTAGCACCGCTCAGTAGCGTATAAATAAAGATGTAAACGGCTCGAATGTTCGTTCAGTTAACGATTGAAGCTCAATTTTTGTTCAGGAACAGAAGTTCGACATCCCTATCGATTTAAGGGACCCATAAGAATGTAGGTACGTGTATTCGACAAAGAGGTTACCCATAATAGAAATCTTCTTCTGTAAATTTATGATGGAATGCATTAAAGACCGAAATAATGAAAGCTGGCAAAGAAACATTAGGCTTTAGGGAACAAGCTGCCCGAAAAACCTTGGATCACAGAAGAAATTTTGGAGCTGATGGATCAGAGGATAAGGTACAAAAATGCTCAGGATGAAGCAGGAAGAGAGCAGTACAGGCAATTTAGAAATCAAATAAATAGGAAATGCAAAATAGCAATAAGAAAAATGGCTACAAGAAAAGTGTGAAGAAATGGAAAAGGAAATGGTCGTAGGAAAAATAGATGTTGCATATAGAAAGATCAAACAGAATTTTGGAGAAATGAAGAAAAGAGGTATGAACATTAAAGCTGCCGATGGGAAACCTCTTTTAAGCTCAGAAGATAGAGCTAACCAGATGGAAGGAATACATTGAGAAACTCTATGATGGGGACGACTTGAACAATAGTGTATTGGAAAAGGAAGGTGATGTCGACATTGATGACTTAGGAGATCCTGTTTTGAGAACAGAATTTAATAAAGCTCTGAATGACTTGAAAGCACATAAGGCAGTTGGAATTGATGAGATCCCTGCAGAACTTCTTAAATCTCTAGGAGAGGAAGGAATCGAAAAATTATTCAAGCTGATATCAAAAAGTTATGAAACAGGAGAACTTCCAACTGATTTTAATAAAAATATCATCTTCACACTTCCAAAGAAAGCACAAGCCGACAAATGTGAGAATTATCGCACCATTAGTCTAACATCACATGCTTCAAAATTACTGACCAGAATAATATACAGAAGGATGGAAAGGGTAGTAGAAGAGATAGTAGGTGAAGATCAGTTTGGGTTTAGGAAAAATCCGCGGTACAAGGGAAGCAATTCTGTCTTTAAGATTAATACTTGAAGGGCGGATCAAGAAAAACAAAGATACTTTTATGGCATTTGTTGATTTAGAAAAAGCTTTTGATAATGTTAGCTGGGACAAGATGTTCAAAATTTTAAAGAAGTCAGGTCTAAAGTATCGAGATAGAAGAATACTCTATAAACTATATAAGAATCAAGTGGCTGTAATAAAAGTAGAGAATCACGAGAGACATGCATCGGTTAAAAAGGGTGTGAGACAAGGTTGTAGTCTATCCCCGTTAATATTCAACTTGCATGTAGAAGAAGCAATGAAGAAAGTCAAAGAAAAATTTTCATGCGGCATAAGTTTTCAGGGAGAAAAATCAGTATGCTACGATTTGCTGATTACATTGTCTTGTTAGCAGAGAGGGCTGAGGATATTGAGAAGTTATTGAATGGCATGAACAAAATACTGAAGGAAGATTTTGGACTGAATATAAATCAAAGTAAGACAAAAGTGATTAAATGTAGCAGAAATGATACCAATAGTAGCAGATTAAATATAAAAATAGGATCGGATGCTATAGGAGAAGTGAGTGAGTTCTGTTACTTGGGAAGCAAAATTACAACCGATGGCCGAAGCAGGAAGGATGTTAAAAGCAGAATAGCACTAGCTAAAAGAGCCTTCATGAAAAAGAGAAACTTTTTAGTTTCAAATATTGATCTAGGAATTAGAAAGAACTTTTTAAAACTCTATGTGTGGAGCACAGCACTTTACGGTAGCGAAACATGGACTTTAGGAATACCGGAAAGAAAGAAACTTGAAGCATTTGAAATATGGTGCTACAGAAGAATGCTAAAAATTAGGTGGACAGACAAAGTAAGAAATGAACGAGTTTTGGAAATGATGGGTGAGAAAAGAAGTTTATGGAAGAAGCTTACAGGAAGAAGAGAGAGGCTGGTAGGTCATATTTTGAGACATGCTTGATTGGTTTATTTGTTAGTGGAGGGAACAGTCGAAGGTAAGAACTGTAGAGGTAGACAGAGATTAGAATATATGAAGCAGATATGAGGACGTGGGTTGTAAGAGGTATGTAGAAACGAAAAGGTTAGCACAGGATAGGAAGGGATGGAGGATTGCATCAAACCAGTCTAAAGACTGACGACAGCAAAAAAAAAAAAAAAAAAAAAAAAAAAAAAATATGGATGTCCCCTTACTAATGTTACGATTTTGTTAGCAAGATACGCGGTTCCGACTGTTTTAAACACATGCCCTACAAAAACTGATTACCGACAGATGATAACACTTGGACTCGTCCGGATTGACTTGAAACCTGACCGTATTGCTAGTTTAATGCAGTTTTCCGAATAATTTTATTTGCATTAATTCGAACATGATATGATTTCATGTCGAGTATAGGTGCACTGTCGACAAAAGGAAGGTACGCAGAGTGTATATCGGATAACACGAAATGTACTGTCAGATGTTAAATTCAAAAATTACTAGAAAATACTTCAAGTAACTTGTGCATCTTATCTAGAAAGCTAATAGAATTCTAAAAAAGCAAAACAATTTTGAAGCCTAGACTACGCTTATTCCAGCATATGCTTGGTTGCTTTTTTTTTTCATTTTCAAAGGAAAATCTAACATTTTTCTTGAAATAATTTCGAGGAATTACAATTTAACTGCCTAATTACCATGATTTTAACAATTTAAGATATATCCTTTAATTTTAAAACTTCCTCTCTTAATACAAGAAAACTTACATTATATCCACCGCCGCTCGTAACAAACCAAACAACTGTGACGGACGGCAAGCACAACGAGTTCCTGTGATTGTTGGAGCAACCGAGCGATGCTCTATTGTTTAAGCGTGTGGTGTAGTGTAGCCAATAATATTATTATACTCTACTGTACTGGATCGTATTTGAAAAAGCGATAGATCAACTTAAAAAGAAATATTCAGAACATTAAAGGTAGACGTGTTTCGACACCAAAGGATAAAAGAAGTCTATTAAATATATATATATATATTTTTTGTTTCACACTAATTTCGATTACTATTTTCGAAATGCGGGTGTCACCCCCAAACAGGTGACACCCGGGGCGGACCGCCCCCACCGCCCCCCCCCTTAGCTACGCCACTGTCTACAACAGTACTCTTACATACATTAACATCGCATGTTCCACCGCCAATACCTTCATTACACATTTCATCTTCTATAATAAGCTCTTGGCTTTGAAAAACATCATCTCCTACTAAATCTGATACAACACTGATATTTGCACCAGTAGTAACATCATCATTTACCATATCAGTTGCACAAAAGCTTTTTTCTGCATCAATTATCACATCATTTACTACAATCTATTATTAGTATCCTCCGATACAACACTACACATTTGAGAAATATTCTCGTCGCATTCAGTATTAACTACTACATTATCAGTTACTTCCACATTATCATTTTTATTACATTGAACCACAGGCTCAGCAGCTTCATCCCTAATATCATTAATTACCTCGCTTACAATTACCTGATCAGTTTGAATATGGACACTGTCAGTTATCATATTACTCACATTAAATTCATTAATATTCATATCATAATCTTGTTTGTTTGATTCGGTACCAACTGACATTACTTCACCATTAGAACAATTCCCATTTTAATAACAACATTCATACATTTTTCATCACATTCAGCAACCACACATGGCTCTTTACAACTTTCAGAAGTGTCTACACAATCGTTATCCTTACAAAATTTAATCTCGGAAGCTTTACTGGATTCTAAACTAGCAACATTATCATATTTTTGAATACCAAAATCACATTAGCAATTACATTGTTCTTTAAATCGAATTCATGTAGTAAACCTTTATAATATTTTATGAAATCACTCGCGATTTGTCCCGAAACAGACCCTTTATATTTTTCACTCCTTTCAGCCCATGTAAAAATTCCTTTGACTAATTTACCTACTTCTAATTTGATCTTCTCAATTTCTGAATCCACTATCCCTCTATCCACTTCATTATCAAGAAAAAAATTCATTTTACCTTGAGTTTCCATTAGTTTATTTAAAACAGATTCATAGACTTCACATAAATCTTCCCCAAGTCTAATGAATTTTTCACAACTGTTCTCCAAATTAAGTTTTAACTTATCTATTAATTTGTTCCCTTCACTAATCAACTTAGCTTCCAAATTCTCTCTAGTTTTAGCATATTTATAACTTATATTAACCTTTCTCTCAGAACTCTCCTTATCCCATGTCGCATCTTGAATACTATTTTTCACTAACCCTTGTGATAACTCCCATATTAAATTTACCTTATTTCCAATCACCTTAATATCAATCTGCATATCCCCGATTCACCGCCTAAACTGAAATCTTTTCTCATCACTCATTTGGTCTAAAACATTTTTCAAACTTTTCACTAACTTATCTACATCCCAGTTAATTTTAAAATTCTCCATGTTTAATTCTTACAAAATCACAAAAAATTCTCAATTACTACGATCTAAACTGCTCTCGCTTTTTCAAACAATGGCATTCATACTTGAAAGACCAATCAACAATCGCAATCATACTAACTGATTATTATACTTCTGTATAGTACTTACATTTTCATTGTTAATCCTTTTTCACTGATTCTATACCTTTTATTCTTGCAAAACACTTGAATTTAAATATTCCGACACACTTTAACACGTAACACACGCAAATTTTCGATTCACGACGCGGGAGATTCTTGACTCCGCTTCCTGCTTTTCCATTTGCATCTTCTTGAGGCTGCTTTAAAATTTTGGCATCTGCTTGTACCGTGCTGACCCTCGGAAAATAGCACCTGCTTGTATCGTGATGAATCCAGCGTCTACTTGTACAGTTAAGATCCTAACATCTGCTTGATTTCTTCTCATTTTCAGCGACAATCTGACTTCGTTTATTGCGAAGAGTTTACATACTTCCAAATCCGTCTTGCTTAGCAACACCAATTGCTAAATCCTGGCTTAAGGGTTGCCACTATGCGAGGTCCTCCTTTCGCTATTTTGACTGCGACAAGAAAAATTGATAACCCGCTTTACTGGCACTTGGCCCTAATATGCCTTTTTACGGTAGTTGCTATCACCTCGCCGTTTGTATTAATATAAAGTACTTTTATTACAAAACCTTCAATCATCACTCAATTTGCGCAACGGATATTCTAATGCTATGTAAATGACTTTCGCCACACTTTTACTATAATTCACAATTTATTACACTCAAAAATTCACACAAGAGACAATGCTTTTACTGAAACAATATTCTGTACATATTTTGCATTACGCTAGCCGAAATCAGTTTCTCCACATGTTCGCCTTATGCTAGCCAAAAACCGTCCCTCTCGCCATATTTACCCTATCTAGCCAACGACAGTCTCTCTCGCCATATTGGCTTCTTCCTCCCGCGACAACACAACCATACAGTACTGCCAACTCTCGCAACATGAAATTACTAAACTAACTTATAATTACCCCGTTCTACACAAACTACTATGCGGGAAGACCTATACTATAAATAAAATTATAAATCAATTTACAATCAAATAATAATTAATAATATAAATCAGTAATGACTGGTGAGTGGGGACCTCACAAAAGGAAACGTATTCTAGACCAGATGCGACAGATATTTAACAATGAGGCACAGAGTTTATAGTATAGAACAACCATCTCCAATGATGTTATTCACGCCAAACATGATATCAAAGTAAAGAACAAAATCTTCCGATATGTAACCTAGATTACTAAATATCTTAATTCAAAATATCCATAAATTCATGGCACAGAGGGAAATATATATTACTTCTTGTCCAGGTCGCACATCATCCTAATCACATCATCTTTCACATAACGTTTCTCGTATTCTGCATGAGAATGCTCCTGGCCGCATTTTAACAAATTAACAAAACCTTTGATACGCGATCTGGCTAAACTAAGCGAAATGTCAAAAATCTCGCCTTAAGAAAACATCGTAAACTTGCGGTGCCACGGAATTTTTTCTTCTGATATAGGCCACATTTCGACCTAACCACACAATCTAAGTGATACCTACTATATCTCCAGATCTAAGCGAAGTCTGGAAACGTCCCATCAAATTATATAAAAATGCATCATCAAATTGCGGCGTAATTAGGGGTATGATGGTTATTTAATAAATCTAACAGTTCATTCTACCGACTGTGGTTTGAAGAGCAGTCAAAATTTTTACACATGTTTCTTTTGCGATATTATTACGGAATATTTGCACATAAATAGATACCGTTACCTGTTAATGTTTTTGTGGGCACCTTTCTTCGAGAAAAAACTGATTTCCGCATTAATATCACATATTAGCGTTTTTCGTTAATATTGTACGGCATTCAGCGAAAATTTAAAAACATGTACCAGAGAAAAAGTTTGTATTGTCAAAGATTTTAATAATCATAGCGACTGCGCTTACAGTAAATTATGTATTAATGACACTTGATACATTTGAGTCAGATATTCCGTTAATATTAATGTTTTAAATTTCGGATAATAGATTAGATAAATAGCTGAAGTCAAGAAACGAAACATGATCCTAAAAAAGGAGATTGTGATTTTATTGTCAGTTTTTCTGCAAGGAGTGAACATCTCAAGTACAGTGTGATACGTATATTATAATTACCGATCTAGAAATGAATTTAAATATTTCCAGTTTCATTCAGTATATATCAGTCATTAGCTATTTTCCCAGATTTTGACTGGCACCATTAGCTCTAAAAACTTGAAATCCACATTCTAATTGCTGCGGTACTAATTGTGCGATTCCCGTTCCAGTAAAGAGACACACGCTGCTTGCTTACAGATATATAAAAGTATAGATTTCATATAATGAAATAATTTTCTCACTTTGGTTCAAAATACACCGATTTTCAACAATAATGCGATCTTACCAAGGCCAGCCAGCCACGAAAGATAAGGTAGTACCCCGTATTTATTAGTAAACCTGAATCTCTGGTCAAGACATCGACAAAATTTAGTAGTTTTTCTGAAATTATTTGACAATGGTAATAATTAATACAACTCCGCCTCCTTTCTCGATCTTCACATTCACTTGCTGTGTACCTGAATATGAAAGTAGGGACACCGAGCTTGGTGAGATAGCACTACCACTCTGACCTCACTTTCAAGAAGACACGGATTCGAATCCCCATCCGGCAATTCAGATTTCTTTTTTCCATATTTTTTCCAAAATTCCTCTAAGCAAATGCCGGGATAGTTCCTTAAAAAAAGCCATGTCCAAGTTCTCTCCCATTCCTTATCCCATTTCTTCTCTGCCTATAATGACCAAGAAGCCTACGAGGCGTAGAATCATTAGCAAAAAAGAAACAAACAAACAAAAGTAAGGATCGAAAGTAAGAGGTAGGGAAGTGTGAAACCCTGCTGAGCGCAAGACATAATCATGTTGTCATAGCGACTCAGGCAGCAAGATGTAAACGTTTAAAATTGCGTAATAATATATGTAGTATACCGAATTGCGTCTGCTGCACCTGTAACAACTTACGTCGCCACTTGGTGCAGAAATGAAGTCTGTGTAGCCGACGTATCCTCCCCAGTACCCGAGATGGGAATCGAAGCCGCGATACGTGGGCGTCATGTTGACCTGGTGGAATCCCAAATGCCACTTGCCGACGGCCCTCGTGACGTATCCCAAGTCCTGGAGGTACTCCGGCAGCAACTTGCCTTCCGGAAGCCCATTTGCTTCGGTAGTAATGAGTGGAGAACCCTGCATACCTGTATGTACACGAAACAGTTGGTGTAAATACATCCTTCATTGCGAGTGATCTGCAGGGTATGTAGCGATATTTCTTCCTGAAGAAATATTAGATGATTATATTCCTTCAATAGTAAAAGATAACCTCGATGATTTTCTGTGTGGTGAGTTATTAACGTGTAAATATGTATGCCGAAGATTTTACTATATAGTAACTACCAAAATACTTCACAGAAGCATTTTGCAGTCTGACTAGATGAAGAGTTTTGGATTTCAGTTGTGGTATGGAAATACAGATACACTAATCAGGTTAACAGCCGTTGCTTTAGATAGCCATTTATCATAAAATTTCATGTTATTTCCTGAGGTAGATAAGACAAGATAAGTCTGTCATATTGATAACAACAAAACTTTTTAATTGGAATTGCAAGAAACTATCTTTGGTAATCTGAGTAGTCCATTTCTTTCATTTGGTGCTAAATGTGTACCTTGAGAAATATTATGAAAAAAAGTTCCTCAGAAGGACTCTATTAACTTCTTGTAAAATGTTTAATTTCTCCTTGGGTGTAGACAGTTACGGAGTGATTCCTACGAATGTTTCATCGATTATATCAACACCGTTCGTCATATTTGGTATGTTCTCTTAGTTCACCAGCCTTCTTTTGTATGTTTTCGCAATACTGAAATGATAATCCTTTCGTTTAAACTGGCAGAGATAAAATATGAAAGGAAGGTTGCAGAAGTGACGATTTTTCTTTCTCTTTTTTTTTATACTAATATTCTCTGGGATATTATTTCCGAAATCCTGCAATACTGGAAATTTTTTATATTATAAACAATGTCTCTACTGTTTAAACAAATAGTATTCTCTCTAGCTCTGTTTTCCTAGTAAAAGGTTTTCTATTTTTCACATAGCATTCATTGCTATATGGCCATGTTTCGGATTTCTGCATCGTTACCCATAATAGAATTGACTACTTCTTGAAAATGGCTTTAAATTGTTTATTGGTACACCTTATTCACCAAGTGAAGAGATTTTTTGACGAAAGTGCATTATTTTGCGTAATATTCAATGTTTAAAGAATTTAAAAGCCTGCCAAAACGATGCCTGGCGCGTGCTACGACAGTCGTGACGTCACACGTCTGTATAAGCAGTCGCTGCGTATGGAGTGTTTCCTTTTGCCCAACTTTTCAACTATTTTTATTGTTTTTGTAGGTTATTTCTTGTTATTAATGAAAGTTCGTTTTGAATATAAAATTTAAAACAATTTGTAAAAACCTACAGTGGAAAAATATTGAAAGTAGACGCCTTATTTGTGGGGCCAGCCAGCTATAGAAACAACCACTGAGTTTTATTCTGTGGAGTTTAAAAATGTAACAACTTCAATTTGATATTGCGACAAAGTCCCTTACGATTTTCTGTGAAGCTCATTTACACCGCAATTTCGTAGAGTTAAATGTAAAACGTTGTTTAAGGCGAGAATTATTAGGGTTAGCGTCCTAAGGTTAGATCCTCGCTTCGGAATATGTTCACTTTGTTTTCTTTTGTCATTTTCTTTGGATACTAGTTGCTGTTGGTTGCATCGCATAATCATTTTTTCCCGAAAGTCCACGAAAACATCAATTTAATTTTTCTTTTCTTTTGTCTGAAGGCTTCACAACTTTTTGTTTTCTGAAGGCTTCACAACTTTTTGGTTAACAATTACAACCAT
>JARYHS010008075.1:137858412-138154874 GCA_031002005.1 Vandiemenella viatica
GGTCAGAATTGCTTGTTGAAGACTTGAAATATAAAAATCTTGGCATAATGTTTGATAACAAACTCAAATGGGCAACGCACATTGGGCAGGTGGTAGGAAAAGGTTACAAATTCTTCATTTGCTGGATAGAATGATGAGAGGCTGTACTAGAGTAGTTACGGAACTGCATTACAAAAATTTGGTCAGACCATTGGTTTAATATGGTGGTGTAGTTTGGGACTCACATTCTGGTTATCATATACAGGAGTTGGAAAGTGTGCAAAGAAGAGCAGCTAGTTTTGTTTGTTCAAATTATCAGGGGACCCAGTCAGTAACTGGTAGGATAAAGTAGCTTGATTGGGAATCATTGGAGGCAAGAAGGAAGGTGAAGAGAGTGCTCGGAATGTACTGGGCATATGTTGGTGAGAGGGCTTGGAGTGATATTGGCCAAAGAATAAGGAATGATGCATGGAAGGGGAAAGGTGATCATAACCACATGCTGGCACTCTATTTCATTCATAAGGGAGTAGGAAAGTTTTTTTTGTTGATAAGGGTGTCAGGTATTGGAACAAATTATGAAGTGAAGTTATGAATAATTTATCAAAAATGCTTAAGGAATTTAAAATTAAAATCTGTAAATCGGAAAATTGAATGGGGGAGGAATTTAACATTGCAACCATAAAATAAAGTTTAAAAAATAATATAAAACTGGGTAATTAGATGACTAGGGGAATTGCCACCATAGAATTAGCTCCATTGCGATTAAATTAATAATAATAATTCCAGAATCAAGCTTCAATGCCATTAATCATATTATCACTACACAGAAAAATTCTTGATAGTTGTGATGAAGAAATATTTGCATACGAAAATCAATACACATTTCAATTACTTAATCTGATAACATCAGCCCTAAGAATCTCAATAATAGAGAGATGTTTTTTAATATATGGATTCCATTCCTCGTCTCTTCAGTTTTAAAGACAAGCTTCAGTGTTTTTGGCTATGTAATAATTAAATAAGAGAACAGTCAGAAAGAACAGAAAGGGAGACCTATGTTCTGTTTATGTAAATAAAATATATAGCCTTGCACTATCAGTGTCATCAATTTCATTAATAATGAAACTCATTCTTTTCACATTTACCTCTCGTTTTACAATTTCAGAGCTACTGTACCAGGAGGACATGATCTAAAGTGTAACAGAAATTTAAAGATACTAATATACTCCGACTGTATATAATTATTAGTAAAGTTCAAGTTACATACATTAATTACATATTTATCTTATAAATTTGTCTAGAAATTTTGGTTCTTCCAATAAAAATTATTTCTTCAGCTCTGCTAGGTGGTAAGAAAATCTTATCGTTCTTAGAGATACCATAGTAAGCTGCAGGTGATAAAAAGTTGATGATTCCGACATTACACAGCAGATATTCTAAACAATTCAACATAATATATGCTATACCACTTTGCGTACAATATTCAAAATTGGGAAAGAGTACTGTACTTTATATCTCATTTCGAAAAATTATTACTACTAGAAAAATTTATATTTTCAGAAATCCAATTTTGCAAGAATAGGGTAACTTCCAATGTTTCTTAAGAAGTGAGCATTCGTACAAGTACCTCATAGTTCAAGAACCATAACTCTGTGATACACTGTGAGGATCAATGCTGTATTACTCATTTCACTAATAAATATACGATACGGCTATTTCTGCTGACCACAGTTGGACTGATTCACTTCGCTTCTCTCTCTCAAAAAAAAAATAAAAAAAAGATTTGCTAAGTTGTTGCACCCTGGTTTTCTCACAGTATGAAGGAGTGAAGATGCGCAAGGTATTGTCGGTGTTGCACCACGTCGACTCGCTAATTCAGCCGGACGTGTTCACTCGGTACAGCGTGTCGTGCTACCTGTATGCAATGGGACTGTCAGTGGACCCTGAGTTCCGGGGCCAGGGGCTC
Source organism: Vandiemenella viatica (assembly GCA_031002005.1). Classification (NCBI taxonomy): domain Eukaryota; kingdom Metazoa; phylum Arthropoda; class Insecta; order Orthoptera; family Morabidae; genus Vandiemenella; species Vandiemenella viatica. Next base: position 137,860,358 of record JARYHS010008075.1, read on the forward strand.
GGGAAACACCTGCTGGAGGCACGCTGGGACCTCTGCAGAGCCGTTGGCCTTCAGCTCACCGTCACTCTCTTTACCGCAAGAGCCTCTCAGGTCAGTGGAGATTGTATTCAATGTAGTGATGTTCTAGCCACATGTCTTTGTCTTGGAAATATTAATAGGTCATAAAACCACGTTACTAATTTTATATTACTAGCCTTGAAGCTCGTAATAAATGACAGGTTTAACGGAGTGTTTTGCCAGTTAAAATGTTTGCAGTTGCTTAACCAAATACAATTGCTATAAAACAAAGGTCAATGTAATTTATCGTCCCTTGTGCTGTAGCACAAAGTTTTGATTGTCAACTTGGTTATAGTTGCATTTCAGCCTAACAACAATCTCCGCTAATATTGCCGATAGAAAATAAAATCTTCAATCACATGCGAAATTACACATCCTCTGTATCACATGTCAGTGTTATCATGTATCGTGATATAAACTTGATCCAAATTCTTCACATGTTTCTTTCTTATTATCTGTGATGAAGATCGATGTTTAATGGCTGACACAGCTTACATGCATCTGAAATAATGACCCCAGTGAAAACAAAAGATGCTAAAAATAAATATTAACAACATATGTTATGCCACGTAAAATTAGTTTTAATTGTGGTTTAGGCCAGATAGATCACGATCAGTTTGGAACTTCTTTCATTCAAACGTAGTAATTATTTCAGTAAAAAAAAAAAAAACTGATCATTAATATGCCAATTTAAACAACATACATACTTTTCTTTCAGTGTTCTAGTAATTCATTTCTTATCAATTGCTTAAATAAATAGAATTGTTATAAAATAAAGCTCAATGCAATTCTTAGTGCCTTGTGCTGTAATAAAAGGATTTCGTTGCCATCCTGGACCAGATTGTATTTCAACCTAACCACATACTATGCTAAACTTGCCACCAGAGAAACAATACTTCAATCACAGGCATTTTGGTGTCAGTAATGCATTGCGATATAAACTAAATCAAAATTCTTCAGGTCCTTACAACTTCCTTTTTTTTGTTATCTGTGGCTGAGATTGATATTATAATAGTTGAATGGCTAATACATTTACATACGACTGAATTATGTCATCAGTGGAAGCAAAGGAAATAAAAAAAAAACTCTTTACGACTTATATCATGCCAGGTAATATTAGATTTAAATGTAGTCTAGACTGTATAGATTGCAACTAATTTCGTTCAAACGAAGTAACTATTTAAGTAACAGGACACTCATGAAAACAATTCAAATTATTTTTAAAAAAAGTGCCGGTTGTAATAGCAATATGATCATTGCTAACTGAAAATTAAAAGGTTTTATCTTACATATCTATTGCCAAATATTTTAACAAATACTTTTATTTTGAACAAATAATAATATAAGCAATTAATAATTATTTTGTTGATTTAAATAGAATGTGTACTTTTATTTCAGTGTTCTGACTGTTAATTTATTTACTGATGCTTAGCTAAATAGAAATGATATTAAATAATATGCATATCCTAGAACAACATCTCTGGTAGTAAGTTGTTCAATGAAGGGGAAGAGCGTGACATCATAGCGCGACGTCATAGTGTGACTTCATAGTGTGACGTCATGGTGTGATATCATCGCATGACAGAACATTACTAAATAAGCATTTTATAAGAACAGAATAGCCTCAAAGCCCATCAAAAATGACCGGTTCCACGGAGTGTTCTGACAATTCATTATACTGTGGTTGCCTAAGTAAATAGTATTGTTGTTATACAATGCTCATAATCTTATTTTGAAGTTTGTACATAATTAGGTTGTAGTTTACACAGCGATACAGATGTAAGTTATACTGAATGAACAATGTCAGAATTTAGGAGCAAATTAAATTAAAAATCCTAAAATCCTAGACTATAGAGAATGACATTGGTTTAATTCTGGTCTAGGTCTCATTCATCATGATAAATTCGGAACTACTTTAAAAATACCATTACTTCAGTATCTCGAAGCTTATGAAAGCAGCCTAAATTATTTATAAAAAAAATTCATCGTGATTTAGTCTGTAAAAAAATGTTTAAGTTTTATGGTCCTATCTGTATTTCAACATAACCACAACTTACACTGACATTGCTGTTCAGAATTCATATATGCTATTACCGGCGTAGGAATACAGTCATTGTATTGCGATCTAAACTTGACCTAGAAATATTTACATGTGTCTGATATAGTGACATCAGTAATAAAAGTCTACATCAAACGAACTTTGATTAAGAAAAAGAAAACAATAATTAATTTGTCAATTTCAACAGAATACGTAATTTTCTTTCAGTGTTCTGACAATTCTTTCATTCGCGGATGCATACCTAAATAGAACTGTCATTAAATAACGTGCATAACCTCGAATATCTCCTTTTGTTGTTTGTTGTGCAGTGGAGGCAAAAAGTGTGATGCCATAATGTGACGTCATGGCGTGACACAGATACGACATGACCAAAACTTGCGTAAGCATAGATTAGTAGCATAGATTAGTAACAATGTTAACACTGCAACAACGATTTTGGTGTTTAGGAAGTAAACACCATTTATATATGAAATTTGTCCCCTGATTCCAAATACAACCTTTATTTTGACATATCAAGTTTTAATTTTAACCTATGTGCAATCCTTCTCTCATATATTAGGTGTTAATCAAAGTGAATGATGTTTATAAGAGTTAGTAAGTGAGTGACAGTCCATATGTTTCTTTTCATTCTAACATGGGAAAATGGCGATTGTGGTGTTTGATTGGAGTTGCAAATTTGGAATTCATTTTTGGTAGTGATTTATCGCGGATGCTGCATTTAAACCATCACTATTCAAAGCTGCGAAGCTCGCTCACAGCCCATATTTATTTAATATTGTTATGTACGTATGTTCGTCTACTGGATTGATTTGTCACCTTATTCTAATTTTAATTTATTATAATCCCTTCAGACACCAACATTGAAATTGGCGAATTTTCTTTTTAAGTTAGAAATCGGGTAATACCAAATGCCCATTCTTCCTTCATTTGTGGGACAGTAGCGACTGCGACAATCACTATGTTAAGCAAGACAGGTCCCTCGAATATATATAGTTCCTTGTATAACTACCAATATATTAGAAGAATGATTCATGGAATGAGAAAAAAATACACCTTTATACATTAAACTCGGATTGATAAAACAATTTTTCAAAGTTTTTTTACAGTGTTTCAAGTATATTTAAAAAAAAAATCTAAAGCAGGAATTTTTGATGGACCAATGATCTGTAAGCCCATAAATGACACAAATTTCGCAGAAACGATGCACGAGAATGAAAAATTAGCTTGGCGAGCCTTTGCAGAACTAGTACAAAATTTCCTTCAGAAAAATGAAAGTGAAATCTGCAAAACTTTGCTAGTAACATGGTGTCAGCGTTTCATGATATTGGTGTGAATATGAGTTTCAAAATTCATTTTCTTTTTAATCTTCTTGATCACTTGCCTGAAAATCTTGGAGATATCAGCAAAGAATAAGGTCAACGATTCCGTAAGGACAACAAGGAAATGGAAACCCAATAGCAAGGGATGCTGTGATGATGGGAGATTATTGCTGGTGTTTAAAAGGAGATAAGCCTCTTTCTCAACATTTATGGCACACAAAGAAGTGTAAATGTATTCCTTTAATTGTCAGGCGAAATCTTTGCAGTTTCAGTTTTAAATATATATTTATGTTTTGTTTATAGATATCGCATAGTTTATCACTTAATACTCTTGGCCTTTACTATGAATAAAAAAAACTTATCAAAGAAACAGAATTGTTTATTTCCCCTAAAACACTCCAATATCAGCCCATGTCCACTGATGGAAATATGTGTTACAAAAAAACTAGACTGATAAAGTAAAACCGAAGTTATTTTCGAATTTATCAGCCAAAATTAACTAAGAATTCGAAAAAATATTCCAGGCCAGACAAAAACATTTTTTGTTGTCCTGTGTTGTGAGATGGCTTTTAATAAAATAATGGTCTCCAATCACTGAATCATATGATATATGACAGTAAGATTGGAAAGAAATTAAATGTCTGAAAAAAATATATCAAAAGACCAAGTAGCTTTTAAATCGAGAAATATTATACGTTAACTCATTCAAAATATGTTTACTTTTCTTTGAAATTGACTAAAAAGATTTCCATTTGCAGGTGCTGGCGGAGCGTGCTGGTTTTGAGACACTGATTGAGTTACGCTACGACGAGTATGGAGACGCAGAGCTTGCTACCAGTAGCACTCCCACAATGAAACTAATGGCAGCACGCATAACATAACAGCTCTAGTATAGCTCATGGCCTATTACTTTTGGCATAGTCCAAGGCCATCACAGATGACACAGCACTTTTATCACTAGTTCCTGGTGAGGCAGTAGAAAACATGTTTTCTCACAAGCATGTGTGTTTGGGACTGACTACAGCTCTGCTGTTTTGAAATATGTGTTTGTAATAGAAAATTATCCACTACATAGTCCTTTTTCTATGTTAGATTTGATAATTTCTTTTGAATCCCATAAGAGAACAATCTCAGCAATGTGAAACATTACATACCATATGTAACCATAGGTTTTCCCGATGAATCTGATGCTTGAAGATTTCTCTGGCATGCGACCATAACAATTGATCGTAGTTCAACAAAATTTCAATGGTTTAACGTGCCATCATCTTCAGGTTGCTGTCTGCTGGCCGGTGTGAGGATCGCAGTTCAGGACACGACTCCTGGGCCGGCCTCAGACTACATTAACCGGGTGGCCTAGATCCCGGAGTGTGGGGAAGTTCTTACGCTTATCGTATCACCTTCCATTTTAATTATATTAAGTTTTTCATTATGGGTGTGGCATAATGGGAGTAGTCAGCTCCATGTTCGTCGTTATAGTAGGAGGTGGTCAGGCCACCTAATGTTATCATTATAATGTGCTCTGTTTCCAAGTCTGGCTATTAATCTGTTTTCAGATCCTGTACACTTGTTGTAGAATTTGGCGGCAGTTTCTTTGAAACGCTGTTTCAATGTTTGTAATCCACTGACTTGATGTAGTATAGTGGAAGGCGTTTCTCTTGGGAGTTTGCAAGCAAATCGGATGGCCCGATTTTGCACAGTTTGGAGCTTTTTAATGTGTGTGGTCGCTGCATTTCCCCACACAACAGCAGCATACTCTAACACCGGTCTGACCAGTGATGTATAGATTCGAAGTGCCTGGTCAGGTGGTAATGTGGTTGTTGGGTTGAGTATGGGGTAGAGTGTCCGCATTCTACCTTCTGCTTTTGACCTGAGGTTGTTGACATGGTTTTTCCAAGTTAGTCTTGTGTCGAGCATCACTCCTAAGTAAGTTGCTGTTTTGGTCCATTGGATTCCCTCATTAAATAGCATCACTGGATCAAGCTGTGGTATTTTCCTTCTGGATATTATTATCGCCTGGCTTTTGGTGGCGTTGAAAGCTAGGCGCCATCTTTTGGCCCAGTTTTCGATGTTGTTACTGGCTCTCTGTAATTTCGTCTTCACGTGGGTTGCTCTGATACTGCGTGTGAAAAATGCCGTGTTGTCCGCATATAGTCCAGTTTCTACCTGTTCGGTTCGTGGCACATCAGCCGTATAAAGACTGTACAGCACGGGACCTATGACGGAGCCTTGTGGGACGCCGGCACAGATGTTTCTAGATGAGGAGACTGCATCCTCAGACAGTACTCTGAACGTTCTGTTTTCCAGGTAGTTTTTGAGCAGTCTTATGTGGGACATGGGGAATCCTTGCGTGATGAGTTTATACAGTAGTCCCTGATGCCACACAGAATCAAACGCACGTGAGACGTCTAGGAGAATGGCGCCAAAATATTCTCTTTTTTCAACTGCCTCAAATGCTGATTCTGTAAGTCGAAGCAGTTGTTGCGGAGTGGAGTGATTTTTGCGGAATCCGAACTGTTCATCTGGTAGTAGGTTTTCCTGGTCTATGTGGTGGCGTATCCTTTTGAGGTACAATTTTTCAAAAGTTTTGAGATGACCGGAAGGAGGCTGATTGGACGATAAGATCGAGGAGATCTTTTGTCTTTGCCTGACTTAGGAATTGCTATTATGTCCGCTTGTTTCCAGGTGCTTGGATATTCTCCAGTGATCAAAATTTGATTGAACAATGAGGTTAGGTATTCCAAAGCTAAAGGTGGTAGGTGCCTAAGAAGTGGCGCACCAATACCATCATGTCCAGGACTTTTATTGGAAGGAAGTTGTTTAATTGTTGTAACTACTTCATCCACCGTGATGGGGTTTATGACGTCATCTGCAGGGGTGTCTACGTTGAGGAATCTTTGAAGTCTTTCCTCTACATGCCTTATGTGTTCTAAGTCTAGATGGTCAGTAACGGGCCGAAAGTTGGCTTCAAAGAAGTCCGCTAGCGCTTCCGCCTTCTGTATTGGGTCACAGACTATGCTGTTGCCCACGGTGAGAGGCGGGAGCCTGCTGGATTTACGCAGTATACGTTTGGTAAGTTTCCAAGCAGACCCATCGTCAGTGTTGATAGTTGTGAGTAGGGCGGCCCAGTCACTGTTCTTGTGCTTTTGTACTTCGACTTTTATGTCCCTCTGCATTTGATTAATGCGCCTCTTTGTGGCGGGGTTTCTTGTAACCTGCCACTCTCTAATGAGATTGTTTTTGGCAATTATTGCCTCCCTGATGTGCATGGGCAGTTGTTTGGAGTGACATCGTTGGTTACCACTCTGTGGGGGTGTTGCTGCCTCAGCTGCCTCATTTATCCATTTTTCCATGTTTTCTGCTGCCGTACTAGGTCCTACGGTTTCAGGTAATGCGGCATTTTGTATGCACTGCACGATGATGTCTTTATAGGCATCCCAGTTAGTGTTGTGTAAGTTTCTGTATCTTCTATTATCACGCAGGGACGCACTTTCTGTGAGGTAGAATAATACAGGGACATGATCTGATGAGAGTGCTGCCTTTGTTGCAATTGCGATGGTGTGATTCATCCCTTTTGTGATTGCAACATCCAACACGTCAGGGAGATGTCTGCGCTGGAAGATGGTGGGTTCAGTGGGTCCCCATATTACCCCATCGTTGGCTTCAACTACTTGGAGAAGTTGCTTCCCGGCAGTATTGGTGAGTCGCGAGTTCCAGCGGTGATGCTTCGCATTTAAGTCTCCTGCTATAAAGACGTTGCCTCGTAGTCGCAGTAAGGTGGCTATGTCGTCTTTGTCTACCGCATTGCTTGGTTTACGGTAGGCTGCAATTAGGAGTAGTTGGCCACGTGAAGTCTCAGCAGCAACTGCCGTTGCTTCTATTGTTGCAAGTTGGGGGAGTGCTACTTCATGATGTTTAATTGATCTACGGATGTACACCGCAGTTCCTCCTCCGGCAGTCAAGCGGTCGTTTCGGTAGCAGCTGTAGTTTGGGACTGTAGCTCTAACCTGTGGTTTTAGATGAGTCTCATTGACGAGGCAGATGTCAATTTGCTCATCGCGCAGGAATTCTGAGAATTCCCCCATTTGCCTCCATATGCCGTTGGCATTCCATTCGCAGATTGTTAACCCTTCAATTTTACTGGCCATTTTGGGTTGAGTTTGCTGCACTACGTTGGGTGGCCTCAATTGCTTTTTGCACTTCAGCTGAGATTTGTCGCGGGAGGTCGGTGATCATTGCTGTCACGGCTGTGAGGAGCGACTGTACCATGTTTAAAAGCACCACAATTTCATTTTGGTGCTGAGACTGCTGCTGGTTTGAGGGCCCGGGTTGATCTCTGCCTCTTGAAGCGGGCGGACAGTTGTCTTGTGTAGACTGATTTTTGCCTCTTGTGGAGGTGATCTGCTGTCTTTTTGGTTACCGGTCAACCGGCTGGCGTAGTCTCGGCTGGCGCGGTCTTTGCTCGGGACAGGATTGTTATCTAGATCAGCTGCTTGTCTGCTGGTCGTTGCTGTCATATTGTCTTCAGGCGTGCTGTTCTCTTGTGTCGGTAGAGCCGGGAAGTCTTCCTGGGTAAGGTTCTTTTGTTGTTGTTGCTGCTGCTTCTTCATTGCTGCAGCGTATGCGGCATTGTTCTTCCTTTGCCTGTCATTGTAGCGGGTAAACGCTGTGCATTTCCTGTAGCTGGCGACATGGTCGCCGCCACAATTGACACATTTAGGAGGTGTTTCACCTTTAACCAGTGTACATTCTTTGGTAGGGTGGTCGCCTGCGCACTTGACACATCTTGCAGGCATGTCGCAGTGTCTGGAGATGTGCCCTACAGCTTGACATTGAAAACACTGGGGTGGTCCCCGCGAGCTGACTTGCCGGGTCGCTATTTATACCCTTCGACCCAACCATCCACTCCCACCATGGCACTCCAATAGCGGTGGGGGAGGGGGGGGGGTGGTACACTCCGTGGTGATGAGCAGTGACCTTCAATCTGAATGCCACCTCCGTCATGTACTGTGCCTTGGCTCTGGTGTTTGTGGAGCCGCTTCACTGCTGGGTTTCAAGCTGGCTTTGTTGGAACCCGTTATCTTTGTTTATTAGGTTACTCCGTAGCCGGATCTCAATGGCTTCCATGTATACATAGTCCTAAGAACTTCGGTGTCCTCATATTTAATAGTACGCTATGTTTCTAGACAATGTTTAGCAATTGCTGATTTTGACAGCTGCTGTAGCTCGGTGTGAGGTTTATGTTTTCTGCACCGTTCTTCGATCGTGCAAATGGTCTGTCTGATGAATGTTTTACCACACTCATGTGGTATGTGATATAAGCCAGGTTTCATAAGTCCAAATCATCTATAACTGAGCCAAGAAGTGATTTAATCTTGGCTGGTGGGTGATAAACACACTTGATGTTTTGTCGACGTAGAATTCTGCCAATCTTCCTTGATACATTGCCAGCATACGGAATGAAGGCTATGGCACTTGGCTTGTCCTCCTCATCAGTAGGTTCTTGGTCTTCTGCTGAAGGTGCTCCGAATTTGGCGGTTGTTGTTGCCATTACTCTGGAATGCGTTCTTGAGGTGTGTTAGTTCTGCAGACAGACTTTCTTTGTCGTGCTTTGAGGGCCTGATGTTTAGCACTCCTTCCCTCTGTGACATGCTGGAGGCATGTAAATATTGGTCCATATGAGTAGCCTTACGGTAAACACTGTGTCTTAACATGCCATCTGGTCTTCTCTTTATCAGCACATCCAAAAGGGTAGTTGGCTGTTCTATTCCACCTCCATGATGAATTGTATCTGGCTGTGGATGGAGTTCGGGTGTTGCAGGAAAGATTGAAATACTTGTTTTCCGGGGGGCCAAATGACTAATGTATCATCTATGTATCTGTAGAAAACTGTTGGTTTTAATTGTGTTAATTCCAGTCCTCCATCATCAAATTGATCCATGTACATATTGGCAACCATAGGTGACAGTGGGCTACCCATATCTTCTCCATCCATCTGTTCATAATATTGTCCATCAAAGAGAAAATATGTTGATGTTAGAACAAAGCTGAACAGTTTTGTGAGATCAGGTCCAAATTTCTCGCCAATCAGTTCAAGATATTTTAATGCAACCTGAACTTGATGGCATGTTTCGCCGTCGAAAATTCGTTGAACTGCAATCAATTGATCAGGCGCATGCTCGCAAAATCTTCAAGTATTATATACAATACTTAAAACCATTTTTATTACCAACAACTCAATACTTGTTAACTACATACTACCCTAAAAATTAAATCCAATTTTAACTACAAATACATAAATTTCCAATTTAATTAGCATATTTGAATAAAGGTTTTATATAAAACATCTGTGACTGTGAATAGCTTCTTCACATTATCGTCTTTGCCCCAAAGAGTGTATTATTCAATAAGCTTCCTTAGGGTTTCAAATTGTAAGAGGAAAACTTGATCACCATGTAAAATGGGTTCTTACACACAAACACTTATAGGCTGATGGTGACTTGTAATAACCATGGAAATTACATTTGTTAATGGATTTTTACTTACAGTTAAAAATGAAATATTCAGAACTTTTGGTACAAAATAGCTTTGTAAAGGTATCTTGACTTCAAATTTGTGAGCTTATGATTCAAATAATTGTTAGAACATTTATAAACAAAGAATATCAAGCGGAAGGGTTAAAATGAGTTAACACGAGAGATGAATTTCGCATATCGGCACTTCTTCATCTATTAGCAATAATAATTTTAAAAAATTTATAAAATTAATATATTTTTCTCGGGCAACCAGCCGTGTTAATATATCATATTTGCGGGACGTTTCGAAGGCGTCCATCTCTGCCTCCATTCTCAACCAAATGTCAGTGTATAACTGTTTGTTTATTCAGCCGCTGCTACGGAAACGGTGGAAAACAAAAACCAACACATCGCGATTACGTCATCCGCTCTTCTGTTCGTTGCCGGCGCGAAACTGTTTCAGCATTTTAATCGCCGGGTTCCAGGCCGCACTGAGTTGATAACCAGTGTCCCGGTTGACTAATAAATCAGTTAATCTTATTTCTACAGCCTCTGTAATAACGCTGGCCCAATAATCTTTGACCCGGGCTAAAATGGTTGTTTTTTCAAATTCAAAAGTGTGACCTTCTTGCACACTATGTTCGGCCACCGCAGATTTTTCTTCTTGCCCAAGACGAACATTTCTGGCGTGCTCTACACATCGCTGCACAATGCATCGCTGCGTCTGTCCAATGTAGCCGCGGCCACATTCACATGGTATATAATATACACCAGGGGTTCGTAAACCTAGGTCATCTTTAACGCTGCCGACCAAGTTACTAATTTTAGTGGGTGGTCTATAAATTGTCTTGACTCCGTGTTGTGATAGCAGTCTACCTATTTTGAAACTTAGGGCACCCACAAACGGCAGAAACGCAAGGCCCTTGGTATCACTCTGATCTCTCCGTCGACGGAGAGATCAGAGTGATACCAAGGGCCTTGCGTTTCTGCCGTTTGTGGGTGCCCTAAGTTTCAAAATAGGTAGACTGCTATCACAACACGGAGTCAAGACAATTTATAGACCACCCACTAAAATTAGTAACTTGGTCGGCAGCGTTAAAGATGACCTAGGTTTACGAACCCCTGGTGTATATTATACACCATGTGAATGTGGCCGCGGCTACATTGGACAGACGCAGCGATGCATTGTGCAGCGATGTGTAGAGCACGCCAGAAATGTTCGTCTTGGGCAAGAAGAAAAATCTGCGGTGGCCGAACATAGTGTGCAAGAAGGTCACACTTTTGAATTTGAAAAAACAACCATTTTAGCCCGGGTCAAAGATTATTGGGCCAGCGTTATTACAGAGGCTGTAGAAATAAGATTAACTGATTTATTAGTCAACCGGGACACTGGTTATCAACTCAGTGCGGCCTGGAACCCGGCGATTAAAATGCTGAAACAGTTTCGCGCCGGCAACGAACAGAAGAGCGGATGACGTAATCGCGATGTGTTGGTTTTTGTTTTCCACCGTTTCCGTAGCAGCGGCTGAATAAACAAACAGTTATACACTGACATTTGGTTGAGAATGGAGGCAGAGATGGACGCCTTCGAAACGTCCCGCAAATATGATATATTAACACGGCTGGTTGCCCCAGAAAAATATATTAATATTCAACGCCGTGAAAAATTTATAAAATTCTCATAAAAAAATTTAAATGTTCCATTCTCAAGAAGAGTCAGTTCTCCAATATGATTGAATTACCTGCTTCAAGTCTGGTGTCTTTAAATGTAATGATGTTACTTTAAATCTAGGATAATTGTTAACATGGTGCTAACTTATTTGTTGATGATAGCTGCCAATCTGTTTCCTGTATCAAAACAGATCATATTTTACAAACAACGAATGTATCAATGAATATATACTTACCTCAGATGGTGGCAGCTGGGAAAGATGACACACAAAAAAGTCAAACACATGGGATTTCTTTGTGTTGGTCTATTCCAGCCACTGTCATCTGTTGTTAGATTTGGGGCTCTTTGCTTGTCCTTCTTCAATTTCATAGCCTTCAAACATTTTCCTACTATATATATTTACAGACAGAGAGAGAGGTGACAATGAAACTTCCGTTAAGCTCTAAAAATAAAATAGAGAAAAAAACCATCACTTACTAAATTCTTGTATGTTGTCTGACCCTCCTGCCTTTATCTTTGGGAAAGTGGTGGGTTATTTTCCCATATATATATATATATATATATATAGAGAGAGAGAGAGAAAGAGAGAGAGTAATTTATAATTTGTTAACTATCAAACCTTAATGCAAAATACTGAAGGCAGGACGAAGAAGGATAAAAGATGAGAAAAATCAGATAATCATTCAGTTTACAAAGAAATGATATCTTAATTCGAAGTGTTTACTTATATTTAAAACAATGTAACCAAAAAATCTTTCAAGAAATGCTCTAAAATTGCTGAAATTCAACACTTATTAATCACCTCTAACAGCTAAAATAAAATTCAGCTGGAGATGTCTGGTGGTTCTGGAAATTAAAAGGTCCATACTTTAAATCTTAGCTTCAGATGATCTAATTTTCCAGATGAGATTAAATTAATACACTCCTGGAAATTGAAATAAGAACACATTGACGCCGGTGTGTAAGACCCACCATACTTGCTCCGGACACTACGAGAGGGCTGTACAAGCAATGATCAAATGCACGGCACAGCGGACACACCAGGAACAGCAGTGTTGGCCGTCAAAGGGCGCTATCTGCGAAGCGGTTGGGCACCGCCACAGTCAGTGTCAGCCAGTTTGCCGTGGCATACGGAGCTCCATCTCAGTCTTTAACACTGGTAGCATGCCGCGACAGCATGTACGTGAACCGTATGTGCAGTTGACGGACTTTGAGCGAGGGCGTATAGTGGGCATGCGGGAGGCCGGATGGACGTACCGCCGAATTGCTCAACATGTGGGGCGCGAGGTCTCCACAGTACATCGATGTTGTCGCCAGTGGTCGGCGGAAGGTGCACGTGCCCGTCGACCTGGGTCCGGACAGCAGCGACGCACGGACGCACGCCAATTCCGTCGCATCCTACGCAGTGCCGTAGGGGACCGCAACGCCACTTCCCGGCAAATTAGGGACACTGTTGCTCCTGGGGTATCAGAGAGGACCATTTGCAACCGTCTCCATGAAGCTGGGCTACGGTCCCGCGCACCGTTAGGTCGTCTTCCGCTCACGCCCCAACATCGTGCAGCCCGCCTCCAGTGGTGTCGCGACAGGCGTGTATGGAGGGACGAATGGAGACGTGTCGTCTTCAGTGATGAGAGTCGCTTCTGCCTTGGTGCCAATGATGGTCGTATGCGTGTTTGGCGCCATGCAGGTGAGTGCCACAATCAGGACTGCATAAGACCGAGGCACACAGGGCCAACACCCAGCATCATGGTGTGGGGAGCGATCTCCTACACTGGCCGTACACCTCTGGTGATCGTCGAGTGGACACTGAACAGTGCACGGCACATTCAAACTGTCATCGAACCCATCGTTCTACCATTCCTAGACCGGCAAAGGAACATGCTGTTCCAACAGGACAATGCACGTCCATATGTATCCCGTGCCACCCAACGTGCTCTAGAAGGTGTAAGTCGACTACCCTGGCCAGCGAGATCTCCGGATCTGTCCCCCATTGAGCATGTTTGGGACTGGATGAAACGTCGTGTCACGTGGTCTACACGTCTAGCACGAACGCTGGTCCAGCTGAGGCGCCAGGTGGAAATGGCTTGGTATGCCGTTCCACAGGACTACATCCATCACCTCTACGATCGTCTCCATGGGAGAATTGCAGCCTGCATTGCTGCGAAAGGAGGATATACACGGTACTAGCGCCGACATTGTGCATGCTCTGTTGCCTGTGTCTATGTGCCTATGGTTCTGTCTGTGTGATCATGTGTTGTATCTGACCCCAGGAATGTGTATATAAAGTTTCCCATTCCTGGGACAATGAATTCACGGTGTTCTTATTTCAATTTCCAGGAATGTATGTTCTCTGGCCAAGGAAGAGGCAGCTTACATGTACGTATGGAACTAAGTCATATGAGCAGTCAATAATAAATTCCATATGTATCATTTTTACTATCAAAGTTCAGTTTGCAATATCCTTCAGCCTACAAATTCAGAACAAAAATGTGACATGGCTTGAAGCACTTCGGAGAAATATTGTACCATTAGATTCATGGTACCATTGGTAATACTATACTTTTCTAAACTTCAAACTCAGAACACTAATAGTCACCATAAGTAATTTCCAATGCCGGAATTGGAGGGGGGGGGGATCACTTTGGGGTCATGTTCGAAGAAAGAAGGCAACCTTTGTTGTTGTTGTAGGCAGGGGTGGTAAAGTAAAGTTTGAAGTGGTGACAATCTCAAAGTTTTTGCCGTGACTCAGAAACTTTGTAGATCGATCACTGGCCATTTCTTGTAGTTAAATAGTAAAGTTTAAAATGCTCCCATTTGACTGTTGACAGCACAATATTAAAGAAATTATTCACCATTTCTTCTTTTTAGTTGATCACTCTTATAAGTTAAAATATAATTCTCTTATCACCTGTAGTACCCAACAAGCTAACATTTAAAATAATTACCATTTCTACCACCATGTTCCAAAATCTCACCAATTCCAGAAATCAAATATATCTACAGTATTATTATATGCCATGGCTAAAAGTATTTTAGGAGCCTTTAAATGTTTGCCTTGTTTTTTTGAAAATGTTTGCGATTCGGTGTGTGTTTTTGTTGGAATATGTCATTGAGTACCATTTCCTTTCCATTGTCCTATGTGGTTTGTCTGTTTGTTTGAACTGTGTGTGTTGCAGATGTGTTTTTCTGGTTAGTTCTGTGTGGCTGCAGTTTGATTGTGTTGTTTATTATTTGTTCTTTTTTCATTTGGTTAATTATGTTTCTGTTGATTGTGTCAACTATGTGTGGTTTACATCCAATTTTTGTTGCTATTTCCTTTATTGTGCTGAGTTCTATTTGGTAGTTGTTCTTTGTTTGTGGGATTCTGTTTAATCTGTTTAGCATGAAATGTATTGCAGCTTTTTTGTGGTTGTGTGGGTGGTTTGATGTGGAATGTATTATGTGGTCTATTGCTGTAGGTTTTCTGTATATTTGGAATGAGTGTTTGTTTGCATGTTTTGTAATGGTGAGATCAAAAAAAAAATATTTTTCCTTTGTCTTCTTTTTCTATTGTGAATGTGATTTTTTTTTTTTTTTTTTTTGCATATTTTTTATGTCCTGGTGTAATTCATTTATCCTTTCATCTGATTCATTGATGAGGCATAACATATCATCAACATATGTCCACCAATATAGAATCTTAATGTTCTTTCTGTGGTATTAGTTTTTGAAATATTCAGTGTTGTCTATGAATATATTTGATAAGGTGCCTGAGATTTGAGATCCCATAGGCAGTCCTTCTTGTTGTAGGTAATATTTATTATTGGAAGTGAAATAATTCTGAGAGGTCAGTATTTCTATTGTGATTTTGATTTCTTCTATATGGTGCCATGTAGTATTTTGTATGTACTAAGGTTTGTGTTGATTAGTTCTATGGTTTCTTTAATTGGGATGTTCCTGTACATATTATAATATCAAATGATACATGTGTTGCTGAGTTTGGGATAATGTGTGTCTTTTATGTTCTGAATGAGTTGTGTTGTGTTTTTTATGCTCCTTTCTCCTTTAATATGTAGTGTTGGTTTAAAATGCTGTTTATGTGTTTGAGTAAGTGATATGTTACCACAAATCCTAAAAGAAACACTAATTAATTTTATAAAAGCCCCAACATATCGCTTGTTAGAGGTACGTATTCTACAACCCAATCGTGTAGGATCAGGCAGTATGTGGTGGTGTAAGCACGAAAATTCTCACTGCTATCAAATTCCATACAAATATCCATCAGTCCCATTTTAACCGACTTATTTTGGTGTGAACAGCCAATTACGGCAATAGGTGTAATCCTGATAAAATCTTCATGTCTTACTACAGGCGAAGGATGAATTCATTTATAGTAAGACTGTTGGAACCTTGCATACACATCATACAATACAGTGGTTAGAATTTTCTTAAAGTCTAAATTCATATTCTCATATGGTTATGCCTTTTCATTCAGGAACAGTCTGACATTTTCGAAATTGCAGTGATCAAACAGGGCCGCACTTAATTCCTCATTGTGTTTCCTGTTTGTTTGAAATCCCAGAACCATGAACCTATGTTTCTGCACTTGTGTTGATATTTTCAAAGACTAAATTCGAGTATTACTTATAAGAAGCAATGGGTACTCCAACACACCGAGCATGGTTGGTGAACGGTTAACATTCTGACCTCGCATTCAGAAGGACGCCAGTTCGAATCCCCGTTCGTTCATCCAGATTTGTGTTTTCCGTGGTTTCCCCAAATAAATTCAGGCGAATGCCTGGATGCTTCCTTCAAAAAGGCCATGTCTGAATTCCTTTATGTTCCTTGTCACCATTCCCATACCCCCTCTAATGACCTTAGCAGTCGACGAGGTGTAAAGCAACAAGAAAAAAAAGGGAAAAAAGTACTCCAATAGATCCCAACTTCTGAAATTTATTCTAAGTGGCTTCCCACTATCTATAATTGTAAGCAGCGATAGTTTCGCTCTTTCACTTACTTGCAAATGAGGCATCACCCATGTGAGTTTACTGATGATAAATTTACTTTTCTGAGGATGTGGATTGGCTTGTACTTACGAATTTGTGTTGTCCCTAGATCGAATCAATATAAGTTCTTCTTTTACATTTGCAAGTATCCTTTTAAAGTGTTCGCAAAAACCCAAGAGCATACTCAATGGAATACATACATCAAAGCAGCCATTTCCAAGATCGCGTTGTCCGCATCCTGCATTGTTCAATACACCAGTTTGTTGAGGATCAGCAGAAATAAGCGTTTTCATTATACTTGTCAACGTTTCTATTCCGGTCAATTTCGGATCCATTAAGTTCGTACCGAATTTCCTCAAACGGAAATGCGAATGCATTGTATGTAACAATTGAATTTGTAGCTCCTGATTCATCTGATTTAAGGAATCTTCGTTCAATATGCAAGTAACTTTCGCATGGCAGTGTATATGTATCTTGGTTTTGAAAAGGTATCCGAATTTCATTATTGTTCTAAAATGTGGCTGGTGTATGTGACTGATGACTCAAATATTGTTTGTGGGTCACCAACTCGTCAAATTCCACACTGGAAGTTATGTCAAGCACCTCATCCATATTTTTTAACGGTATAGCTAAACGACTGTAGGAAAGACACGTTCTCAGGCGTTAATCGTTTCGCTGTTGGTTTACAACAGACAACTTTGTTAGGTGGATGCTTCTTGTTATAACAAGCGCCCATTTCTTATATTTAGTCTCAGAGTAATAGTTTCACCTCTAAAATCCACTAGATCACCATCCTGGTTGACAACTGTAATACTGATGTTGCTGAGTGTTTTCACTGTGATGTGCAGACAGATGAAATTAGCGGTTACTTCTACAATCTTGTACCCTGGTGGCACTGTTGGAAAAAAACTCATGTAGTGTATGTCCCAGCTTACCATTGACTTAATTTTCTGTGTATATGCTGAACTCTATTCGTATTGCGTTAACTTTGATTATCTGTACAGAGTAGTCCGAGATGTGAAATCCAGGTTTTAACACACGTTTCCAAAATCTGTGCAGAGATCCAGCTGAATTTGATTTAACGAAGTTTATTTCCACAGGTGTTTGTATGACGCACTTGAGTAAGTTGTTGTTTGTTCTAATTACTAGCTTGTTGCTTTTTATAATTTGATTTGTCTATATTCGGAATCGATCAAACCGGTCAACCAAATGGATCGTATAATCATCTTGGCTCAAATCTATCAGTGGGAAGTAATCACAGACCAAGAGTGAACTGCTTCCTGACAAGCAGTGTGTCACATATATGTGTTATCCTGTGAAAGGTTCGTTCAAGGCTGATGTCATACATTTTCATACAGGAACTTTAAACACAAATATATGTGTGTGCCAAATTTCTGGCGTTGTTGCGCGTTGTACAGTATTCAGTTCCCTGCAAAGTATCGCTGGAATTCTAATGGAGGTGGTAAGTCACCGAAACTGTCATAGTATTTAACTACACCATCTTTTTACTTGATGTAAGCAACCAAGCGTTTTCCACCATTTTCAGCACTGTACAATTTCACAATTCCACATTCACGTTCAAGAATTTTTTTGAGTAATGTATCAAGAATGAAAATACTACGAAAATGGGGTATGCACAAATGCTTTATGTGCCTATGTATATCTTAATCTATTAGTGGCTATACCGTCTTTTTTTTTTAAAATTGCAAATGCCCTCATCATTTCTTCAAGTCTTTTCTCCTCAGCCAACTGTTTATTCGCTTCTTTACATGCTCTGACAGCTTTTACATATTTGCCACACCCCCTGCCAGAGCACCGGCAGCTGACAAGCCAGTAAATAATGGAAAAAATGGAATAATACCACCCTTTTTCTACTTTTTCTATGGTTTATTTTCTTAACAACCCCACCAAATTTTATCTTGGCATGCATGGCCCTGTTAACCAAAAAAGCGGCTGCACTTTCACCAAACATTGCATCTTTAGCCTCCATTCTGTCTGCTGCCCTCTTGGCGAGTATACGATCTGCTTCAGCTCTATGTGCCCCCTGTGTATAAGCAATGTCGTGTTCCCTGCAGGAAGCATCTAGTGGGTTGATACCCTTCTGCCCAAGCGCCAAACATTTTTTCAGTTCAGTGCCAGAGCCACAAAGCTGGTACGTAGGCACATGCACCTCAAAAGGCATCTTGCTGATGGACTTGTTTAAAAATCCATGAACCTGCTTCTTTCTCGTAGGAAGCATTGTTACTGACTGACTTACTTTACTTGTTCGCATGCCTATATATAGACGCAGCAACAACCAAACCTTTTCAATATGCAGTTCGTCAAACAGAGAGACACATTACCCGTGAGTATTGTTGATGCTGCCGGCACCATTACTAGGCATAAGAACGGACCTCTGTTCCCTGAGACTGTGAGATCAATAGTGTGCGGCCCATCAAATTGTGGGGAAACCTATCTTGTGCTCTCCCTGCTGGAACACCCCAATGGATTTATATTTGAAAATGTATACGTGTTATCCAAGTCGTATCAACCAAAGTATCAGTTATAGGGAAATATTAGAACCCATTAAAGAAATTCAGTATTTGATGTTTAGTGATAATCAAGTGTATCTCCTACAAGTGAAGCTGTACCAAATTCTGTGTTTGACGATGTTTTGTGTGAGAAGAAGAATGATATATGAGATTACTGTTGCATCGGTAGGCACAAATAAGTGGATTCGTTTTACTTGTGTCAGCCAGATACCGAAACAGTTGGTTGGAGACAATGCTAACTTGATTGTGCTCTTTAGACAGGATGATATGAATCTCAAACATATTTACAACAATCACGACAACACCGACATGATGTTTAAGGGGTTTAAAAATCTATGTGGGTTACTACTGGAATGAGCGTAAACACGGATTTTTGGTTATTGACAAGGAATGCGACATATATCATGGAAGATACAGCAATGGATTTGATTCATTTTCAAATAAATAGCCGAATACCCTATGTACTAACATAATTATAAGCATGGGCAAGTTTGGGAGAACTTTGGTGACACAGAAAAAGAGGGTATTGGTGTACCCACCTCAACACGTACTTCTTACGAAGGAGGGTAATTTGGATTGCCAGGGTAGAATAATGAAACACATTGCTGACCCCACCATGGAAAATAATGCTACTACCAAACAATATGTTGATAAACTGTGGAAATTTATCGAAGAATTGAATACAGCAGAAGTGACTATGGCTGTAACTATTGCGGTAACTGATATGCTTCAAGATCACACATACATACTAGAGACAGGTCTAAACTATTATGAAATACCTATCAATGATGTAATCCTCTCAATAATCAAACCAGGTAGGGTTGGCACTGAATTGGTTTAAAGATGCAAGGTTACTCAATGTGAAGAGAGGTGATAAACTTAGTTTTTTTTTCCAGCAACTGTAAATGTTCAACCCCACAAACCATTTACAGCAACATTAATAATGAGATATAAAATAGTGCAGTGAACACCCACAAGCTTCCTTGGGGGTGTAAACATGGACAAAAGAATAACTAAACGTGGCACCATAAAGACCCGTAATGCCATTCGATGAACGTTACTCAAACTGATGACGGGTCAGATTGAGAAATTTTTCTAGGATTCATTAAGACCTGTGACATACTATGGAAAGAGTTTCCTTACCTTAGGGACATATACAGCAGCAGTCTCCCGTCTTGATCAAAGATTTCTTGAAGTCAGTTAGTCGAAGTGGGTGAGATTATGATTCAGTGTATGGTGTCCGAAAGAAGAATGATTCACTAGTGATTGGGAACTCACTTGTTTCTATTGACGAACATTTTATTGTAATTGATGGTAATGAATAGGGTTCGGATCTTTGTGACCAAAAAAATCGAGAAACATGACCTTAAAAATAGGTAAATATGACTTAAAATAGACAAAATATGACCCAACATTAAATTTTTATACTTTAAAAATGCTCGAATGTACATAATTTATTTTATGTAGCTGCATTGCTTTCGTGTAGACAACATAATTTGCTCACTGTACGTTTGGGAAATTAATTTTTTTGAAAGTTATTTTCTTGTTCCTATAAAAGAATGGATTACTAGAATTTTACTTTTAAAAACGGAAATTTATTATAAATTTGTTGTGAATTAGTGTACATACCATTTTTTATTCTTGTTTGATGCCAGCATTGCAGTATATCACCATATGCATCTTCAAGTTCTCAAAGAGTAATTTTCTCCGTTTGTCACTTAAAACTGTCTTGTAGTGTGAGAAGCTTCGTTTGACATCTCAAGATGTGACGGGAGTGTACTTTAACACAGTCAGGTCACTGCAATTTAATTTCGGGTCATCTTCAGTCAAAACAGATTCACCACCATGTAATATTTCACTAATTTTACAAATTGTTTTATATCCCTTATTCCCACACAACACTTTATCAAATTTGTTTTTCAGCAATCTAGCCAAACTGCCCCCTGCATAGCCTATTTCAGTTTCCACACTTTTAACAACCGCCAAACTTTCATTCAGTTCTAGACCAATTTCTTCAAGATGCGAAATCGCAGTTGTGATGCCTGAAAAACTTGATGTACGCCAAATTTCTGAACAAATTACTGGAAAAGAGTTCTTGGACAATTTTTATGGAAGATGTTTCACTGCTATCAAAATTAGAAACTATTTTATTTATGTTTCATAATATTCATAGTAATAGCTAACTGCATCGAGCCATGTGCCCCCAACAAGTAAGTACTGGTTGTGGTGGAAGAGGGACTGAAGGTGTGTCTTCTTTAAATTTTGCCACTCTCATTGTAGCTTTAACAAAAATCTTGTTTACATCTGATATTAACCTATCAACATCAGAGAAATTTAGTCTTACTTCCTCATCAACTCTATGTTATTCATGAGCAAGACAAGTTAAATGCACCATCAAAGGATACAACATCTTCAGACATTTCCCAGCCTTTACCATGTACGGCGCATCGTCAGTTACAAATAGTAATACATGTTCTCGCTTATCTTCACCACTCCCTAACAGTTTCATAGCGTTGTCGAAACAGAAGGCAATTGTTGAGTGGTTTACTGATTCAAGAGCTTCATAGTCCAGTAAAAATACATCACCCGGTCTGTCAGAAAGTAGGGTTCCAACGATAACAATTACAATGTATCTCCCACAAGCTTCAGTACTTTCATCCATTGATACCCAGATCTTATTGGTGCCTATCTTAGTTCTGATTGTCTGCAATACATTTTCATAACAAGACGGTAAACAGTTCTTCCTCAATTTTGATTTGGTTGGAATCGTCTGTGTTGTGTATATCTTCAAGAACGATTTGAAATGCTCATTGTTCACTTTATTAAGTGGGATGTTGGCTGATACCATCATTTCACAGAGTTCTTTAGAAAAAATAGACAATTTGGAAGACGACAAAGCTGTAGATGTATCCAAAAAAAGTCGCTGTTTGCTTTGTCGAGTTGAATGTTGTATTATGTTATTCTTGTCTTTTGATGTATTGCAGGGCCACTGCACATGAAATAGCTTTGTGGCATTCACTTTAGTTTCACATAATTTACAGAAAATAATTCTTTCATCTCTGCTAAAATACTCCTCTCCAATTTCGTTTACATAACTCCGTAACTTTCCACTTTCAGAAAGTTTTGTTTTCGGTATGGTGGTACTCACTGATCCACTATAGATTTAACACTGGTTCAGGATGATTTTCAAAAACATTGGTGACAGTGCGTGAGTGGCTGAAGGCTTTGTGCCTTTTTTGACGCGGAGAGTCTGGTATGTGCGGAATACCTGACCTTTGTATGGAGGGGTCTCTCGTTAAGCAGAATTTTTGCCATACTGACTCATAGGAAGACAATTTATTCCTCTCAACTCATCGGTGGGTCACTGCAGTGGACTCAACTCCCACGATACCATCGCGAGTGAGACATTGATTGACGCGGCTCAACACAGGCATGCTGCTGCTGCACAGTCAAATTTAAAAAGCGGGCAGAACATTAATGTTTAGAGAGTGACAATAATTTGTAACTTTAATTCTTAACTGGTGAATTCTGAACAATATAGTGACAGTTAGTTTCATTTCTTTCTCCAATGTATAACAGGAGTATATTTCTTTGAATAATTATCTTAGTTTCTTTTCATCTATAATTTCTATCAAAAAATTACCAGATTTTTCCTTAAAATGTGACCATAGGACCTTTTTTTTAATATAACAGTTTTTTTCATTTGTAAACATGAATCTTCTTTTTCAACATATTTACATAATTCAGTGCATGGTTTACACATTTACAACATATTTTTGATTGGCACTGATATTTTGATATCTAATACTATGTTACAGTGTAATGGCAAAGCCCCAGAGCATTTTAAAACAGATCAAATATAAACTACTTACAACAGATGACTGCAAATCAACATTAACTATATATTCATATCATCATCATTAATTATTTACAACTCATGATCACAATTATTTACAACCCATCAAACCCTCCAGTGCACTTTAATACATACACATTGATAAACGTTGTATTTAATCTCCAATCACACTTATTTTATAAAGTCACATTCACTCAGGTATGGAATTCTGTCCCCATGGTAGGTTCACAATACCATTGGGGTAAATATAGTGCTCATCCAATCTAGATAGACCCAGCTTGGATACTTCAACAGTTGTAATTTTATAGAGGTTACATTGGAAACGATGTTGGGTGTTCCATGTAAACATTCGATGCAATCTTCTATGGTGAGTTTCCTTGTTACTATTCGTGTCAGATCCTTGGCCAGTCTTGAGGTCTGGTCAGATTCTAGTCGGAATGAATACATTTTCGACCTTGAACCCACAAACTTCACAATCAGGGAATCATTCGCCTCATCTTTCATAGCCCCAACAACCTTCTCGTTATATCGTTCTATACCAAAATGATTGTTGGGTTTATATCCAGACATTTTGAATTCCTACCTGTTGTGTTTCATTACTTCATACAGATCACAGACATTCACGAAATATATTAAACTCTTTGTGTTCATATAATGTAGTTTTGGGCATATAAACTGCGGAATGGTGAATTCATAGTGAAATTGAAACATCCCCAGTTTAGACAGATCGAGAATACACATCCTGACTTAGAGCGCCTTGATGAAAAGTACCCGCACTTTTGCCATCTCCAGAGCCACAAAGTCTTTATCGAAAATAATCATACGCTTAAACTGTGGTGAAGCTACGTGTTTACCAGCACAATTTCTTGTCGCGGTGTTTTCTTATGTTCTCCATTGTTCTCCTGAAAATTGAGTTGTTCATAAGTTTAAAAAAGTCTCTCTCAAATTTTTACTTCGAAGACTGATGAGAACATGTGTTGAGAGAAATGTATTCTTTCAACCACAATGACTGATTGAAAGATATTACCCGGTGTACCGTGCCCAACTTCATCCTTAAGCCTACACATTGCTGGAGGACTCGGTAATGAACCTTATCCTCCAGTGTAGTCATCAGCTTGGGGAAAGTAGATCCAGGGACAACTTTGTCGACTATACATGGCGGTAGGTCTGCCTGAAAGTCATGTTTATCCTGGGGAAATGTCAGATTGGCCTCTAAAACGAATCCCCTAGGTGTGTCGGCTGCTACACTCATGAAGTCTATGCAAGCAATCTGCTTGGCCATTAACCATCGAAATCTTCCCACGGGTAGATACTCTGACATGGCCCAGCCACACAGATTGTTTACATCAAAATGCATGATGAAATTTTCAGGTGCATTTTGGTTGTACTCTTCCATGGGCTGGTTATTTGCCATGGCGTACCTATGGACACACTGGCAAATACCATAACGAATTACATGTTCCAAAAATAGAAGCATATCGACATCTGTCAGAAGATCCATCTGTTTAACATGGCCTGCCATGAAAGGCCTGTGGCTGTGAAATAGTGGGCAGAGTCCAGGATGTACTTCTCCTAACATACAGTCCTAAATTTTTCAAACAGATCCGCAAGTAGCCTTACATCTTTCCCCATGTACAGACTTCCGTATTCACCCAAGTTTTTGATCTGAAAAACCTGCCACAGTTGTTTGTAGTCATCATTCGAAATTTCAGACTCCAACAATGAACTATAAAATTTAGACTTTGGATCGACCATGGCCCCTTTGAGCTTTTCCATCGAATCCATGTATTCGTAAGGGAAGACTCCTTTTCACTTAACTAGTTGAAACTTCTCGGGGTCCATGAAATGCACACTGGTAATGTACATGAAACGGTCTTCAATTGTTCCAACCAGCTTATATACTGAGGACTGAATGAAACTATACGAGTCCATGAACTGTAATATGATTGAAGTATGATTAATCTTTTTAGAAAACGAAATTTAACATTCAGTGTTGATGGGTAGGACATCCCATCTTAATCGATATGTGCCAAGACCCTAACATTGAAGTGTGCATTATACCCAGACAAATTATGAAAAAAGATAGGTATGTACCTTTGATATTTGTACTGTAAATTACAGTTATTGTGTACAACCCCTCTGAATGCACCTGTGATGTGGCAATGATCACAAACCCTAATGGCTTCTGCTACAAAGCCACAGATGTTACACACCACAGCATTGGTAAATTGTGCTTCATCATCAGCTGACATTACAAGAGGTGTGATCCCTTTTAAATTTCATCAATGTCACGGGTCAGTTTCACGAATTGATCTACTAGCCACATCTCGGAGTTTTCCCCCAAGAATGAGTCCAATCGGTTCAGCTGAGTGTCGTATGCGCAAACGACCTGGTGTGTTCCTGGACTTCAGTGGAGTGAGAGGCGTTGGTGTCGGGTCTGCAGGTATCAAAGGGTTTCAACAAACCATTCAAATCATGCTTGAACGATAAACCTATCATCAAACATTTCAAATCACCAGGTTCAGATGATACATAGACAAGGGGCCGTGTCTGAAGACTGGCGATAGCAGGACGGTTGGGATTGTTGAAGGTGTGGTGTAGGATAAATCTATTGTATAATGCTTGCCTGAGTCTTATACATGGAAAGATATGTGATGTGTGATGAGTGATTTATGGGGGGGAGGGGGTGTAAGCAAGTTAAATCCTGTTTGTGGAAGACCGCCTCCCCCAAAATAGTGTTTTATGACAAGTATGCAAGATTCAAGCAGTGTTACTATGAATCTGATCGGCCATCCCCACTAATAAAATCTGAAGATTTGTTGCAATGGCACCTATAATTGTAATTCACTGTTCACAACAAAATGTAACATTTAAGACTGGGCCTGTAGATGTAGGTATGGAATTTGATAACAGTAGGAAATTTCCTGCCTACATGTCTGCATCACCAAATCTAGCAAAATAATAAAAAACAGAGACAAAATAAGATACAATGTATTTTATTTATTCACAGCTTAAATCATAGGGCCACAAACATCCTGTCCAAGTTTAAAATTCCCATTTACAATACTTTTATTGTCATTATAGACAAGTAATTTCTTATATGCACAGATTTCATTTCTTAAAAGCACAATATCCAATGTAGAAATGAAACTATGCACACTAATTAGTTGTAGCCATATAGTAGTGACAAAACAACTTTTCGGCTAATGTGTCCACAAACACCTTGTAATACCCAGAAACTAGGTGGCACCACTTCTTCTTTACATCCAAGGTTGATTTTGCTGGTAGGATCGGTATTGTTGCGAAAACACATAGGTTTCACACCAGAAACTGTTAGACAGAAGACGGTGTATGCGCTGAGTAGTACACAGGTCAGGATATTGGCTGGTGAAAAATCAGACACCTTCTCAGAGTTCTGTATCAGTTCATTCCATTCATCGTGTGTGTCACACCCCACTTCTACAAGCACCAGAACAGGCTCGAAATCATGCTTGGATGACATGCCTAATGTCAGTGTTTTAGAGTCGCTGGCATTCAGCTGATACAACGACATGAATAACAGGTGATCCATATCGGCAGATTGATAAGAGAACGGCAGGTGGAGGAAGTTATCAATTGTCCTGTGTGGTCTTGGTCTTGGGGAGACGATCGGTCTGCAAGGGCCTCCTTTGCCTGGGGTGGAAGGGGAAGGCCACCTTCAAAATTAAGCCCATTGTGGGCAGTCTTGTTGGTGGTGAGGGTAGCATGTGCTGGAGGTGGCTCTTTTAATAAGAGTTTAATGAATAGAATCATTTATATTAATCTATATCTACATCTACATTCATACTCTGCAAATCACAAACATTGTGGGTGGCAGAGGGTGCTAAGCACCAATCCTAAACCTGCCCATTCCAATCCCGAATAGTGCGAGGAAAGAAGGAATACATATAAGCATCAGTACGGCATCTTATTTCTCTAATCTTATCCCTCCGGTCATTGCGACCTAAATAGGTTGGTGGAAGAAGTATTTCATTGCACTCGAAATTTAATTTTTTTTGCATATTCTCCAATAAATTCGAACGCAAGCTACGTCGTCTGTCTATCCCAGCCCAATCTATGTATCAATTCTGTGACGCTTTCATAAAGGCTAAAACAACAAGTCACGAATCTAGCGGCTCTCCTCTGCACCCTCTCAACTGAGTCAATCAGAACCTTGCGATACGGATCCCAAACCCCACAACAGTAATCTAGATGCGGACGCACTAGTGTTTTATACGCTATCTCCTTTGTATGAGCATTACATTTCCTCAAAACACGACCTATGAATTGTAATTTAGAATTAGCCTTGCCTACGATGGAAGTTATGTGCATGTCCCATTTCATGTTGCTTTGCACTATCACTCCCAGATACTTCACGGAATCAACCATGTCAATATCTGAATTGTTTATTTTGTACTCGTGAATAAACTGATTCTTCTTGTTACTTATCCGCATTGCCTTGCACTTTTTGCAATTAAGTGTAAGATGCCATTTACGGCACCAATCGAAAATAGCATCCAAATCGCGCTGAATTTCTAAGCAATCGTCGGAGCACCTTATTTCCCTATAGATAACCGCATCGTCGACAAACAATTGCAACCAGCATTTACCGTTGTCACCTAGATCGTTTATAAATATTAAGAAAAGAAGTGGACCTATTACACTTCCTTGAGGAACGCCGGAAGTAACATTTATCTTAGAAGAGGCTTCCCCGTCAACAACAAATACTATGATCGCCCAGTTAGAAAATCACGTATCCACTCGCAAATCTGAGCCGAAATACCGTAAGCTCCAATATTCGCTAAAAGTCGGTTGTGTGGCACAGAATCAAAAAAATTTCTGAAAATCCAAAAAAACTGCATCAACTTGCGAATCTGCATCAATAACTTTCATTATGTCATCGGAACATAGGGCCAACTGTGTTTCACACGATCTCTTCTTCCGAAATCCGTGTCGACACGGTGTAAGTAACTCATTCTCATCTAGAAACTTCATAATGTTCGAGCATATGACATGTTCCAGAATTCTGCTGCAGACCGATGATAGAGATTATTGTCGATAATTCCTAGGATCACTCCGATCTCCTTTCTTAAAAACGGGAATTACCTGGGCTATTTTCCAGCTAGAAGGTACTTTTTTCTCTTCTAGTGATTTACGGAATATATCTGACAGAAATGGTTCAATATCCTCCGTGTATTCAGAAAATACTCTTACCGGTATACCCTTTAACTACACGGGTGGGGTCTCAGCAGACCCCACGCGAAATTTTTTGTTTATAATTTCCATTGTTGGCGCACTACAGACTCGTAATTGTAGGTATTCTCAGTGTGCCGCTGCCGCTTGCAGTAGGTGGACGTGCGCCGCGCTCTCGCAACAGTAAGTGCCTGTTTTTCATTGTTGGGGTACCTGTAGACCCCACGCGTGCTTTTACGTTGTATTTATTTGCAAAATGCTATTATAGAAATTTCCTCTTATTTCAGTATATTTTTTACAACAATGACTCGCTTTCTTCGTGATGAGGATATTGCACGACTGTTGGAAGAAGGCACCGACTCAGAATATGAAGACACAGAACTAAATGACCCAGACGAAGATGTTGATGACATCAGTGAACATGATTCGATACACAGTGAACATGTTTCTGGTTCAGAGATGGAGCTAAGTGAAGGCTCATCTACTAGTGATGAAGACGAAGAAAGCTCAGGGAACTATTTTTACGGTAAGAACAGATTCAAATGGAGTAAATCTGCCCCACATTCATCTCGTGTACGACAGCACAATATGGTACGAGAACGCACGGGACTGAGAGGACCTGCTGCTAGTTAATGTGAAATGTCACCTGTAGAGAGTTGGGAACTATTATTTACCGATGATGTGATTGAGACTATCGTGCACTGTACCAACAAAAAACTTGAGGACAAATATTCACCTCCATTATTACGTCCGTATTATGGCAACAACATTGACTGCTGTGAGTTACGAGCTTACCTTGGGTTACTTCTGTTTACGTCGATATTCAAGTCAAATCATGAAAATGTTAGATCGTTATGGGCGACTGATTTTACTGGAAGAGACATTTTTCGAGGTGTAATGGGGATAAACAGATTTTTATTCATTCATTTCAATGTAACCTTTGATGACATCAGCACACGAGAAGAAAGAAAATCTACAGATAAACTGGCTTTGATACGAGGAATATTTGAAAAGTTTCTTAGCAATTGTAGTGCGAACTATTCTTGTTCAGAATATTTATGTGTTGATGAAATGTTGGTAAAATTTCGAGGAAGGTGCTCATTTAGAATGTTTATCAAAAGTAAACCTGGAAAATATGGCCTGAAAATACAGTGTATTTGCGATGCGAAAACTCATTACTTATGTAATGCGTTTATATACTCAGGAAAACCGCTTACGCAAAGAAATATCCCTTTCGCAGTGCCAACACAGGATGTGCTAAAACTTGCAGAGCCATTTTATGGAACTAATAGGAATATCACTGGAGACAGTTGGTTTACGTCTGTTGAGTTAGTAGACGAATTACTGAAACGAGGGCTAACATACGTGGGCACTGTACGAAAAAACAAACGAGAAATTCCTCGTCAGTTTTTGCCTTATAAAACAAGACCCACTGAATCATCTTTATTTGGATTTGTTCGGGACAAGACCTTGGTATCATTCGTTCCAAAGAGGAATAAAAGTGTAGTTTTACTATCTTCCATGCATCACGAAGTGTCTGTAAATCAACAATCGAAGAAACCCGAAATTATAGACTTTTACAATGCGACTAAGGGAGGAGTTGATGCCTTGGATTTGAAATGCTCAAATTACTCTTGCTCACATAGAACAAGAAGATGGCCAAACGCAATCTTTGCTGCAATGCTGAATATTTCTCTTGCTAATGGATATGTTCTTTGGGTTGGTTCTAATCCAAATAAAAAAGTCAGCAGAAGAGAATACATAAAGTCCACTGCAATGAGTCTTGTAAAGCCATACGTTTGCAGGAGATTAGAAAATAACCCAAAGTTGGCCAAGGATATATGGGAAATCATGTGCAAATTGTTTGGCAGAGAACAAATGTTTTCAACTCCTAATGAAGATGAGCCTGCCCCTAGTGCTTCTAAAAAGCGAAGGTGTTATATTTGCCCAAGGTCGAAAGATAAGAAGAGCTCTCTAACATGTAACATTTGCAAACAATGTATTTGTAAGCCTCATTCAAAGACAATCAATTTTTGTTTGTCCTGTGAATCCAAAGGAAACGACTGATTTTGTAGGCACATAATGAAGTGTCATTTTTTTTGTATTGTTAGTTTTTTCTCTTTTATAATTTTAATTTGATTTTATGCTCCACTTCTGTACATAATAAAAAAGAAGTTTAATTAGAAGTCAATATTTGTTGATTTTTATGTCATTTTCCCTGACCTATACAAACAGAAAACCAAAATGGCATGTTTTTGTGAATGGCTTTAAGTTTCGGATAAGACTGATTAATATAAGCACAATAAACGACTGAAATAATAAATACGTTATCTTTTATTATGTAAATATAAAAATATGCAAGTTATTTCCAGTAATTACTTGTAAGCACACCTAAACACGGTTGGGGTACTTCTAGACCCCACACGTGACTGTACGTTACCAGAAACAACGCGTGTACTTGAAGGATACCATCGGGACCCGGCGCTTTACCCCACTTCAGGAGTTTTAATTGCTTTACAATACCTACGCTATCAATTTCTATTGGATCCATCTCTAATTCCACATGATGTGGTAAAGTGTGGATGTTTTCCATGTTTTCTCGCGTGAATGAATTTTTTAATTCGGTGTTAAATAAGGTTGCCTTGTCGTGGCTGTCTTCAACTTCTCATCCGTCTTTTATTAGAACTGGCTTATTGTTCCCACTACAACCAACATTTTTTACATACGACCAAAATTTCTTAGGGTTTTCAGTGAGGCTCTTAGAGAGAGAATTGTCACGAAAGTTATTAAAGGCCTCACGCATCGCATTCTTAACAAGTCCCCTTATCTCCTCAAACTTACCTAATCAGTCCGATGCATCATCCTTTTTCTTCGTGTATGTATCTTCCTTTGCTTCTTGAGTAACCTTTTAACCTCCCGTGTGTACCATGGGGGATTGTTCTCTTCCCTGATTTTCCGTTTCGGTATATGCAAGTTCATACCTTCTCCGACTATATGTAGTAATTGATGCCACCTCTCTTCAACGGTGCCTCCTACTACTAAGAAGGTGTGGTAATTATGCCTCAAATCAGCTCTAAAACACACTTTTGAAGCCTTTTCGAATCTGTAATCGATCCTCTCTTTTTTCTTACTGCGCATGGTTGTTAGTTTTACAGTAGCAATTAAAGCTTTGTGATCACTTATTCCTGCAGTAGTAGAAAAATTCGTGAATAATTCAGGCCTATTTGTAACAAGTATATCTAAAATATTTTCGTTTCCGTTCAGGTATCGCGTTGGTACAGTTACGAGCTGTTCAAGATTGTGATCTGAGAAGTGGTCTAGAATGATTTCGCAAGCTGCTTTATCCCTGCCCCCAGTAACATGAACATAATTAGTCCAGTCGATATCTGGCAACTTAAAGTCACCTTTTAGCATTATTGTATGGTCCGGAAATTGCTGTGCTTTATTATTTACATTATTTCTTAAGGCCTCGGCAATATTTAGGCTTGTATCGGGTGGACGATAGAAGGAGCCTATCACAAGTTTTGTCCTAGCTACGTTGAGCTTGATCCATATGTTTTCGCAGACAGTATGGCCATCTATTTCGCTACATGGGAGGTACTTACTAACAGCTATAAATACACCACCTCCTTGGGAACGCAACCTATCCTTACAGCAAATGTTCATGTTACTATTAAAAATTTCGGCGGAACTTATATCTGGTTTTAACCAACTTTCAGTGCCTATTACGATATCAGCATATGTACTACAAATAACGTTTTCGAGTTCAGGCTGTTTATTACAAACACTTCTGCAGTTAACTACAAGAACTTTTAATGTTCGGGATTCTTTTAAGCTACCCCTACCATGCAGTGCTGCAGTGCTGAGTTTATCTTGGCTGCCGCAACTGAATTTCCTCCTCAGGGTCATCCTCCCTCAGCCTAAAAAAAAACCCCCAATGCACGCCACACAGCCCCTGCCACTCGTGTAGCCGATTCCCGTGTGTAGTGCACCCCTGATCTATCCAAGGGATTCCTACATGACTCAACCCCAGGGCGAAGATCAAGGAATCTGCAGCCATGACTATCACAGATGCGCCGTAATCTCTGGTTCAGCCCCTCAACACGGCTTTGAACCAGAGGTCCACAGTCAGTCCTATCGACAATGCTGCAGATGGATAGCTCAGCAGAAATCTTGTGGCCAATGGCCACAGAGTTCACCCTTTCTGCAAGTCGCTCGAAGGACAAGAGGATAACCTCTGACCCTAGGCGGCAAGCATCATTGGTGCCGATATGAGCCACAATCCGCAGCTGGCTGCACCCCGTCCGTTCAAAGGCATCCGGCATGGCCTGTTCCATATCTTGGATCAGACCCCCCGGAATGCACTATGAATGGATACCGGAATTCATCTCAGACGTATTCGCCATTTCCCTAAGGGGTTTGATAAAGCGCCTAACGTTGGAGCTACCGACCACTAAAACCCCCTTCTGCAGTTGTCCAGACTTAACGGGCTGTGGGGCTGCCAACTCACAGAAGTCATGAAGGCATACTAGCAGTATTCTCATCAAATTACATATAAAAAAATCGATGTATGTCTAAGTTTTTGTCATTTAAGTGGAGTTAATTACAGCTATGATGCTTCATATATAGTCATCTATCACTCCAAGTGAATGTCAGGATGGTTCCTCCAAAAACTTATGGTTTAATTCCTTACCTTGTAAACTGTGTGATGAGGTTTGTTCTGGAGCAGAGTATGGATGTATTATAATGTCATACAGACTGAAACTGTTGTAACTCATGGTGAAGCTGTTATTGTCTGATTTGAAACCTGCATGTGCCGAATCTCTTTTACCGATGAGAAGCTCTGTCCACTTTAGTATGTGTGCTTCAAAACTATACATCTTTCAGTTGTTGCTGAGATTCTGTTACACAGAATAGAAGCGAGTTGCTAGTGACAGATTATATCACAGATCTTACATGTGCCGTCAATCCCCCATCTTCCCCCTATCCTGCACCCACCTACATTTGCCCTCCACAAATTTTATCTCTAAAATCTTTCAACATTTTCGGTAAATTATTCATAATTTCTCTTGGTAAGTCATTCCAATCCCTGACACCCTCACCAAAAAAGGAGAATCTTCCCACACACTTGTGCCTGAAATTGAGTGCCAGCTTGTGGTCATGGTCATGTTTTCCCTTCCATGCACTACTTTTCATTCCTACTCCAAAATTTCTTTCCATGCCACATCACCAGTATACACCCTATAGATTCCCAAGACCCTCCTCGTCCTCCTCCTGTCTTGCAATGAATCCCATTTCAGCTCCTTTATAATATCCGTCATTGATTGCATTCTGCGATAATTTCCAGAAACAAATCTAGAAGCCCTTTTTTGCACCCTCTCCAACTCCTATATTTGATACAAAAAATGAGGGTCCCATACTACACCACCATATTCGAGCAATGGTCTGACCAAAGTTTTGTAACCCAATTCCTTTACTTTTCTCGTACATCCCCTCATCACTCTCTCCAACAAGTGCAGAACTTTGAAACCTTTTCCTACTACATGTCCAATGTGTCCTGCCCAGTTATGCTTGTTATCAAATGTAATGGCAAGATATTTACATTTCAATATTTCAGCATGCAATTCTTTCCCCACCTTATATTCATAATTAACCTTTTGTTTTTTATTTGTGTATCTAATAAGCTGACTCTTCTTCACATTTATCTTCATCCCATGTTTACCAACTCAACTAGATATCCTGTCCAGATCACCCTGCAACTGTTTACAATCCTCTATCGTTTTGATTCTTTTATAAGCATTATGTCATCTCCAAACAATCTAATTTCAACAATCAACACAATTATCCATTTGAATAATGAATAGCAATGGTCCCAATACTTTACCCTGTGGCAATCCAATTTTTACTTCCACTTCTTTTGATACTACATTTCCTACCCTAACTTTCTGTATTCTTCCTTTTAAAAATTCTTCTACCCAGCAAATCACTTTCTTATCCACTCCAATAGTTGTTACCTTATTTACTACCATTTTATGGCTCACTCTGTCAAACGCCTTTGACAGATCTAGTGCTACACTATCAATTTGGCCTCTCTTGTCCATTTCATCAGAAATATCTTGCATATATCCCACCAACTGAGATTCACATGAATATCCTTGCCTTAACCAATGTTGCCTGCTTGAAAACCACTTACATTCCTAACATATATTTCTGATGTGGTTGCATATCAATCTCACCATTCATTTACCTACCACTGATGTCAAACTGATTGGCCTGTAATTCTCATCTCTATTTCTCACCCCTCATTTATGTACTGGTACTACTATTGCACTTTTACAGTCCTGTGGTAAGCAGCAAGTATCCAGATTTAATTAAAATAATATTTCAAGAAAAAGGTACAATGTCACATCTGGCTAACCTTAAGATATCTGTAGTAATATTATCTACACAAGCCCCTTTATGTATTTTCAGCTTTCTTATTTCCTTCATGATTTCCTCAGGATGAATTTCAGATTTTTGAGTTTCTTCATTTCTAATTGTTTTGTCAAGCTTGTTCTCCGAATTGGCCCCTCCCATTTCAGATTCATTGCCCCTAGTGCTTTCAATAGTTAGTTCAAATCTCTGCCTTTTTCAATTCCTCAGTAACATATTCTCCATCCTTATCTACGAGGGGCGTTTTGTGTTCAAACTCCGATTGAACAGCATAGAGACCAGACGAGTCGCAGGTGGGCGGTGTGTGCAGTAAATGATTGCGCATCTTCCCTATGACAACACCCTGTTTTGGCGTATTCGTGACTTCATTCTGTGCCAAGCTACAGTCAAAGAAACATGGCCACGTTCATCAACTCTCCCGCCAAGTGCGAGTTACGAAGTGTTATTCATTTTCTGCAAGCAGAAGGGAACAGTGCAGCAGAAATCCTTTAAAGAATGAGCCAAGTATATGGAAAGAGTTTTATGAGTCGTGTGTGAGTGGTGCAGAAAATTTAAAGAAGGCCGAACTGGTGTGCACGATGAAGGACGCAAATCTGTCGCTACAGATGACCTTTTCAACAGGTTGACAAAGTGGTAAGAGAAAACAGTAGGTCCACAATAAATTCATTATCAATGAAATTTCCAGAGGTCTCCAGATCTTCTCTGTACTCCATCGTAACAGACAATTTACACTACAAAAACATCTGTGCTCGCTGGGTCCCTAAAATGTTGACCAACAACCACAAAATTCACCGAATGGCGTCAGCTTTAAAGTTCCTTGCCCGTTATAACGCAGATGGAGAAGATTTTTTTGAATCAATTGTGACTGGAGATGAGACATGGATTCGGTATGAGACACCCGAAACGAAACAACAATCCCAACAATGGATGCACACAAATTCACCGAACAAACCAAAAAAATTCAAAGAGACCTTCAATAACCAAAAGGTTATAGCTACCGTGTTTTGGGACCAAAAAAGTGTATTGCTTGTGGAGTTTATGCTGCCGGGGACCACGATTAATGCAGCTGTTTACTGTGAAACTTTAAAATGTTTACGGAGGGCCATTCAGAACAAAAGAAGAGGTATGCTGACTTCTGGCATTGTTCTGCTCCATGACAACGCTCGCCCCTACAGTGCTGGTGTCACCCAGCGACTTCTTGAACAATTTCAATGGGAGATTTTTGATCAACTGCCATACAGTCCCGACCTAGCACCAAGTGACTTTCATCTTTTTGCTGAATTGAAGAAGTGGCTAGGAGGGCAGCGGTTCCAGACCAACGAGGAGCTTCAAGACAATGTGATGACTCATTTAAACCCATTGGCGGCAACATTTTATGAAGAGGGTATTGGACAGTTTATCCACAGGTATGATAAATGCTTTAATCTTCAAGGTGATTACATTGAAAAGTAACCATAAGTGTACCATAATAGTTGTTAATAAAATATTTATTCCA
The DNA here is from genome assembly GCA_031002005.1 of Vandiemenella viatica. Classification (NCBI taxonomy): domain Eukaryota; kingdom Metazoa; phylum Arthropoda; class Insecta; order Orthoptera; family Morabidae; genus Vandiemenella; species Vandiemenella viatica. The sequence continues at coordinate 137,896,490 of JARYHS010008075.1, forward strand.
TGTCCATTTGTCTTTTATTTATGACCTATCGGAGGTTGAAAGAAAAAACAGCCCTTGTATAAGCATCTCCCCTCCCTCCCTTACCCTCAGTTTCCTGATATAGCCATAGAAATTTCTATATGCATCAGTCAATGGCCCTCCTGCACTGACAATACTCTTCCTAAACCCATCTTTAGCCACTTTCTTTGCTGTTATTATGTCCTTGTTTAGTTGTTTTAAATATTCCCTGCTGTCTCTTAACTCTGTTATGTTCTCATCTTACCAACCTATTTAACCTCCTCACTTCCTTATTATAGTACATATGTTCTCTACTTCTCTTTATTTTCTGCCTTGGAATAAATTTTTCTTCCCCCATTGTTACTATCTCCTTGAACTCTTCCCACCTTGACTCTACTGTACTTGTGCATTCCTTCTATTTGCTGAATTTTTGTCCGAAATGTCTCTTCAAATTTGAAACCTATGCCTTTTTATAATTGTACCTATTTCCCCCTTAAATTTTGGCTGCTGGTATACTGTATCCTCTAATATCCATCAGAACTGCGTCATGATCACTTATTCCTTCGGTTACTTGACACGCCACAAGGTTGTGATCAGGCTTAATTAGAAATATATCCAAAATATTTTGTCCCCAGGTGTTTTGCTCAACCACTTGTGTAAATCCTCCTTCCCTTATTAAGATATTTGCAAATCTTTGTCCCCTTGTGTTATTTATCTTATTTCCTTCCCAGTTTACACCTGGTAGATTTAAATCCCCACCAATGATGATCATTCTATTCTCACCTCTGAAATCTGAGTATGAATTTAATTTATCCCCAAACTCATCTTCATCTGTCATTCTTCCACTACGGTAAATGGCCAACACTCTGATTTTTTCTTTTTTATTACCCCAGAAATCTAACCCAAGTAAATCATGGTCTTGACCTATGAACGCCAGTGAACTGTGGTAGTTCTTGCTAACTAGTATGAAAACTGCTCCACCAATTGCTCCACTATATCTGTGGTACACTCTGTAACAATCAGGAAAAAACCTCACTGTCTAGTACTTCTTCTTTTAACCAACTCTCTACCCCAATTATTACTTGTGGTTCGTATATCTCCATTATGTTTGCAAATTCGATTACTTTGTACATTATACTTCTACAGTTTACCATTAACACCCATACTACTGGCTTTACATTTTCAGCATTTATTTCCACTTTCCCAGTTTTACCACAGTCAGTTATTGTTTCAGCCACTTCATCTATTTCTTTAACATCTGTGACTTTTCCCATTGTGAATCTGCAATCAGTATCACTTTGATAATATATTTTTGTCCCTTCATCAGCAGCCTCTAACCCAAAAAAGGCACAGTCCTGAAACCATCATCACTGGAAATGGGCTCCCTCACTGCTTTAGCTAACAACTCAGAAAGTACTCCCTTCCCCCTTCTAATTAGGTGTAGGCCAGGCATAGTGAAACCCCACCTACAATGGTGTTCACAGGCTCAACATCCAACACAGAACTAACGCCTTTCTGAAGTAACACTTTCGTTTCCACATTAACTGGAACTCACTTGGTATAACGAGACTCAAAATATGTCAGAACCAGAGACTTTCCTCACTCGTCAAAGAGATCTTACTGGCATGACAGTCAGAATTTTTGTTTATTTAAATCACTCAAATTCAAGGATGGTTCCTTACCTTTTATGTAATTAGAATAAATATGAGGTCACTAGTTGTATTTGTATGTCGAACTCATGAATCAAGGGATTTTCAGAATGATTGTTACTAACCGACTTTAATCAGACAAAACAAATCTGACGCTAAGCATACATCCCCCTTGGAGCGGCATCATATTGTGTTTAAAATTGCTGAAGCCTTTGTGAGAAAGAAGTTTGTGGAAGAGGATAGTAAAAACATAAAGTCATGCCACAGTAAGCGGGGTTCGTTCGAGCCCTGCTATTTTACGTATGACATAATATTTATAGAGCTGATGAATTCTCGTATTTGCAGCAAAATGCATGTTGAATATTCTAAACTGAATTACTTCTAGAAAATTCAATAACAGACAGGGCTATGTTATGTGTTTGGAATTGGATGGACAATGCTTGCCATCGCGACCATGCTATGTGGATCAGAAGACCACCGTTAGCTTAGGCCGAGGGTGTTGAGCACAAAAGGTAGCTTTCAAGAGAATATACATAAATATATAGGTATGCCAGGGTTCTTATTAACTGTTATGTGCTGGCGGAAAGTAGAGGAGTCATCCCTCATGGTCGAGTCAGTGAACAGATATCTTCGCCTCCTGAAGGAGTTAATGTTCATACCAAATAAGTTAAAATCAAAGTGCTTAAAAGTGAAACATACTAAATACATTTATGAAAACACAGGATCACCTACTCTGTATGCCTTCCAACCGCTCACTTTAGGTTACTGTATTTTTGACATGATCTACGTCTTCACTTATAGTATGAGCTTCAGACGATTTAACTTAAACTCAAAGTGAGTTTTCTTACATTAATAAAACTTACTCTACCTAAATGTAATAGGTATAAATACTCATTGCTGCCCCTGTGCCGAGCTCAATTTCAGGTTAGTATGATGTCTTGCCATGGATCTTGGTGGTGATGCGGTGAGTTTCTTATGCTAACGCGTTAATCTTGTGATATGGAGCTGCCTGAGAGCTGGATTATATAGCAAGCCGCCATGTGATCATTGAACACTTATGCATCATTGTGATATATCTAGCTGATCAACAGTCCATGGCACAAGATGTTCATGGAAATTTCTACTCCTCTGGTAATGTATGGACAAATCCACGAACTCTGGTTTGTGTATAATCACCGCGTGACTCTATGTTTAAACATACGAGAATCCAGACAAAAAAGGAATCCCGCATAAACATAAACTAGACACATTAAAACAAATAGTGGTTAAAGGTATTCTATAAATAAAAGAACCCTCGTAGATTGGCTGATAACTATATCAATAGTGTGAACATAATCTAGGAGTTATGTGCCACAGCGAGGAACCACCAACTCATTATTTCAACATTCATTATCTGTTATCTATACCAGTAAACTGAGTCTTAACTTAAGAGAAAAGCTGAATATAACTATTCTCAGTGAAGTCTTCCCCCCCCCCCCCAAAGAAATACACTGATCAGCCAGAACATTATAACTATCTACCTATGGTCAACATAAACCCATCCAGGTGATAACAGCGTCACCTGATGAGGAATGACTGCTAGTCAGACACACGCACAGTGTATGTTTTATCAGTGACCCTGCTATCCGTGTTTAGAATGGGGAAGGCGCATGATTTATCTGAATCTGACGGAGGGCAGGATGTGATGGCCCAGAGACTCAGCAAGATCATTTCAGAAACTGCACAACTTATCAGGTGTTTGAGGAATGCTGTGATGAGTGTCTTCAACAAAAGGTGAAATCATTACCAATCATCAAGCGGTTGGGCGGTCACCCTTCATTATAGATGTCCAACGTTGTAGGCTGGGCAGATTTGTAAAACAGGACAGGTGGTGAACTGTGACAGAACTAACAGCTGATTTTAATACTGGGCAGAGTACAAGTGTGTCTGAAAACACATGCACCGAACATTCCTAAAAAGGGCCTCCACAGCCGACGACCCATACATGCGCCAACACGACATCCGAAACTACGACTGAAATGGGCACGTGACCATCTTCACTGGACATTGGTGCAGTGGCAGAGTGTTGCATGTTCTCATGAATCCAGATATCTTCTTCATAAAGTCGATGAGAGGGTACGAATCCATCTTTTTTTGAGGGAGCAGCTTCCAGACAATCTGGCAGCGGCTCAATTATTCGCTGGGAAACATTCACACGAGCAGCCATGCATCCAGTGGAGTTCTCCCAAGGCACCATGATGGCCAATAAGTATCATACACTGGTTGCAGACCACGTACATCCTATCATGGCGACCATATTTCCCATCTACAGTGGCATTTTTCAACAAGATATTGCGCCATGTCATGTGGACAGGAGAGAGATGGAGTGGTTCGAGGAATGCAGTGGAGAGTCGCAACTGATGTGCTGCCTCCCCCTCCTCCCCCCAACTTGCTAGATCTGAACCAGATCGAACACATCTGGGAAGTGATTGAACGTGGCATCAGAGCTCATCGCCCCCATACCTGGAATTTACGGGAATTAGGTGACTTGTGAGTGCTGATGTGGTGCCAATGCCCTCCAACGATCTACCAATATCTCATTGCTTCCATGCCAAGACGCTTTGCCATTTTGATCCATGTATAAGGTTATTAGGTAGGTGTTCATAATGTTCTTTCTGATCAGTGTAAAAATAACTGATGAAATGATGCATCACTATATTCTTTTAAAGTTTTAGAAGATAACTGATATTAGATTATATTGTCCTTGGAAAGCATTGGATTATTCAAAATCTTTTATGAACAAAGCAGGTCATCAAAATGAAAAATTCTCAATCACTCAATCGAAAAATCCCCAACTTTTCACAAAACGCATGTTGCAGCCCATTTTTTTTTTTTTTTTTTTTTTTTTTTTAACTGCTTACTGGTCTTCATTTGTAAAATTAAAAGTTCTCATCACTCAAAATATTTCAAAGCCCTGAAACATATCTCTATCTGTAGAATTTTCTAATTTCCATAGTTATATGTCTGATAAGAATTACAAGTTCCAGCGGTTCGTATCAAATTACGAAACAAACCAGCACAAAGAATGAATGCCCTGTTTTGGGCTGCGTACCAAGGCAGGATTTTCAGGATTCATAAAGACTCGGGCTGTGGAAACAGACTTAGATTTTTATGAATCTTTGTCATTTTATGCTGAATACTTCATGTTATTATACACACTGTCTTAAATCGCTTTATTTCGACAGCTGTTAATTTTAGAAGTTTCATTTTAGTTATTTGAGTTTATCTTTTAAAATGTTTAGTACCTCATGGTGATTTTTATATCACGGCATTCGTTTCCCTCCTTCAATTGAAATTTGTTTCAACTCTGAATTTTTTTATTAACTAGTATTGTATTTCAAATTTATTTCTACTTCTGCCATCGTGATGCACTGCCAACATCTAGAAAAATTTATACCTCACTTAGTATATTTTATGTTTAAATGAAATTTACTCAGTTTCCTTAGAATTCTCTGCTCTATCTTCTGGTAACTATTTTTCTTTTTGCAAAATCTTCTTTTTTTATTCTAATTTCCGTGTGTGTAGGTTCATGATGTACTGTACATTATTTGCAACATTTCTATAATGTCCTTCACAACTTTAGATACAAAAATCCTTCTTTTTATCCTTAAATTTCAAACACATCATCAAACTGTTATTATATTATTATTATGTGAAGTTTGAGCATATTTTTGTCTTCCTGTTTTATTATTTTTTTAATATTAAAAAAAAATTACTTAGAATTTAATTATGACCTCTAATGATTGTCAGATTATGTTTTTTTCATGCTGACAGCATATTGTGGTAGTCAAATTTGGATTATCTCCTTTAAATTAGTGGCTTTCCACTGATGCCTATAATTCTCATTGTTTGATGATTCTATGTCGAGCATATAGTGCAATAGACTTCAACTGGCTCTTCATTGACGCTGGTTCTGGCACCCATGAGAGTCAAATAGTGGGTGTGGAGCACCCATGAACATAGACATTAAAACTAATTACTAATCTACTTCTACCAAGGTGAGGCGAGTCTTCTTGAAGAGATCGCACTTGCTAATGATGTGACTGTGCGCAACTGCGCGTCATGCCCAAAGAGAATATAAACACAGAGTTAGGTCATACTTAAGACTATTTAGTGCATGGTGAGTAAGTGTAGGTTTGATTTGTAAAAAACATGTACAGATGCAATTCAAGCAACTTGACTCACAATACCACGCGTAAGCACCAGCCTGCCAACCGTCGCGCCTCACCCTTCTGCCGCGCCGCCAGCGCTTTTGCCACCGCATGTAGCAGGCTGTCTCAGTCATTCCTAATCGAGCTGGTAAATAAAACACGTGCTTTAAGAGCATGTGGCGCTTGATGTTATAGTGTTTATTTTGGAAAATTATTAGTTTTGACAGATAAAATTGCCCTTTGAAATCATAATATGCCTAAACTAGAGGAACCATCCAATAGTACCTCTTCTCTGCTTAGTACAGCTTAACAAATCCAACCAGAAGATGTAATTTCTGCAAATTCAGCTGAAAGGAAGGAAATGTGCAATTTTAAAAGTAAGTAGTGGACAATTATTCCATGGCTGTTAAAATGATGAAGATATAGATAATTTGTTTTGACAAATCTGTAAAGAAACCATGTCAAGTGGTGTTTCTACACAAAAACCACATCAAGATGTGATGAGTACATTAAAACATTCACTCAAGGTGATTTTTCATCATGAAATAAAGCTTTAAAAAGCATGAAAAGCCTGACGTTCAATGTTTTTGTGTATTGCATAAAGCCAGTTTAGAATGTGGCGTCAATATACACACTGCATGGTATCAAAAAGTAAACTACATGATATGAAAACAAATTGTTTTTACTGACCAGAGCGATAGTCATAAGGCAGTGGTTCCCAACATTTATAAGTATACGACCCACTTTTATGTAAAAAAAATTTGCGACCCACCTAATATGGGAGTCTATCTAATATCAGAATGGGAACTGTTGCATGACCTCGATACACTATAGACTATCCTATCCTTCATACAAAAGATATAAGCAAAAACAAGCATTGAAAATACATAATACAACAAACATATTATAGACCGGGAGGCGGCTGCACAGACCTCATCAATTTGACTGCTGAAATTCCATGATTAGAAAGAAGTAACTCGATCAGCATATTGAAATGCAAATGGTCTGTCAAGACACTATTTGGTGGAGCAGTAGAGCGGGGTGGGAGGGAGAATGTTCAGGGGTTACCATGATGATTGTGCGATTGCTGCCACTGCTATATCTCACAAGTTTATTGCATAATATTGGCTGTTTAAGAAAACTTTTTTCACAAAGTTTTAATTTAAGCAAATAGTTTTCATGATTCAAGCTTAGTTTTGGGAATTTTTCCAAATTTTGGGATGTTTTTCAATAATTTTTGGGATTTTTTAACTTTCTTTTTGGGTTTTTCTTTCTTTAAGATGTTCAGCCAGTTTTTGTTCCAAAAATGACTTTAATCTTCAGGGGGCATGTAAGGTATCCCTCCTTATATTTTCAAGATTTTGTTAGAATCCGGTCAAGTATGGGGTTCGTTTTAGTATACGGTACCACACTTTAAATCGCGAGAACAACACTTTCAATACACTAAAGTAAATAGATAACAGGTAACCAACGTAAATAAACTATAAACTGCAATAAATAAACGATATTCCAGCAGGAAGCAACTAATAACATATAAAAGTAGCTTTCAATACAAGATACTGTCATTGGTTAGCGAGTTATTCTGAACCAGTTTAAATGAAGGAAATGACTAAAAATAGTAAATACAGCCACTAAATAAACCTTTTATTATGGTAAATAAACTTTAGTTCGGAGATAAATAAATAATTTCAATACAAAGCAAACCTAACCACAAATTTTGGCATATACCAGATTTTGGTATTTCTGAAGGGATTTTCATCCAGTAAAGAGTGTAAAGAACTAATAATAGCCAGGCCTAGAACTATTATAAACATAACTTCACATTTAAATATAGTTTAGCAGGTATTTTAAAGAAATAAACAGGATGTTTGGATAAGTAAACTGAAGTAGTATGAAGATAGCACATTGTGATGAAATTTGACCATTCTAAAGTCCTAAAAGTAAACAGAATAATCCCTGAGACAGTTTAGTAGAATAATTAACAGGTCTCTGATAGTTTTAAAGCATTTAATAATCACAAGAAGTAATTATGTAGAAGTTTGAACACTCATTTTCTTAAACAGTTCACATAAATAATTTGAGGTCTTTTAAGTAATTGCAGGAGTTAAAAAGTAGACAAATATAAAGGAAATAAACTAATCTTTCAGTTTTAATAGATTTCCAGTAGTTTCAATCCGTAAAATATGAAATATTAGTAAGTACAGGAAGCCGGTAAATCGACTAGATTTTCGAGACTTTCAGAATTAATTCCAATAAAATTAAACCATTTCAAAAGCGCATGTAAATGATAGTAAACACACATAAGTAATTTCCTAAAATCATTTAATGACATTTTACTGACCTTCTGTCTGGTAATCCAATTTTGAAGTAACTTTCTACAGACACTGCACACATTACATGCTTCTACACTGATTTTAAACACAGTCACACAGTAAAAAGTAGCTAATAAAATAAAAAACACACATAAGTAATTTCCTAAAATCATTTAATGACATTTTACTGACCTTCTGTCTGGTAATCCAATTTTGAAGTAACTTTCTACAGACACTGCACACATTACATGCTTCTACACTGATTTTAAACACAGTCACACAGTAAAAAGTAGCTAATAAAATAAAACAGCAATAAAGAGAAGTAAATCCATCTAAATCTTGTAGTTTCCAACCATTTAAGTATTTTTAAATACGATCTGAACACGTAAAATAGACCACCCAACTTTAACATTTTTTCATTTAAAAGCCTACTTAAATTCCGAGTTAAAAAGTAGTTTGTTTAAAAATCCATTCTTCTAGTTTCATACATATTAATTTCACGTCATTTAAAGCCATAGAACCGATGTTATGAATTTTCTAAAAACACTCTGTAACAACCCACGTGTAAATAACTAAACAATTTATTGTGTCTCAGATATGGCACTTACAAAGATGAAACAAACTCTAATATACGCAGTTTAATATAGGCTACACGTTGATAATTTTTCCGGCTTGATGATCCATAAAACTTCAGAGTTATACCATAAAACATAAATAATAATTACAACTGATTGTTAGAGATTACTGGTTTTACCATAACTCAACGGATTTAAACAAAGTTTATATTTTGGGAGAGACTAAAATCGGGAATAATATTTTAAGCCTAATTTCGAGTTAATAATTAAAGCCAATTTAAAAAGGTAACAAAATATTGACTAACGTGGTAGGTCTTTTCACACATCCATATTTAGTAGTCTTCGGAGAGACTCAAATAGAACTATCTGCTGACACCAAACACTTCACCTCGGAACACACATGACTCTCACATTCCCGCACCTCAATTAAGCAGGTAATAAAGAAGTTATTAGAGTAAACAGTAGGTTATGTATAGCAGCTCGGATGCACACTGTAGTAATACGGCCTCACGTGAGGCAAGCCTATATAAGCTTGGGGGTAGAGGCCCTACATGCGCTTGGTCTTCAGTCTTAGTTACAACTCGGTGGTGAGAGCACGTCTCGTGCTAGGCGAGCAGTGTATGGTGGGAAACTCTGACGTCATGAGAGGGTAGGCGGGGAACGAGTCTACAACTATCATAACCATGCGTTAGCGGCGGCCATTTTTGAAAGTTGAAACCATCTTCATTTCGGACTATCAATTTCTGGATATGTGAATTTCGGACTCTTGTTTTGTTTTCCTTGGGGGAGTGCGGTTATTGCTCTTGATTTCTCAACCTGTGATGTTTGGTGAAGATTAATATCCGATTGCCTTGCTAACTGTGACTTAAGTGAAAAATTTTGGAAAATATAATTTAGTGATTTCGATATGTGACTTTCATTACTACAATAGTACCTTCCTTGCAGTAGGTTTGAAACTGTAAATGGCGACTGTGGTAAATTTTAACAGTTAGCATAAGTATTTCAACACGGTTACAGAACTTTTTTGGACTTAGAATATTTTGGAAGACAACTGGTTCAGGTGAATTAGCCGGGTACTAACCCCCACTACCCGCCTAGTCCCTGACAGATATATTGTGCAATTCGTTTGTTTTTGTGTTTTTACGTGCCTCGCCCTCATGCCATCATCTGTGGTAAATGACGGGTAACTGTTTATTTTCCCTATCCTATCTGATTTTCAGTGCCTCGTGGTAGTTTCTTTGTTTCCTTTATCCAATTGAACCTATTAAAATTTATATTAATCTTAGTGCGCATTTTTTCCCTTAAACTACTTTCCTTAATTCCTCAAATTATAATTCATCCAGTCTAGGCAGGATCTGCTTCACAATAAGAACTGATCAAATGCAGTATTAATAACATTATAAATCAGGGTGCTTTATATTTTGGTATAACACAAAAATTAAAGTATTTATATTTTGAAGAGCCATATCAAATCGCTATGCTGCTCCTTTCTCTCAAGAAATTAGTGTAAACAGTAAGTACAAAACTTGTTTTGTATACATGGTGCTAGAAAGGTGCAAATTGGGTAATACATGTGTTCCTGATTTATAGATTTAATATTACTCCTTTTTTTTTAATGAATATATTTTTAAAAAAGTTTTGGAATATACACAATGGATAAAATAGTTAAAAAAAAAAAATCACATTAATGAATGCATCAACTTGAATTAACACTTTTACCTGTCTTCATAATAAAAGTTTAGAAATTAATTAATTAAATTTGACTGTTTTTATCAGTATAATGATGTAATAAAATGAGGGTAAAAGTCATGAATTTGTTACTGAACCTTAAAACAACATTTTTACATCTATGAAGACATTGTCACTGGAGATCATAATGGTAACTCCTGTTACAATCACTCCAATCACTGCAATTACGTCTCAGTCTGCACCAATGGCTTAAGTTTCAACGGAATCTTTCATTTCCATTTCTTGTTTTTGTACTGACTTTCTGTATGCCTGAAAAAGATGTTTTGTTAAATTTCATATGATGTTATAGTATAGATATCACTAACAAAATCTGTTGTAATTATAAAAAAGAGCATCATATAAAACCAGAACACAGAGAAAAGAAACCAAAGTAATTTAGAAAGGTTGGGAAACAAGATATGGAGGGCTTGCTTTATACAGTACTAGCTGACCTGGCAAACTCTGTTCCACCTTAGAGGCAATAAATAAGCAGATTTTTTATTTTATTAAGTTATTTATTAGGAAATACAAATAAAAAATTAAGTATTTTAATGATTCTTTATTGTTCATGTATTTTGGTGCATATGTTGCACTCTTCAGTTAAGTACCTTGTGATACACCACATTTTTTTGTGCAAGAACAAACAACGCAGATGGTCTTCCGACCTGTTAACATGCCACATATAATTGACCATGGGAAAAACATGGATATTCCAGATTCAAACCACAAACTTTCAAGGATTGGCCTTGTGATTTGTTAATGGTCATGGTGAATGCAAGACGGATCAGAAATTGAAGTCTTTTAAACTCAAATAGCATATCGGTTGGGATCATCGGGATCCTCGGAATGATAACTTCCTCACCTTCAAATTTTCCTTTGAGTATCGTCACATAAATAACATTGTTCATCAATTTACTTACCACCAAACAAGTACCGTTGCACAGTTTTGGTACTGACCCTGGGATTTATTTATGGTCATAGTGAAAGCAAGCCGCACTGGAAATTGCAGTCGTTTAAATTCAAATGGTACGTCATTTGGTACTATTGGGATGCGAGGTATCAAAACATTTTCTCCCTTATATTTTCCTTTTGGAATGGTTGCTTCGATCACATTGTTCAGTAATTTTTTCACTGCTAGCCATGTGCCATTACAAAGACACGGTTGGTTAATATTTCACAACATTATGACCACCAATCCTACTTTTAATTGAAGATTATGTGGCAGCAGTCCTGGAAAATCCAGTGAGTTCAAAAATTCTGGTGGATAGTTGTCGACATCATCTTGGTTAGTTGCACAATAAACTGATTTGTATGTCCATAATTCACGGACAATTTGATTCTGAATTTTGAAATTATTTCATTTATATCTTTGTTTTTGTCTCTGTAATATAGCTCCTTAGTTCAACCAAAAAATTGACAGGGGTGTTATGCAGCCAGTCAAAACGTCTACGGGGATTTTGTCATTGCCCATGCCAAAGAGGTGTTTTGAAAACATTTCTTCAAATCAATCATTTTGCAATTCCAAAGATAATCATAAAGAGCCTTTGTTTTGTTTTGATTGACTGGAAGTAATATTATTTTCGTTGATGACACGGAAACACGTTTTCCCTTCAAACTTTATTTTGGGCAGGCATAGACTAATATTCATACAGTCTAATCAACTTGCAGGCATACCATAGATAATCCTAATGCATTTTTTTTTTTTTTTTTTTTTGATTGGTTTGTTGGGAAAATAAAAGTGTTGATTTTACTAATTTCCTCGCAATTTTTACATTTTTTCTCTCCATAAGAACCTTCCTTGTGGATTAACGAAAATATGGGGAAAAAAAATTAGCCAAATTGGTCGAGCCATTCTCGAGTTTTGCACTTAGAAACACATTTGGTAATTAATTTTCGTTTATATAGACTTTAAAAGTAATAAAGTATTATTGCTCACAGCCAATTCAATCATTGTGAATTCTACCTAAGTATACTTTTAAACGAATGGAACCCATCAACACAAGGCTTACCAGAACATTGCATTCTTAAAATAATAGGATAAGTGTGGTTCGATTGTCATACACTACCGCATATCGCTTCTCAACTAAAATACCAGTAATCGATTTTGCTTTTTAGGTATCTTAGTATTGCATGCTTTTAAACTGATGCATTCTATTTTCATAGTCGAAACTTTCCTGATAGGCAGCATGGGTCTAAATGTAAACACACTGAACAAATAAACACACAATTGGTTTTCGAGAGAAGCGAAAATTTAAAAGCAACCAAGAAAATGCCACATACGGAGAAAAGAATGGTAACACATACTTTAGTGGTATTATTTTCGCTGATCACAGGCACGCATAGATCAATATCCATAGAGCCTAATCAACTTGAAGGCATACCAAAGATAATCCTAACGTGCCTTTGTCTTGTTTTGAATGAGGGACAAGAAAAGTGTTGTTTTTACTATTTTCCTTCCAATTTTTACGTTCAACCATACCATAGACAAAATTACTTTTAGCTGTCATTTGCATTTTGTTATTCCAATTCAGATGAGTTTTTGTTATTACACGTTTTATAGTGATAACGTATTCTCTTTGACGTTTTGTTAATCCAAGTCGGAAACGTTTTTGTTATACCACGTTTTATAGTGGCTTGTCACGTCACATGGGAATACGGCCAAACAGGATAAAAACTATCCTATATCCGTCTTCTGGTCTGTCTAAGCTAACTCCGTACCAATTTTCAGCCAAATGGGTACAAACCGTTCTTGAGTTATAAATAGTGTCACTAACACGACTTTCTTTTTTATATATATAGATAACATGAATGGGAGAAAATGTTTATTGAAAAGAACAGCAAACAGAAATTTGAGGAGGTGGTTGGGGAAGCATGTTGCAAATAGATGATAGCACAAGATCAAGCAAGATGTTGGAAGATGATATGGAGAGTTTGAAAGAGTACTTGGATAAAAAATTTAAAAAATTTAAAACCAATTTTACATTCAAAATTCTTGATCACTAACTTTATGACTGGAACCAGACAAATTCCTATACACAGTAAATTTTATGGGCTTTCAGTAGATCACAGTCCACTCTGGCTGATTTCCATACGATTCTTGAGATATTTGAACCATTGTATGTGTAGCCTTTCTTTGATAATGGTGATGGGGGAGAGATAGTGAGTTTTTTTAAACCAAATATAGACTATTTTTCACCTGTTGTAAAGTATAAGTATGCAAAATTTAATTGAGATTGGATAAAAACTGTGGGTTTTTGTAAAGAACATACAACCCTCCATTTATGATTACTGAAATTTTAATTCCAATGTAGCACATGCTCTGGTGGCAGTTGCCTTAGTTATCTAATTATCCCTTTCTTATTATTACTTTAAATTATTATATATACTTTGAGTGTTAAATTTATTCCCTATATATTTAATTGAATTGTGAATTTTATTTTTAAATTCCTTCAGCATTTTTGGTAAATTATTCATCACTTGGTAATTCATTACAATCCCTGACACCCCTACATTATTATTAATATTATTATTTTTAATTGTCTTATATACTTCTTGTGTTAAATTCTTCCCCCATCTAGTAATTCAGGAATTTTAATTTTAAATTCCTTTAAAATTTTTAGTAAACTATTCATCAAGTGGTAATTTGTTCCAATCCCTGACACCCTTATCCACAAAAGAAATTTTTTCCTCTCCCTTGTGCATGAAATCGAGTGATAGCTTGTGGTCATGGTCAGTGTTTCCCTTCCATACACTATTTCTAATTCTTCAGCCATTATTCCTCCAAGCCCCATCACCAACATATATCTTGTGCACTCCCAGCACTCTCTTATAGATGTATAGATAGATTACTCGCATTCTTTCTGAAATCCTGTTTATGTTTTCTGTAACTTTCTGCCAAATATCTTCCTAATTGTTCATAATAACTAAACATGTGACTGATATTCAAACCATTAGGTAAAAGAATGAGATTAAATTCAGAAAGGAGACTGTAATCAAATGAAAGGGCTATTTTTCCTGAGGAGTTTGCATCAATTTTTTTTATTAAAATCTGGATTCAGAAAGAAGTAAATTAATTCATAAACCTCAGAAATGGCCAACTTCCTGTTTTAATAATCTGGTGGTATAAATTTGTAATGAAGAATGAAATTTTCAAGCAATAGAAAAACTATTAAAGAAATATTATTGTTGTTGAACAGTATCACTAGCTTACAGAAAATTTAACATAGAATAATTTGGAACACTTTTCAAACTTGTAGGTTTGATAGTTTCGGTGATAGGGCTTTTTTAGTATTTTTCATGTAGTTAAACATTTAAAGAGTTTTTAACTACATCATAGAGGAGGAGAAGCAGATCATTCCAAAACTTGTTCCAGCTTGATAGCTTTAATACCTTAAGTGTGAGAGTAAATTCTTGATAATATTTATATAATAATTTTTTATGGCTGTACTATTTGAGATATGTACAAAATTTTTCACTAGTTTTGATTTTGACATTTAGACATCGAAGTATACACTATAAAATTTTTAAGCCAGTTGGGAGAAAAAAACATTTCGGTAAGGTTTCGGATAATTCGGATATTCCAATATTATTGCACAACTTTTAGACAGTAGCTATAAAAGACCACCCCAGAGTGGGGGAAGGCATCAGTTTGTTGTGATAACTTGGGTAGATTACATGTTGGGCTGGCCAGTGTTTTAGCGCAGTATGCGGTGGTGAAGAATCACTCGATACTGGAAGTATTTGCATTTTGGCAGCCATATTAGAAATTTTTGGAAACGTGCTACAGTTGCTAAATTCTCAAATAGCTGTTGTCAGTTATGGGTTTGTGAGAGTTGACCTGGCTTGATTCAGTTATCTGTACCTGCAATAATTATTTTGTAGAAGAATTTCCGATGCCAATAGAATGATTAACAAACTTGTAAATTATTTTTGTGAAGAATACAGTGAATAGTTTAATTTTGAGAATGAAGTGAACTTTTATTCTATCACCTACCTTTGCTAGTTAAGGTAAATAGCTAGCTGGTGACCAAGATAACCAAACTGACAATATATTCTCCATTACGGTCACAGTACATAACGAAGCTATTATGCATACCCCACACTTCAAACTTTGTTGTGACACAAACCTACCTTCTCTTCACTGTACTGGTACTGCTCTTTTATAATTTGAACTTTTTTCCTGAAATACCTTTTCAATTCTGAGAGATGAGTGTTTATACAATATACTGTACCTATAAGTACTATCACTCTTTGACTCTATCCATCATTGATCCATTGTGTGATGATGTTAACTGCAGCACTGGGCCCAGTTGTTTCCGGTGGTGGGGCCGTCTGGAATCGTTGGGCTAAAAGCTCTTGGTAGGTGTCCCAGTTAATGTTTTTGATGTTTCTGTGTCTTCGGTTGTTTTGAGACTTGCACCCTCAACAAGGTAAAATAGAACTGGGATATGGTCTGAGGATAGTGATGTTTTGGTAGTTATTTTAGTAATTGCACTCTTTGACTCTGTAATGACTTGTTATCTATTGTGTTTTTTTACCTGACCTATAGCAACCAGAATATTTACAGTTATCACTAGTTGCTGATTTCAGGTACTTCATCACTTACATCTTCTGCCACCCTGGTAAGTTGCACTGTCATTGATTTCCCAGTCTCTTGAACCATTTTGTAGAAGTAACCATCAGCATTTTGCAGGAGCTCATGAGGATGGCCATATTCCTAAATAATAATAGAAAAAATCAAGTGTCTGAAATATGTGTGATATAAACCCAACAGTAACCATTCAATGATTTTTATAATAAATGATGGAAGAATTTGTATTAGATCAATAGCATTAAGTTCATTTTATTCAATTGGCATATCCTCTTAGTCTAGCTGTGGTTGTTAAAGTGTCAACATAGTGGGATCTGAATAAAATCTTTTGGGGTAATAGCCAGGCCTGCCATAAGTGGGCACAGCCATGGGGGGCGGCAAATTGAGTGATCGACCGTTTCCATTAGGTTGTCACTCCATTGTCGCCACCAGGACATTAACAAAAAGGCCAATTTATGTAGCTGCAACCTATTTTTAGGTCAACTACAGCTTCAAGCGGCGACGACAATCGACAATGGGTGCATGGCAGACACTCATGGCAACAATGGGGGTGGCAAACTGATGTTCGAAGGGGCGGCAATCTCAAAGTCCACCAGGGGCAGCATAGTAGGTATTTCACAAGGGCATTCAAATAGCTAGTGGTGGGCCTGGTAATAGTGAGTGAGTCCATCAATAAAACAGGAAATTTAGGCAGTCATAATCTCTGCCACCATTGCCCAGTAACTGAACTATGCTGCAAAGTTCGAATACCATCTTTAACTATAGATCCTAAAGGAATTGACCTCTGAACCTCCTTTGGAGCAACCAACCAAACTTCATATCACAGACTGTCATCCTTTTCTTTTTTAGTGTCATTTAAAGAGAGAAAGGTGATAACTCCAACTCTTAACAAAAAGGCAAATTTATGTAGCTGCAACCTATTTTTGGTCAACTACAGCTTCAAGCGGCGACGACAATCGACAATGGGTGCATGGCAGACACTCATGGCAACAATGGGGGTGGCAAACTGATGTTCGAAGGGGCGGCAATCTCAAAGTCCACCAGGGGCAGCATAGTAGGTATTTTTTAATTGACTTCTGAAAAGGAAGAATTTCTTAGTTAACTTTGTAAGCGGACAGATTTTATTTTAATGTATGTATACCAATGCACCAAAACTATGTTATTCATTTATGTGAATCTTTAGATGAATTAGGATGTCATCACATTTGTCCACTTTAAATTTCATCACAACCTGTATAGAAGTTTATTTTTAAATTTTATGAATTCAACAAAATCTAAAGTAATCTTTATTTATATACATAGATTTGCAGGATTTTGTTGTTGATATTGAAAGAAGATATGCTCAGCAACAATAAAAAAGTGGGCAAAAGAGAGTGTTTTATGCAAAAAAAATTGTAAAAAAAATAAATAATTTCTATCAACAAATTGTATAGAGGAGTGACAGGATGTACCAAAGAAGTAATAAAACTGGGTTACATAACTTTGGTGAGACCATTACTTGAATATGGTGGTGTAGTATGGAATGCTCCTTTTAGATATCAAATACAGGATTTGGAGTGGGTGCAAGGAAGGGCTGCCAGATTTGTCTCTGGAAATTACTGCAGAACACAATCAATAACTGATATGATACAGGAGATGAAATGGGATTCATTGGAAGACAGGACGAGGATGAGGAGAGTCATGGGAATGTACAAGGTATATATTGGTGATGAGGCATGGAAAGATATTGGTTTAAGAATTAGGAGTTTTTGCATAAAAGGAAGCGATGACCATGACCACAAGCTGGCACTCAGTTTTCTTTCATAAGTAAGAGGGTTAGGGATTTGAATAAGTTACCAAGAGAAATGTTGAATAACTTACCAAAAACAATGAAAGCATTTAAAGTTGAAATTAGTAGAAAGCAAAAGTAGGGACAGAAAAGGAAAGAGAAGAAATGGGTGTTTAGGGAAGTAGGCACCGGAGTGTGCACCCCACTGCAAATAAATGAAATAAATAAGTAACTAGATTAATTAATCACAATTTATCATTATTACTATTATCTTTCAACATTTTGATATGATAATAACCCCTGCTTACCAAAGATGATGATTGTTGTAGCATCAAAATGCGAAAAAAAAAACAATTACACACAAAGAGCACTGAAATTTTTGGGGCTCCCTCCCTTATTCAACAATAGAATGAGGTACTTGCTGATGGAGGCTGCATTTAGGTACAAGCCTTCATCAGACAGGCTACCTCACCCTGTTGTTGAAGAAGGGAATGTACACAAAAATTTCAACACTCTTTGTGTCTCCATTCTTTCCATGTTTTTCACCACAGCAAAGATCTTTGGTAAGCGTTAGTTATTCTTCTATCCAAATGTTTGATATTTATGCTTTATAGTGCCTATATTTCGTAACAATCCTTACTATTATCCCTTATTTTTTATTATAATTTCTAATTGCATAGACAATTAGACACTTTTGGAAGTAAGTGTAAACCTAAAGATGTTGTGGAGAGGTTTGGGACTCAATAAAGATGTTTCTTACATAATTTTGTGTTTAAATACATGGACCACCATCTCTCCAACCCTGCTGGCTGTGAAAGCTCCATATTCTGATGCTGAAACCAGTTAACTCTGTTTCAGCAGCTGGACACTATTATGTTGTTGCAAATGGGGAGGAATTTACTAATTTCAATTAAACAGAGCCAACCGCAATAGTACTCAAAAGACTTGACAATATTTTTGATATTTTAAAATATTTTTGATTAAGTAATACATACTAAATATTTGCGATGGTAAACTCAATTTGATATACGTCTACACAAAAATAGCAGCAGAAAGTCAAGTAACTCCAACAAACATTTCAGAAACAATTTCAAAATGTAACACATATTGTATTGAGATATTAAAATTCAAAAAAAAATGTTTTTGAAGATTGATGGTTATATGAGCCCTCGTGCCATTTACAAACTGGATTTAATTCTGAGTAAAGTGTGTGAGCCAATATGATATTCCTTACACCATACAAAAATATGACAATTTATATTTATATTTAATTCTGGTGTAATGTGTTTGAGGTAAATATCTTTTTGGTAATAAGTTTATTACAGGATATTACTTACCACCATACTTCCAGAGTCCATGACCAGCACTTTGTCTGAATCCATAATAGTGTTAAGTCTGTGTGCTATTGTTAGCACAGTACAGTCTTTGAATTTTGTTCGAATGGTTGTTTGTATTAAACCATCAGTTCTGAAAGCATTTTGAAGAAACATGTCTTACTTCTGGATATTTTATTGTTAATAAAAGTTTAACTGTAATGTAGTAACAAGTTTTCATCAATTATCACAGATGTTTATTCTTACACAATGATAACAGTAGTCAACATTATAGTCTCAAACATTTCAGTTATCATGAATGGCTTTCAATGTGTCTACATCTCAAGAGTTAATCTGAGGAAATTAATTTCAGTATATAATAGTGATCTGGTGGATATGTCACTAAAATGTAAGTATTTCAAACTGGAGGAAGAACAAATGGCATGATATAATGTTAATATGGAAACAAAATTTAAATTAAATCTATCCAATTACCAATTGAAGGAAAGAAGAGCTGAGATGGAGGGGAAAAAATGTGTCACAGCCCCAATAATAGCAGGGATGAAGCATTCTGCACCCACTGTAAGCCCTGCTAAATGAATGGTTTTTAATGATAGTTAGTTCCAAGTGGATGGCTGTGATGTAAAAAATATCATTAGAAATTTTGAGCTCAGAAATAAAATTAATCATATGGAAAAATAAAAACAAACACATGTATTTAAATATCAGGAACAGGAAAAAATTAAGATGAATGATTAAACTATGCTTATAAGTATTGGGGTTACCAGGGTTTGTTTTTGGAGAGGAAGGGAAGAATTATCTGAAATTGAGATCTGTTTGAAAGTGGGAGTGAAAGGGGAGGAGAAGTTCTGAATGAGCTGGTAGGCCAATTCCAATCTATAGAGTTTTGACAGGGATGAGTATCAGTACTCAGATGGCTCTAACTGTAATGCAGTTATTTAGGTCATGCAGTTTGTAGAAGAGAGCATGGGAAGCAACCAAGTGGACTATATTTTGAAGTAAACTTTTTGTCTGTGACTGTTTATCCAGATGGATATGTGATTAATATAGAGGCCACTGTAAAAACTTGTTCACATGAGGCAGATAACCGATATATAAGGTGGATTGTGGAACATGTGCATGGCTGGTGATGATGTAGGTTTCACCAGTGGTGTGTGGATGCATGCTGCATATATTACAAGACCTATTACAAGGAAAGGAGCAAGGGAGTGGTTTAGGTTCATTAGAAGTTTGCATTTGTGAAGAAGAATATTATTCAAGTTGGGTGGTCTGTTAAATGTGATGCAGTGAGTGAAGGATGGAAGGAAGAATGTGATGCACTGGGAAGGAACCTGAGAGAGCCATAGCAGTGGAAAGGAATCCCAACTCTCGAGAGTACTGGGTGAGAAAGATTAAATTATATTTTGTTTTAGGTTATGCATGGTGCCTGGTGCACTAGACAAATTATGACCCAGGCTGTATGGATCAATTCCAAGTTGATTAAGTGATATATGGGATTATGTCAGGCAGTTGGATTAGCAGGTTCAGATTCTTGATTGGAGTAGATGTCTCTGTCTCAAATAATTAGGTTCTATGGAACGGAGCTTTCAGTGTGATATGGGTAGCAGCTATAATACCAACCTTTCCCTGCAGACTAGCCATCCTAGACAAAAAAAATCCCTTCCTTTTAAGACTCCCTCACCCAATAATACAACAACCTGACAAATCCCATATATCATGTAATTATTCTCCCAAATGGGTCTACAAACAGCTTGGACCATAACCTGTCCAAACATCGAGACATCCACCATGAATAACCGTAAGTTTGGCTTCCTATGTAACATAGACACACATCTAACATGACTGTGTTTTATGCTGCATGTCAGACACATAGTTGGCACTTCCTACAGGGTATCAGTTGTTTTGTGCTCTGGTACTGATTTGTGGTTTCATTTAATGCTGGTAAAAATTGAAGGCGAAGCAATACTACTACAATTATATGAGGAAAAGGCTGATACAAATTGTATTGTAAACACACTGAAGGAAAAGTCTGTTTTGAAACACTCATCAGTAACTCATTAATTACATGAATTTTGACTGTAGATGATGCAAACTAAATTTTGTTTTTGTTTATGTCAGGTAATGAGAAAAAGAGGGTGACAGTGAAATATTCAACAAAAGTATTGTCAGAAAATTATTTGTAAGTGGAAATATTTTTGTTGTTGGTTATTGTTGCTTGCTGGTCATAATTCACTTATAGATCCATTCGTAGGAAAAAATAACAAACCTCATTATGATCTAGAATGTAATGAAACATTACCAAGTGAAAATCTTTGGTCAATAGTAAAGGAAGGTGATTTTGAACACACTGATGGGATTTCTGTCAAAGACTCATTCAATAGACATGCAGGTGCAGGGGTAACATCATGACAAGGTTATATCATTACTAGAACATAGTAGGCTTGGTAACTTCCAAATTGTATATTATTAAAAACAATAATATAGATACAGGAATTATTAACATTGTGTTTAATAACTACACAGATAAAGATAAGATAGATGAATCAATGAAGGAATATTTTTAAGGATAGGCTTACAATCCACAGAATTTGACCCAAGTAATATTTGGATTATATTTGGAGCCTCCCTCACACAAAAAGAAAAATTTAGTTTCTATGTAGATACGGCACTTAAATTTTTATGGATGTAAAAATAATAAGAATAGTGGAACCTGTCTGAATATTTTTCATTTTATCACATACGCTACAATCAGTAATACAACATAATTGATAAATAAAGTTTTTATTACACCATCCATTATATAGAAATTCAATGACACAAAGTAACTTGTACTTTTGTAAGATTCTACAGAATTAATAAACTTGTAATTAAATCACAGCAAATAAATAACAAGAAATGATACAAATATAATAAACAAATAAGAAAAGAAAGGGAAATTAACCCACCACATACCAAAGTGGATGGATGCGATGAGAGAACACTAATGCGGACAAACAACTACACAATATTTAGGCATCTGCCTTGCTCACAAATAGAAAAACGGCCATTAGGCTCGGAACGTGTGCGCACACCGAACGTTACCTAATGACTAACCGTGTAGTGGTGGAGGGAGGGGGGGGGGGGGAACGGATAAGGAGTAGACTATCGATATCGGTATACAATGTCTGAGATAATATATTTAATATTTTGGCAGGTGATGTTAAAATGAGCAAATGTAGTGATGGTACGGTATAAACATGGTGAAAAAAAAAAAAAGGTAGTGATGGGTTAATTGGATTTTAACGGTGGTTAAGTCCAGGTGGGTGTCTCGTATCCAGGATATTCTGGTACGCTAGTTCCCATCTCCGGAGTTCTGCTGCAGTGGTGCTGCACTGCAGCACCACTGCCTTCCCTTTGGACATATTTTGACAATTCCACTTGCTGAAAGAATGTAGGTTTTCTCAGTGAGTCAGTTGCGTAAAATCTTCTAGGGCTTTCTTCCACTGAGATAACGTGTCAGTAAAAATATGTAGCAACGTTTTGGAGCTTGCCTCCAGCTCCATCTTCCAGTGAAGTGTCGGATGTCAGGAGTGTTCCCACTTATAACCACTTTGGCTGCCAGGTGATGTCAAGTCATGTGCGTTGAGGCCAATCGTTGCACAGACGGTGGGGCAGGAAAGGATCTGGTGGGGAGGCCAAGTAGTGGGGCCGGAGGCACGGTAGGGGTATGCACAGCGGAGGGGTGTGGCTGGATGTGATAATCTTGCAGCCTTGATCACTGCCTCCTTAGATGATATATCACTGGATTCCATGACTAATATATGTTTCTCCTTCCAAAATGGTGTATATTTTCCGCCTATAATCAGCTGTTGCCATGAGGATGATGGATTTTCCTTTACCTGCTGGCAGAATGACGATGTCTTAATTCTTCAATAACTCTGTAAGTGCTCTCCATTCTGCTGCTGATGTATTCTTCTTGTCAGGCTTAGCCTTCTGGAATATCCAGCTCATTTAACGCTTAATTCCTTCCGCTGGAATTTTACAGACGGCCTGCTCCACTTGACTGATGATTTCGATGTGGGGAACATTTCTTGATGTTAGTGCATGGAATCCAGTGATAGATCATCTAAGGAGACAGAGATCAAGGCTACAAGGTTATTACCCCCTGCAATTCCCCTCCACTGCATAAACCCCCTACCACGCCTCAGGCCCCACTACCCGGCCGCCGTACCAGGTCCTTCCCTGCCCCACCATCTGTGCAACAATTGGCTCCAATGCACGTGACTTGACGCCAACTGGCAACCAAAGGCCTTATAAGTGTGGACACTTCACCAGAAGATGGAGCCAGAGGCAGGCTCCGAAATGTTGCTATGTATTTTTACTGGCGCACTATCTCGATGGACAGCCTTAGAAGTTTTTATGCAATTTCACTTGCGTCTGTGGCTATAATATTATGCCACAACTATAACCAAGTGCTCATGCAACCCTTTTGCTCACTGCTATCATAGGAAGTGGTCCCTTTAGATTACATTTTAGTAGTCCACAGTGTCTCATGCTGCATAGGAAGTACCCTTTAAAACCAACCATAATCCAGTCTTTCTCACCAATTTCGGTCCTTGGAATCCTAGAACAAAATCCTTTCTTATTTCATTTCCAGAAAGGTGTTCCTTGCCATCCAGATTTTGGAATTAAATTATCTCCTGAAATCATTCAGGTAAATGTGAGGATCGCCAATTTTCAAATTTCTTTTCATTCCATGTACTACAATCTTCACCTGCCTCTAACAAACTTAATATCAATGAGGCATTAATGCTCCAGAATGCTCCATCCCTATAATATGTTTTGTTGTAAAACATTCAATATACAACATTCACTTCCTACCACAACTTGTTAGAACTCCACCACTGGTAAAACCTACACCATCATAAGCCATGTCAAATGAACCTTAAAATATCTCAGATAGGTACTGGCTCACCTAGCTCTGTTGCTGAAATTCTTACACCGATCTTGCCACAAAAGAGTTGACCTTCTGGATGAATGGTTACAGACAAACAGTTTACTTCCTAAATCTAAATCACCCCGTAGCTGTTTATGGTAGCTCCCACACATCCTCAATAACTGTATTACAGTCACAGCCATGAGAATACTGCCTGAAACCACATCCCAAACTCTACAGGTAGCAGTTGGCTTACCAAATAATTCTCTATACCTCAAACCACCTCACACCTTGTTCTCCGGTAATTCTTACCTTCCTCTTCAGTAACCCATCCCGGTAAACACATCACTTATAAATATAGTTTATTTATTCATCTCACTTTTTTCCATTGTCCAAACTTCCACCTATATATTTCCTTTTAATTTTTCATATGGATAATTTCATTTCTGAGCCTAAACTTTACACTGATATTATTTTATCACCTCCACTGCCTCACTTCCACTCATTATAAATGTCTGGCAGGGCTGACTGTAGGTGCCCACTGGAAACCTATCATCAGCTTTAAATACTACAATTAGGAGAATGAATGGTGTTTGAAATATTGTTTGAAATGTTTGTTTAATGTTTTTAGTTTTTGTAACATTCCTTCCTTAAATTTTGTTAACTTATGGGTCTACATTATCTTTCATTTCCACATTATACAGTAAAAAAGGTACAAGAAATGTTTCTCAGTGCCAACCATACTACTGATACACTTCCATCCAGTATTATTTTATGTTTATAGTTGAGTTGTGACCATAATCACAGCTGGGTAGAAAACAGATAATCCATTAATCATTGATTAATGAAGTTAACAAAATTGCAATATCTAACTTTTAAGTTAATCTAAAACAATTAATGAACTTCTTAACTTCCATTAAAATGAGCTTCTGTTAACTTTAGTATGTTATATTAATTGTTTGAATTTTGCTACGGTATTTTGGTAGATTAGGCCAGTGAACGAATTAGGTTATGCAAATATAATGCATATGTAACTGTTATGCTAGGCATGGCGGGTGTGTGAAAAGCAATGTTAGAGTTGTGGAGGGTTTGTATTTTATGATTACAAACCAGTGCTCACTACACGTTTCAAATTATACCAGTGATTGATTTTGATATTTTTACAACTTAACTTTTTTACTATGAGGAATATAGGAATTTTTGTTTGTGTTGGTTTGGAGTTTGTTAGTGAAACAAATTAAATTGATATTCGTTACATGATTAAATAATTGAAACTGAAGATCTAGAAATTGTTAGTGAAATTAGAAGCACTAGCAACAACAACGAGAAGATTAAAACTCCTTGGTCACATTCATGCAATTATATTCATTTAAATAAGCATTGGAAGAACAATTGATTTGTGAATTCAAATTGTGTTTGCCTAAACTTTCTACAACAAAGACTCACATTTATCGCCTTAATACTCTTAAACATGAAAAGAATGCATAGATCCAAATATTTATAATTTGAAGAAAAAGTAGATGCCAGGTCAACTCTTGGGATAAGTAAAAACAATGGGTAGGCATATTGTTGATGGTTAACTTTTAACAGATAATTATAACTTGTGTTAAATTTGCAATAATGTAATGTTTTAATGATTACTGAAGTTAACTTCTTAAGTAGCATACTAATTATTAAGGAAGTTAACTTTTTTGTGCCCAACTATGGTTGTAATTATGTAAAAGGATAGAAACAATCTGAATTATAGTTGTTTCAATGTTTTGATTGTAATTAGTTATTACTAACTTACTGTGGATCAACATTTGCAGTGGCTTCATCAAGGACTAAAACTTTATTGCTTCTTAAAATAGCTCTTGCTAAGCATATCAGCTGCCTTTGACCCGCACTGAAGTTGCTACCACCTTCATTCACATGGAAGTCTAAGGTTTCTACAGCATCCTTCAGTTCAACCTGGATAATTTGTGATAAATGAAAACAGTTTTAACTAAATGTAAAAGTGACACAAAAAAAAAAAAATTTGGAATATAAAGTACACATTTATTAACTGATTGAAGTGAATTCACAAATTCATTATATCTATATTATTGGACATACTGTCACAAAACATTATAGTCGTACAGAAAAATTCTAAAAGTTTTGCAGCTACATTTCAAATTTCTGCCAAGAGAGCACAGTTAGTAGCAGGAGATTGAGAAACCAATGGTGGGTATGATGATCAACAATTCCTATCATGGTCATCCATGTTCCGCCCACCTACTGTTTAAGCCTCCTGTACTAACAAACTAAAAAAGCTTTTAGATGGAATCAGCAGTGTTTTTGACCAAATTGGTACAGACATGCAGCACTGAGAGTGGCAAGAACTTGATTATTGACTTCATATCTGCAGAATCCATTTTTGACAATATGGTCATTAATATAGGTACAGTAAATTTGAGAACTTGCTTCAATCATTTATAATAAACATGTATAACACTATGAATGTTGTCACAATAGACAGTACCGCAGTGTCAATACACAAATTGATATAAAATCAAATAAAATACTGCAATTATCATGTGTATATCCTTTATCAGTAGAAAAAAAAATGTATCTTATAACCACTCTGTACAAAATCCTTGGTGGTAAACTAGAAGAGATGATAATTTGCTCACTACAGTGGGAATGATTTTTGTAAGAATCAGGAATAACTTAGTAAAGGGATTTACGAAGAACTTATTAATAGGTCTTATACTATTGGAGAACTGGGTAAGCAATGCAATATTATGGTTAATTTTTGTAGCATATGGCAGGTGTTATGTATGGTATGGATGGCAAGTCATAGTATGGTTTAATTGTCTAACTTGGAAAGGATTTGATCAACAGAATAGACGCACCAGTCTTGGATATCCAGGCCATATAGAAAGGAGAATCTGGATTAGTGCATATGCCCAATTTTGAACAGAAGGTATTGTTGTAGAGATTTGTACATAACATTTCCATACAGAAGTTTTGGTGTTCTGCAACAGGCAGGTATGGAGCTTTGACCCAGGTAATGTAAAATGACTGGTTATTGTTGAAAGTATGATTTTTGAATGTAGTCCTGATCAAATACATCATCTAAATATCATATCATGTAGTGTCCCTTTGTCATGTGTCCTTCCCTTATATATGATTAAGATTTGATACCACAATGTTGTAATATGAGATGGTGTTTATTTGTTCATTACTGCCTTCATATCTTTATCTCAGGTAAAAAACTGTTTTACTTTCCCTATCCTTACTTATTTTCATCTGCATATGCCAATACATGTAACAAACATCATGGGATAGGAACATGCAAACATACAGATGGTGGTAGCAACATCGGAGAAATGTTACAGGGCTTTTATTTGCACTCTCATAAGTCATAAGAAGGATTTTTGCCACACAACATGAATAAATAGTGTTTTGAACACAAAAAGTAGTTGGAACTAGATGAATTTGGCATCTCATTTAAGAAATTCTACATAAATTCAACAATCATCAAGTCATAGTGTCAAGAGTGTGCTGTCAATATCCAGTTTTTCACATTACCTCCCACCACTGGCAACACAATTCCCAACCAATGTAATGTAATCTAAAGGCCCCCACACACGGATGAGCCAACAAGCCAAATGGCCCAGTGCGAAGCCAAAGTCATCATGTGTGGGTGAGCTCAGACGGACTGGTGTGGCTCAGCAGGCCCTGCTGGATTTTTGCCGAGTCCAAACTCCACCGTGCCAAGCAACCCAGCTGAAGGCCAGGTAGGCTATCCCCACCACAACTGGAGTAAATGTAAGTCATACATCCTATTGTGTTCGTTCGCTTTTTTAATAAACACTAGTTTAAGTCATTTTTATCAGCAGTAAAATGTAACCATTTTATAGTCTTTATTCAATTCTAACCTTGGTGTTAAATTTAATTGCAGATAAAATCACTAAAATGACAATATTAAAACATTTATGTTCCTGAATTTATCACAGAATCTTTTGCTGTATGTTAATTTCTATAAAGCAAGGAAAAGTCACTTACACCACTGTATTTTGTATTTTATACGTTCTTAGTCATTTTCATCCTTTAAGACTTGTTTTTAAGAATTTATTTAAGAAGCATTTAATTTTCCCCCTGTAAAAAAACATTAAAAGTGAAAAAAAATTGTTTTAAATGACTGCTGTTTTCTTTTAAAACTTTCTGAAAGCAGTATACATCCTAGCAAAAGTTAAAAAAAAAAAAAAATGTCATTTGTTCTGTGTGACCATTTAGCCAACTCCAATTTATATTGTACTAAGAATTCTATCAGGCTTCTTTCATGTAATTTTGGGACACAATTTTGAGGACATCGCAACACTAAAATAAAACCAGCTGGGCCCTAGCGCGGACTCGAACCGGCAACCCTTCAAATGCCAGACCAAACTACTAGCCCCTACACTGCCAGGGCTAGACTAGCGAAGGCACGAACTGGCCTGGCTCGGCGTGGCTCTGTCATGTGTGACTCCCTAGTTTGGACAGACTCTAAATGGAATGTTACCAAATGGCCTGGTGCCAGATGGATCACCTACGTGTGGCCACCTTAAAATGTTGTAACTTCATATCAAAATTTGTTTGTATAGCAGCAAGTCCATTTAAATAGCATGGCACATCAGTTTTAAAGTCATTTGCGTAGATAATGCAAGTCGTAAGTCAGAAGGAAGTATTAGCATACTGGGTATTTGGATTCAAAATATTTTGTAAAAGAAAAACATTGCCTTCATTTCTAGAGCCACTTAAAATTGTAACTAGTAAAATGAGGATAGATATCTTGTAGTTAGAAATTTCTACTAAAGAGTTTTAAGATATTAAAAGTTGGAAGCCCACGTATTTTAAATTTTAGAAGTCATAATTTGGAAGATAGAAAGTCAGTTTATAGCCTGAAAGAAGTGTATTATTGTCTTACACAGCAAATTAAAGTTTTAAAAGGTTCCCTGAAGTTCAAAGTATTAGAGCGATTTGTAAAAACTTTCACTACATGTGGTAAAACAGCTGGTTTAGAATGATATAAGCCAATTCAGTAGAGGAGACTATATTAAAAAGAAAATACAACATGATGCAAACAGTTTTCAGTAAGTCTTGTTAAGATACAAGTAGTATTTTTGCTAGAATGGAACAAAGTAAAGTTTTTACAGTTTGAAGAAAATGTCACAGCGAGCCGGTACTTCCTGTTTCAACTTCAAAACTTCACACTTTACAGATAAAACTACGTAGAATCATTTAAATTATGTTTCAGAGCTGTCAGTTAGATACATACAGTTTCGAAATTAAAACTTCTATAAGAAGTCTGGTTCAACCTGTTAGAAAATAGTAAACATGGTGATTTTAGTACCAAACAGAAGGGCAGTAAATTAGAAGCAAGTTAAAAGTTATTTCAGCTTAGTAGCCTTAAAACTGTTGAAGTTAAGAATATTTTTAGAACTACACAGAAAATAATTTTTTATGGCCAAACCATTAAATTAACAAAAAATTTCACACGAATTGATTTTAACATTTATAAGCCGGCCTAACTACTGTCAGAGTTTTAGACTGATAGGAATTTATGAAGGAATGTCTAAAGGTGCGCTTCCTATGCAGCATCAGCCACTAGCAGCTCCGACCCGAGACAGCACTAATGGCTGCTACTATGGAAAACTTCCTATGAAGTGGCAGTGACCCACGTTCTCAGGAACGGCGACTGTATGACAATACCAGTCCAAGAGCAGTATAGACTCAGCAGCTAGCAGAACAATGGAAATATGTCAGATGGAAAGCTGTTATTTACTGTGGGGAAGGATGAAAAATTGGAGGAATTAGAGTATAAAATTTCTTGTATATATGAAGTTTCTTTACCACTGTACAAGACTAGTCAGCGAAGGACCATGTTTGGGAAAAAATAGCGAAATTCCCCAAAAGATCAGATATTAAAATGTATAATACAATCTAACAACTTCATTCAAATTGTTTATTACCTTCACGTCACTTGTTGTTATATATTTATTATTATAGAAGCCTTCAAAAAATACAAGCTACTTCGCATAGTGTAAATACAATATCACATGGTTAATTGTAATTTAAACTTCATTTAGTAGTTGTATTGTATTACTCGTTCTAACGTATATAGCAAAATGAAAACAATTCTGACAGTTCCCACTATTAGTATTATTTTTTACTGCCATAAAAATGTAACTATTGTATCTGAATAGAGACTCAATTTTTTACTAGGGATGAATTAGACTTCAAATAGAACTCACATTTTGCTCAGATAGAACCCTGTGGTTTATAGGCACGTTTATAAAAATATTCTTTCATTGACTCATTTTCACCTGTATAGATATTAATCTCAGTATTAACCCTTTGACTGCTGTTGACGAGTTTACTCGTCATGCAGCTGCTACCTGTGTGCTAATGATGAGTTTAGTTAAAGGAGACGTTAAGCAGTTAAAAAAAAAAAAAAAAACGAGTTTAGTCGCAGCCGCCGGTTTTCCCCTGAGCACTGTTGACGAGTTAAGTCGCACCCGCCTGCCGCTACCTGAGTGCTGATGATGAATATAGATGCGCCACTACCTGAGTCGTACAGCAGACTTCACGACCCATTTCTCAATAGCCTTTCGCAGTTCTGGTCGCTAGCTTGTCGTCCAACTGTTTGTCTGTTGGGAGCCTAGACTTCCCTCTACAGTTCACTGTTCATCGGAATTTTCATCAATTTTCTTTGTGTCTTGTATTTTATAAAGAAAATGGCAAGGCGTTGTGGGTGCACTGAGGAAAAAATTATGAAAATTCTTACAAAGAGCGACAGTGAGGATGAATAACTTGATTTTGATTATAGCTCTTCGATAGAATCGGAAAGCTGTAGTCATAAGTCATACTCGTCAGCAGGGGTGACAATGCAGTCTCATGGTTCAGCAAGAGATGTTAGTTGTCCTGAATCTGAAGAATCAGAAGTGATAGGGAAACGCCTACGAAGAAATTACGTCTTGGCGATAAATTTGACCGAAAAGAAAATGATTATCGGCCAGATAGTCACGCATTTGATGATATGCTACCAGGGACATGTGTGGCAAATAGGAAATGAGCCAAGTATTCTGTCAGTTTTCATGTTATTCTTTACAGAAAACTGATGAAATATGTAGCTGACGAAATGAACCGGTTTTATTTATTCACCAGTGCGTTCTCGAATATCAAAGTGGAAAGATACCGGATAAAAAGAAATGTATTGTTTCATTGCTATTTGATTCTGAAGCCTAGAGTGAAAAAAAATTGAAAATTAGCAAATAATGGACCAGAGATGTTCTTCTAATTACTCCACTTTTTGTTTTAATCAACAAAATCAACGTAATTTTTACGCTCTGGGTTATTTCATTTGTTTTTGAGTCAGTACAGAAAGAACCCAAAGAAAATTGCAGTTATTATGCAAGAAAGAACAATACACTATTGAGGTAAGTTTAAGAATCACGATGCTTTAGATGTAACCTGCAAAAATCTAGTAAAAAGTACAAGCAAGATATAATTATTAGTGACGAAAAATTGAGTTAATGATTCAGTTTGTTTCTGCAGTAATCAATCTGCAAAGAAACTATGTAGTGAGAGCATTTATTCTGTATCAGCCGTGAGTGGTCATTGTGCTTCGCCAGGAATCGTGGTCACGCCAGAAACATTCAGCACTGGGCGGGTGGGGCAGCACTTAGCGCTTAGCACATGTAGAAGGATTACGATGTAGGCCGCAGGCCTCAGCGCGCCAGGTAGACGATCCGCCATCAGCAGTCAAAGGGTTAATAACTTTAATAATTATTTTCTTGCATGGCCCAAATTAATAAAAAATACATAAAATTAATACTATGAATTCGTATAAATATTAGTGAGAATTTTTAATAATATATATATATAGGAATCAAATTAGGATAGGGAAATGAGCCACCACTCACCTTTATATAATGGATGTGGGGCGCGAACACACATAAAAGACACAAACAATAAAGAAATTTTCGGGAATAAAACCCTTCGTCAACAAGAGATCATTATGAGAGGTGGGTGCAGCCGGAGATTGCCTTACAGAAAGACCGCCGGTTGAGAAAATGGTGGGGGTAAATTCAAACATCGGAAAAGTAGAGGGGCAGTGAATCAGAGCTAATACCTGAGCAAAAATAAATACCAAACTAATTTCTGGTTGGTGGGAAGATCAATATAATTAGAACTAAATACATATTGAAAAAAATATTATATAAAATATTATACAAAATAATAATAATTATAATAATATTTATGAAGTAAACATCACCTCAGGTTCAGTATAGGTGGTTCAGTATAGGTAATGGAAAGGAGTGAAATAAAAAAAAGGTTAAACATATGTGCTACTAATAATAATGACCGGGTATTATCTTATGATGAGACCAGGTGGTTGCCTTGTGCCAAGTTTGTACTGGTAGGCAAGTTCCCACCTTCTGAGTTCAGAGAAACTGCTACTGTTAGGGAGAACTCTGATAGCACGGACTGTGTAACAAGAGTTGAAATTATTCAAGTCGTGGGTTATGGCATGGGCAGCAACTGGGTGCTTTGGGTTCTGTGTGAACACCGACTGACGGTGGCCATTCATTCTTATGGAGGGTGCATTAGTGGTCAAATCTATATATGATGCCAGGCAGTGGTTGCATGTTAACTGGTATATTACATGCGTGGTTTCACAGGTGGCGTGTCCTATGATAGGGAAGCTTTCCCCTGTGACCGGGTTGATGAAAGTGGTGGAAGCATGGTGTATATAACACATCTTGCAGCGTGGTCTGTTACATGGGAAAGAGCCTTGGGGTTGACTGTTAGGAAGAGGAAGACTGTGTTTTTTTTTTATTATTACAATTACTCCATGATTCACTAAAAGTGTTTGGCTTAGGGTGCATTGCACCTATCAGGAAAGGTAATGGTTTGGAAGGGATATACGGGATATGGCAGGTGGCGCCCATGGGCTATTGTGAGGAACCATCCCAGCATTCGCCTGGAGCGATCTAGGGAAACCATGGAAAACCCAGATCAGGACTAGAAGTTCGCTGAGGTTAGGAGGTCTGCTGAAACAAGTTCTAGGAGGGACAGGGAGGATTTTAGGAAAAATGGATCTCATTTCAGGGCATGTTTGTAAGAAATCATAGCCCTGCCGAAGGAGATGTGTGACATACACCATGCTTCCACAAAATTTCTTTTTGTTTGTGTTTGTGTCTTTTATGTGTGTTTGTGCCCCACATCCATTAACTAAAGGTATGTGGTGGCTCATTTCCCTATCCTAATTTGATTCCTTTCCGCTACTTAGCGTCTTTTTTCCATTGTTATTATATATATAAAAAATAACCGTATGTTTCCCTATATTTCACTTTTCAGCCACCACTGCCTGTCACAGATCACTGGTGTTTGTGTGTGGAAGTAGCATGGAGTTTCCTATCATGCACTACATTTGCCGAATTCCGATATCTGTGGGGTTGTGGGAGATATAATGGTAAAAAGTGGTCAATGCAGGGCATTTTCATATTTCGACCAAAGACTTGTGTCTCCTTATACTTCTCTTTCCTGCCACAACTACATAGGATAGGCCATTGGTGTGTGTAGCATCAAATCCCCCATACGGACTATGGTGGTCAGATGTAGGTAGCTATGGAGTTGTGGGAGATATGCTGGTTGAAAGTGGTCGACCTGCAGCTCTTTCATATTTCTACCAAAGACGTATGTCTCCCGGTGTATCACCTTTCAGCCAAAACTACCAAGTGCAGACCACTGGTGTTTGTGTCTGGTAGTAGCACAGAGTCACCCATCAATCACAACATTGGCCGAATTTCAGTAACTGTGGGAGTGTGGGAGATATGGTGGTTGAAAGTAGCCGATCAAGGATATTTTCATATTTCGACCAAAGACATTTGTCTCCGTATATGTCACTTTTTTGCCACAACTACATAGCATAGACCATTGGTGTTTGTGTGCAGTAGTAGTATCATGTCTCTTATAATACACTATGGTGGTTAGATGTTGGCATGTAAGGGGGTGTAGGAGATTTGGTGGTTGAAAGTGGTCGACCTGGGGCACTTTCGCATTTCAACCAAAGACGTGTGTGTCCCTATGTTTCAACTTGCAGCCAGAACTACCAAGTGCAAACCACAGGCATTTGCGTGTTGTAGTAACCTGGAGTTTTTCACCATGCACTATGGTGATTGTATGTCGATAGCTGTGGGAAATTGGTAGATATGGTGGTTGAAAGTGGTGGACCTGATAGAAGAATAGATATTCATCCCTAAATTTCATTCCATAGCCAAAACTACCTAGCACAGTCTACTGGTGATTGTGTGTGACATTAACATCCAGTCTCCAAATGTGTACTATGGTGGTGTCATATTCGTAGCTATGAGGTGTGGGAGATATGATGGATGAAATTGATCAATGGATGCCGTTTTCATATTTCAACGAAAGACATGTGTTTCCCTATATTTCACCTTGCATCCATAAATACCCTGCGCAGATCACTGATTTTTGTGTGTGGCATTATCTTCAAGTCTCCCATCGTGAACTATGTGGTTACATGTCGGTAGCTGTCAACCGAAATTCTTTACAAGCATGAATGAAGTCATGGGCACCAGCTAGGTTGTATATATTTTTAATATAATACTGTTAGAAAGTAGCTGTAATGAGTTCTGCAACATGATTGCCTTGCCAGGGTGCTAACCCTACACCTGCACGGCTGTTAAAGTATTCTGTGGAATATGCTCTCACAAAAACACCGAACAGTGTTTGCATAACCCCCTTGTTAATGGTACAAGATTTCGGTTGCCAGTTGTTCATTTTTTGTTTATTTTGTAATGAGGTGTATAGTTTTTTTCTGAGGAATGCATCTCTAAGTGAATTATGCAAACAGCAAGCAACAATAACCAAATGATCAGTTGTTTCTAGCTTTATACCAATCTCCTAACATTAAATGAAATATCAAATCACTCTTGCTAATGACCTCCCAGTACCACGACCGCTCAGTGACCGCCATGCCATAGGAAGCGCATCCTGCAAGGCTGATGCTGTTGGCGAGTCAGCTGCTGGCGAGTCAGCCGCTGGTGTTTGACGCTGCATAGGAAGCCCATCTTTAAGCAACTGATGGCACAATACGTGAGCATGGAAGGTTACTTTAAGAGTAGGAACTACTTCCTTTTCCATAAATATCCCCCCCCCCCCAAGCTCGCCTCGCAGTCGCTGAAGATCACTTGAGCAGGACATGTGTCAGTTGGGGTAGTAGCGCTTTGTGCAGGTAGGCAACTGGCTAAGCAGGAGAATGCATGGTGAAGTGAAGTGTCGGTGTGCCATCTTGCAATTTGGTGCTGTGGAACTTTTCAATGACCCTCATGTGACAATCATTCAGTTATGGGTTTGATGGTGGTTGGTTTGGTTTGAATTACTTATCACAACTGGCAGTCAATTTATTTGGTTGTGATTTTTGATTGACTGAAAGATTGTTCGAACTTGTAAAATTATCTTCAAGAATATAGTAATGTTTTGAACTTTGAATTAGCATCAGTGACTTTTATTTGATGAACCTACCTTTCCATTATTGAGGTTATTCAGAATGGTGGTGACTGTAAACTGTAGAACAATCTTATTATCCAAGACGCAAAACACGGTTACAGTTGATGATACAGTGTTAATCTCTAACCCCAGTAAGCATGTAATTGTTGACATATAGGCAACACTGCATCAATGAACAGCAATAATAAATGTGGAAAATATCACAGATATTTCTCTGTGGATATTCTAGTGAAATTTGACTTTGATGGGCTATGGCTGCAAAAAAACTGACACAAGTGCTTCTGCTAACAAAATGACATCGTAAAAGATTTTGCCATTTGTGCAGATGGCATAATGGTATAAATAGCTTCACGAGGTTCATGTTGCATCAAAATGTTCCTCCTTCTTCTTCCTAATGTTTCGATTAGGCCTTATCTCATCCTTAGGGAACTTTAGCCACTTGTTGAGTCTGCTAGCCTAAGGTCTGGTTGAAACATCAGGAAGAAGAAGGAGGATCATTTTTATGCAGCATGAACCTCCTGGCGCTATTTATACCAAAATGTCATTGGTTGCAGGGGCCTTATCCTATGCTCTTGAATATTTCAGTTGGACCCAAGATGACTGCAAAACGGTTGTGTGGTCAGATTGAAATGTAGGAATAAGCTTTATAGAACCCATAGCAGTAGAGAATTTAAAGCTTTCTTGCATTGTATATAAATTATACAGTATTAAACTTAATACTAAAAAATGCTTCAAGTTGAAAACAGACCAGCATCTTGTGAGTAAGTAAAAGTTGAAGTCACAAAACAAAGTCTAATGAAAAATGTCACAAAAATTTTAGCAAGTAGTTCAAGTAAAAACAAGCATTTTAAAGTAACATCTGTATGGGTGAAAATTTTTATTTAAGAAGATAAATGAATTACAAACATTATTCACCATGAAATAACCAACAGCAAAGGCACACGAATGAAAGCAAGTTTCAGGGGTGGAATAAAATGACATTTATTTAAATAGGTAAACAGAATTTAACAATGACAACATTTTGTCAGCATCTAGGAAGACTTCCTGACAAAATTAGCTCATAAATAAATCCTAAGTAACTTTTTTAGAGGGATAAATAGATATGACTCTAAATAAAATAAATAGAAGATTGGAACCATGAACAAATATAGCTAAAATGAAACAATGAAAAAATACAGTTACAGTTTATAATTAAATTTAGTTTAAAGACCTAAAAACTGAATTTGGTATGTTCAACTTTGAAGATGACCTTGAAACATTGTGGTGTAATGAGCATTCTGCTCGCTAATTAATACATATAATACAAGTCACCACTGTTTCAATGTATCACCTCACCTGATCCACATAGTAAGGTTGCAATGGACTTACTTGTTAACGTCTTTTCAGAATTTGCTGGTTCCATCCCCCAACCAGAGACTTGCAGTCAGAGAATGTTTATGAAATGAGTGAACAATAAAGTAAACACCACTGTTTACTGAAATGTAACTCTTTAATATTGTCTCATATTTTTGCCAACCCAACCTTAAATGTCACACAAAACTTCTTTTCTCCCTAAGATTACAGGTATTAATTGAAAACACTGGTTTCATCCATGCTAATGGCAACTCACATAATATATTACATAGTCTAGGCATACTCCACATGACCATTATTGTCTCACACACATAAGTTACCTATCTATAATGCATGTCCACCAGCCACTTATCATAACTCTAGGTGCTCTAAGCATTCACTATTCTCATACTTAGAACTTTTACAGACTTCATCCTCCAAGTCATAATGCCTACAACTGGTACCTTTCACCATTTATGCTAGCACTTAGTGAAGTATGTAACCAATTGGTCCTTGACATTCTTGAAGCTGCATATGGTCATTTTATTCACTCACTTATATTTAACACTTCTCCTTACTTGAATCATATTCATATCAATGGCTTGTGGACAGTAATAAAATACAACTCGGCACTTCAAATACTAGCGCCAGACTCTATAAACATACTGAGATAGCCTATATCCTCTCTCTCTCTTAAGTCAGCTGACCCAACTCCACCAATCAATTACATTCTCTTCTACGTTTGAGCCAATCATCAAACATGTCGGCCAACCACTCAACTTCATAAAGGCAAACTGGTGTCAGTTTGATCCAAAGATACTAAGTACTAACATAAACTAATATTCCAGCGATTAAACACACACACTTCCGAGAACTACTGATTAACAATAACTTTCAACCTAAACTCAGTTCTGCCATTTGCTTTATATAGGTGCTACAGAAATGTTCAGAATAACACAAAGAAAGCCTACCAATGTTTCTCAAATTCTAACAATACTTAAACAATTAAAATCACATTAAAACAATCAGAATTAATACCAAATCATTCACAATCATCATGAAACATACGGAAATGAAAATTAAAGATATTTACATGCATTTACAAACAAAATTATCAACATGAATCAGTCCAAACTGTCGCAAATTGTCCTGCAAACATTGCAATTACAAACTTCTAATCAATGTTTCATGTATAATACTGTCCTTTAACATATTATATAGCATTTTTCACAGTGTTATTCCATAAAACAATGTTCATTTCCATAAATTCACAGTTAATTACACAAAAATACACAAAACCATATTTAATCTACTCCCAGCTTGCTAAACACAATTCTTAAAATATCATTTCATAAAGAAACAAGACGTGAATAATTAAGTGGACCATTAAATTCCAAGAAGAATTGTATACACTTCATTCAAATACATAAAGAAGTGAGTTCAAGATTTCCTAAAAGTAAAATGTAATTTCAGGAAATGAAAGTTTAAAGCCATATAAAGATAGTTACAGAACTGAGATATATGTCAAATTAAAGAGAAAATTAAAAGAAATCCAGTGATGTAAGTACTTTTGTGAGGGATTAAATATTTTTAAAGAGACAAAGACTTGACTAAAATAATTATCCCTTACTCTTCAGAAATTAGTAACAGCTAAACAAAAATGTTTAGGAGAAAATTTATCAAGAGGTAAAGTATTCAGAATAATAAGTTCTACAACATATCAAAGTTGCAGCAAGTTGTGAATAAAAATAAGGACCAGGGATACCGTAAATTTTATATTCCCACAAACAAAGGGTATAAATACCGTGGCCATTTTTCCTTATTATGCCAGTCAATCAAGAAAGCCAGTATGACACACTTTGTTTTATTATAGGGAAGCAGCAGAAACTTAGAATTTTTTTTTTATTTTTTTTTTTTATTTTTTTTTTTTTTAGATGAGCTGAACCTTATTAAGTTTTATAATTGTTGTAGGGGACTTCAGTAATTTATTCAAGAATGAAAATATGTGACTGTGGACTTTGTTTTGGTTACCAGCGGCCTTCAGTGCAGGATCTAGGGCAAAGGGCAAACCGGGAAAACTTGCCCCATGTGACAGCTTCAGGGGAGTGTCAAAACTGTGTATGGAGGGTGGCAGTTTATCTCACAGTGACCTTTTTTGTTGCTATGCTGCTTCTCTGGGTAGTAACAATGGGTGAAAATTGGAGTGGTGTTAATTGAAGCAGCTGGATAATGTTCGAAGATCTCACAGTTTTTGCCCTGCCTTGGAAAATTCCTAGATCCACCACTGGCTGTATTTAACTTAGGATTTTGAGACTCAATGCAATTTTAGGACATATAAAAATGTAATCTGATGCCAGTTTAAATCCAACAATTTTGAAGTATATACTGAGCAGTATACATATTCAGCAGTGAATTTTATTTTTCTGCTTGGCCTCACATTCGGGAGGATGCTGGTTCGAATCCCCATCCAGGCATCCAGATTTGGATTTTCCATGGTCCCCCAAATCACTCCAGGCAAATGCCAGGATGCATCCTTCAAAGGCCATGGCCGAATTCCTACTTGTTCATTGCCCCTAGTCCTGTCCTGCCTCTAATGACCTCAATGTTGATGAGGCACCATTTTAAACTGTTATCTCTTGTGGTAATACAAGCAGTGGTGACCGAAATCAGTTTAAGAACCATACATAAAATTGAAGAGGTATCAGGTTATATAATGGTAACCACAGAATTAATAACTGAACTTTTATACCTCTAGTGCAGTGGTTGCTCATCGGTAGGCACTGTGGAACTGCAGCATCCCCTACACTTCCACCCAAAATCATTGACACTATTCAATAAAAAGAATTTTCCCCCTAATTCTTTAATTGTGACAGAGATAAATGATTAAACATGAAATTTAAAGCCAATAATCACCTCCTGCATTACAAATAATTATAAGGAACAAAAAAAAATTTGAAATATCCTTTTGTGGAACTGTACTCACAACAGTGCTACTGACAGGAATTCTACTGTTCTGCACATGTGCATAAATCTGGCTCTGAAGCGTACGCATGCAGGCAAAATGCCCTGTTGGTGGCCCCATCATAGGGACAGTTCCACAGAAGGATAAATCTGCATTTTCTGTTCTTTTAATATTATTCTTAAAGAAGGAGATTATTACCAGCATTAAGTATAATGTTTAATTATATATCTCTATTACAACTAGACAAAATTATGAATTTAGGGAGAAAAATAATAAAGTAGCTGTGTGGTTTTCACAGGACTACTTTGTAGTTTGTATCATGTGTTGTTGGGAGATGTTATTTAGTAAATTGTCCTTTTGAAATCACATTAGATGATCTATTTTTTAATGACATTATTTATATTTATTTGTCACACATACAACAACATTTTATACTCTTAATTATATTACTAAAAGTTTTGTTTTTCACAATCTGAAGACTTCTGCAGTGAAAACTTAAAGTACAGGTTTCATAAACACATTGTCTCTGCAAATAACACAATATAAAATTTTATTTTCACTCAATATATATATCCTTGGTATTATGTTGAAGCAATTTGAACAACAATTATGCACCAGAGTAGATATACCTGATAGTTGATTGAGATTTTATTATTATTGAATCACATAAATTCACTTGTGTGTTATACGTAATGTTAGCCAAGTGGTAATTCTCTGGCATCACATTTGGGAAAACAGGAATTCGAATCCCCAGTCCAGCCATCCGGAGTTCAGTTTCCCTTGTTTACTCAAAAAAAACTCTAGGTTCCTTCAAAAGACCATGGTCCAATTCCTTCCCATTTGTTGCACAAGACTTTTGTAGCATCTAATGACCACAACATCAATGAGGCATAAAACCATAAAATAATTATAAAAGTTTAACTTATATAAAACAGGTAAACACCATAGGTTTAGTTTGGATTTGAAATGGTATACATTTAAATATCCTCACAACTATTCATATGGATTAGATTTAGATGATTACCATTGTTATTGCTATTTTTTTATTGTTTTACTGTTGAAAATTTTCATAGTGGCATCCTCGCATTAAAAATAAATAAATTCTCAGACTATAATTTATCTTTGACATCTTAAATTTCCACAGTTGCCACTCCATGAAAAAGTTCATCTACATCTACATATATACTCTGCAAATCACAAAACTGTGGGTGGCAGAGGGTGGTCAGCACCAAACCTAATCTCTTTGTTGTGCATTCCAATCCCTAATGGAACGAGGAAAAAAGGAATTCGTATAAGAATCATTGCAGCACCTTATTTCCCTAATTTTATCATTCCTGTCATGCTGACCCAAATAGGTTGGTGGACGAAGTATTTCACTACACTCGTAAGTGAAAGTGGGAGTACGCATGTTTACCAATAAGTTTATACAAAACGTGCGTCGTCTATCTACCAGAGACTCCCAGCCTAGTTTACTAATCAGTTCTGTAACGCTTTCATAAGGACTGTAGCAAGTGGTCACGAATCGAGCGGCTCTTCTCTGTACTCTCAATCAGCCCCTTACGAAACAGATCCCAAATGGCACAACAATAATCCAAATGTGGACGCACAAGAGATTTGTACGCTATCTCCTTTGTTTGTTCATTACAATTTTTCAAAATTCGACCTAGGAACCGCAGCCTAGAATTAGCTCTACCTACCAACGTATTAATATGTAAGTCCCATTTCATGTTTCTTTGTACTGTTACTCCCAAATATTTCATAGAATTGACCATATCAATAACTGTATTGTTTAACTCGTATTTCTGAACAATTGGATCCTTTTGGTTGATTATGCTCATTGTCTTACACTTTTTACAGTTTAGTGCGAGTTGCCACTCAGCGTACCATGGCAAAATAACATCCAGATCACGCTGAATTGCTAAACAATTGGCCAAATTCCTTACTTCCCTGTAAATAACTGCATCATTAGCAAACAATCTAAAAAGGCTTTTCACTTTGTCTCCGAGATCGTTTATAAAAATTAAGAAAAGAAGTGGTCCTATTACACTTCCTTGAGGTACACGCGATGTGACATCTAGATTAGAAGAACTTTCTCCTTCAACAACGACATACTGCGTTCGACCAGTTAGAATATCCTTTATCCATTCGCAAAGCTGATCCGATATACCATACGC
This sequence comes from Vandiemenella viatica, assembly GCA_031002005.1. Classification (NCBI taxonomy): domain Eukaryota; kingdom Metazoa; phylum Arthropoda; class Insecta; order Orthoptera; family Morabidae; genus Vandiemenella; species Vandiemenella viatica. The sequence continues at coordinate 137,938,557 of JARYHS010008075.1, forward strand.
TCGTAGTTTCGCTAAAAGGCGGGTGTGTGGCACAGAGTCAAAGGTTTTCTGAAAATCTAAAAAAATTGCATCTACTTGTGAACCTGCATCAATAACTTTCATTATATCGTGTGTAAATAGGGCCAGCTGTGTTTCACATGATCTTTTCTTACGAAATCCGTTTTGATTTGTTGTAAGCAAATTATTTTCATCTAGGAAATTCATAACGTTCGAGCATATAATATGCCCTATAACTCTACTACAAACAGATGTTATAGATATGAGACGATAGTTTCCAGGATCGCTTCGATCACCTTTCTTGAAAATTGAAGTTACTTGTGCTATTTTCCAGTCTGAAGGTACTTTTCGCTCTTCTAGGGATTTACTGAATATATCAGACAGAAATGGCCCGATTTCCGCCACATACTCTGAAAATACTCTTACTGGAATACCATCCGGGCCAGGTGATTTTCCCCACTTTAGGAGCTCTAATTGCTTTATGATACCTGCAGTATCTATTCGTAATGATTCCATCTCCAACTCGACATGACGTGGGAAAACGGGAATGCTATCCCTATTTTCGTCAGTAAATGAATTTTTGAATACAGTATTTAGTACATTAGCTTTATCGCGGCTTTCAATAACCTCGGACCCTTCGCGAACTAGTGCTGGAATATTGCTGTTGGTACAACTGACTTTTCGAACATACGACCAAAATATTTTTGGGTTTTCTGCGAGACTCTTAGAGAGAGTGTTTGAATGAAAATCGTTGAAGGCCTCACGCATCACATTCTTCACACGTCCTCTTAACTCAGCCAAGGTTTCTAAATCGCTGCGAGACCTCTTCCATCTGTAGCATGTGTGTATCCTTCTTTTTTTTTGAGTAATCTTTTGACTTGGCTTGTGTACCACGGTGGATCATTCTCCCCATTTATTTTCCGCTTCGGCATATGTACTTCCATACCTTCCCTGACTATATGTATAAATCGATGCCACATCTCTTCAACGGTGTCCTTTGTTAACTTAAAGTTATGGTAATTATTCCTCAGGTAGGTTCTAAAACACTCCTTTGAGGCCTTACTGAATCTGTATACAATCCGTCCATTTCCCCTTTTTCGCTTGGTCATTAATTTGATAGTCGTAATTACCGCTTTGTGATCGCTTATTCCAGTAGTCGTTGAAATGTCGGTGAATAATTCTGGCCTGTTAGTAACTAGCAAATCTAAAATGTTTTCGCTACCGTTATGATACCGCGTAGGTTCATTAACTAGCTGCTCGAGATGATTATCAGAGAATAAATCGAGAATTACTTCAGAAGCTGCCTTATCCCTGCTACCAGTAATGTGAACATAATTTCGCCAGTCAATATAAGGCAGATTGAAGTCGCCTCCCAGGATCATAGCATGATCCTGAAAACGGCTAGCTATACTGTTAAGATTACTTCTTAATTCCTAGGCGATAGCTATGTCAGAATCGGGTGGACGGTAGAAGGCGCCTATGATGAGTTTTGACCCGGCAACATTGAGTTTAATCCATATGATTTCACAGATAGTATCGACGTCTATTTCATTACATGGGAGGAATTTACTCACAGCTATAAATACCCCACCTCCATGAGAATGTAATCTGTCTTTACGAAAAATGTTCATGCTGTCTTTAAAAGTTTCGGCGGAACTTATTTCCGGTTTTAGCCAACTTTCTGTACCGATAATGATATCCGCTTCTGTGCTACAAATAACGCTTTCAAGTTCTGGTTGTTTGTTACAAACGCTTCTACAGTTAATTACGAGTACTTTTAACTGTTGTGACTCTTTTACGTTCCTCCTACATACCGGTGTTGTATCTGATTGGGTTGCCCGTAACTGTATTTCATGTTTCGGGTCTTCCTCCCTCAGCCTAAAAAACCACCCAGTGTATTCCACACGGCCCCTGCCACCTGTGTAGCCGATTCACGTGTGTAGAGCACACCTGACCTATTCAAGGGAACCCTACATGACTCAACTCTGTGGCGGAGATCGAGAAATCTGCAGCCAATATCATCACAGAAACGTCGTAGTCTCTGGTTCAGCCCCTCAATACGGCTCTGAACCAGAGGTCCACAATCAATTCTGTCTACGATGCTACAGATGGTTAGCTTCGCTGAAATCTTGCGGCCACTTGCCATAGAGTTCACCCTTTCAGCCAGCCGCCGGAAGGAAGAGAGGATAACCTCCGACCCAAGGCGACAAGCATCGCTGGTGACGATGAGAGCCACAATCAGCAGTTGGTTACACCCCATCCGTTCTATGGCATCCGGAATGGCCTGCTCCACATCTTGGATCAGACCACCCGGAATACACACCGAATGGACGTTGGATTTCTTCCCCGAGTTATCCATCATTTCCCTAAGGGCTCTATAAACTGCCTAACATTAGAGCTCCCAACTACCAGAATACCCTTCTGTGATCACCCAGACCTAGCGGGCTGGGGGCCGTCAGCTTGCAGGATGACAATTGCGGGACTGAATCAGCCTCCGACAATACGTCATACCGGTTGGACAGTCGAACAAGTTCACCGTCTTGGCCTTTAAGCCTGTTCGACTGCCCCCGTGTGCGGCTTCGAAGTCTGGTAGCCATATGCCAGTCACCGTCAAGTGACCTAGGCATGGCCCCCAACTTTTCAGCCTGGGTTGCAGGTACAATGCTCGACATAGGTGAATCAGTGAACAGCGTGGCTACATCGAGTTCCCCAATATCGCATCTGCTGCAACCTTCTACGGCAGCTTCCAGCTGTGTAACTTTCGCTAACACAGCAGCAAGCTGTATTTTGTATGCTCTAGAAAATTTAGTTTAAAAAATAATTCGATTTTTGGTGATGTCAGGCCAGGTGCTCAGAGAAAGCAAAGTACATAATTTGGATTTACAGACTAATGTAAAGGTCTACTCATATTTGGATACCACAAGTTGTAGTCAGCATCAAAAAGAACACCCCAAATATAAAGCTGACTAATTAAATAAATTATATATGTGACTTTTAATTAGGTAAAGAAAATCAGAATTTTTAATAAAAGAGATTAAAGAATAAAAATAGGCTCAGCAAATAGACAAAATTACAAGGATTTAAAATATGCTATGAGCTTCACAATAGGTTTAAAGTTTAGAGGAGAAAAGTAGAATTTGATTGATCATCATCTTCTTCTTCTTCTTCTGTCTCCAGTTTCCCTGGTGCGGTGTAAGAGCGCTCTCCACTTTTGCCTGTCCAAGTATGTTTCCTCTTCTTGGATTTTGGACCATTGATCTAATGGTCAATTATCATCTCCTAAAATGCTTATGCCATGAAGACAAATTAAAATTGAGTAGAAGCATTGTTGAGAAGCAGATAATGTTACGAAGTTTAGAACAGACCAATATAAGTAACATTTGTGAAAGAATATGAAAGAGTTAGTGAGATATCAATTTTTTAATCTATGGGCTGATGTCATGCTTTTCAAATTATCTATAAGTAGAGATAGTCATCTTAGAAGTTTGGGCAGTCTTTTAACAATCTATAACAAGGTTGGTGTGTGGTAATTCAGGTGCCCGAATTAACAACATGCAGTAAGCCAGGCTGGCTAGAACTTTAAGACTTAGGATGTTCAGTGTGTGAAGTTACCACACCCAAGGTTAATAGCAATTGTTGAAAGTGTACTTGAGTGATGTGACATAGTCTACCTGCTATCTTCATGAAGGATATGTTTGTCTGATGCCTTGTCATTAAGTTTACAACTGATACCAGCTACTGTGCCATAAACGTTTGAGAATTTATTTTGGTTTTCATGAAAAGTGATTGTTCTTTATTTCAAATGTGCAACCTGTTAACTATTACAGGTCAGTTTGATAGATTGGTAACTGATTGACTTTGCGGTGTATGACAACTGCCTAAGGGCTTCAAACCACATGCTGAATGTTGTCTGTGACTGTAGTGGCAGAGCTATTGGCAGCTAGAAAGATGATGATGTTCTTGTTTTAATATAGTTCTCTCTTCACTCAGGTTTTCAAGAATCTAACATTATGAAGTTTGAAATAGAAATAAGTCAAAATAACCAAGACAAGGAAGAAGTAGGAAATTTCTGAAAGAAAGAGGAATATGATTTTAGAGAAGAGAAGGCTAGCTCTATGAACTATAGGATATCACTTAAGTTTGCTGTGGGTGATAGGGAAAGGAGCTTTGAAAGAGTTGTAATGTAGTTAACTTTAAATGGAGTTTTGGAATTGGGTGGGGTGGGGTGGCAAGATAATCTCAAAAATTATATTTTTTATACTTAGTCCATACTAAAATAATTTATCTGCTACTTTTCAACCAGGTTGCCGTAGATAAAAATGAAGATTTTTTCTTCGGTGCTAACTCCCCAAGCTTATGGAAAAACCTCCTATTACATTCAAAACATTATACCCTTATTGTATACAGTAATGCAAAAAATCATTTTGTATTCTTCTCAAACATTGTCATATAAAAGATCGCCTTTCGCATTGTTCTTAATCTGCAGCTGGAACATTAGCTACACATTTGAAAAATTCAGATATCTGATACAATTTAACAAAAATTACTAAACATACATTTAAATATCACTGACCTCTTCAAGAGCAGCCCATATTTTATGGTCTGGAAATTCTTGAAATGGATCCAGATTATAACGCATTGTTGCTGAGAATAATACTGGTTCTTGTGGAATTATTGATATTTTCTTTCTCAAATCATGAAGGCCAATTGATTGTATATTTAAGTCATCAATATAAATGGACCCTTCTAATTTAGCAAGTCGGAAAAGTGCAGAAATCAATGATGATTTACCAGCACCAGTTCTACCAACAATTCCAACCTGGAATAAACACAATTTCCTGAAGCTCAAAACATTGTTTTTAAATTAATTATTTGTTTTTGAACACACATTAACAATGCTGTTTTGAACCATATTTTACCTTGTGTGCAGGTTGAATACTGAAATGGAGACCTTTGAGTACGGGGGGTTCTGTAGGAGCATATCGAAGACTGAGATTTTCAAAACGAATTGCTCCTTTTTGGGGCCAGTGAATCGAAGGTTTCTTCCCTTTTAATAAAATAAAAATAAGAAATTTTAATGCTTTAAATGTTCTGATTAAATAATTTTTGTGCAACTTTTTACAGGAATTAAAAAAAAAAAAAAAAAAAAAAAGAAAAACCCCCTTAAGAAATGTAAGAATTGCAAACCACATTTATCATTTAGTTCACTAAAGTGGGTATACTTGAATTTATAGAGATATAATAGATTAAATGATCATAAACTAAAATATATTTCCACTAATAATGGATACCAAATGTTTAAACGAACTTCACAAAAAAAAACATAAAACCAATTATAGGTTATGTTGACAAAAAAGAGAACAATGGTGTACTTCAAATGCATTCAGATAAAAAAAAAACCACACATATACATCAAACTCAAAATAATACTGACAACCAAAAAACTTAAACTACATACGTGTGTAGAAAGGTCAGGCGCTAGGATTCTTGGGCCCTGGGCAGGCATTAATAGCCACTCGGACCAACAAAAACTTTTAATTTAATTCAATTTTTTTTTAATCAAGCCAGAAAATTTTAATGCAAAAAATCAAATAACTTCTATTTTTAATGTTCCAGGCCTGGGGTACTTTTGCCTCACTTACCCCCTCCCCCCTAAAGCCAGCAAAGAGAAATGAACCAACATTTACATGATGGCTGTATGGCATGAACACATTTAACAGACAAAAGTAGACGATTTTGGAGTATGTATTCTGTAGTATATTCCCTCAAATAAAAGAGCATTCAGCAAGGAACATGGTCAATGGTGGGGTTAAATTCAAACAGAGGACAGGGAGAGCTAATCAGAAAATATCAAAACTTATCATAGGTAGACAACAATAGCAGCAAAATAATATAAATATTTAAATATAAATAAACAAAAATAAAAAATGTACATTAAAACTAAAAATATGAAGTTAAAGATTACCTCTGGTTAGTGATTTTTCATGCTAGGCGTTGGGCATACAAGAATGGAGAGGACAGAGACAAGGAAAAGTTAAAGCAATTATTGGGGATTATCATGAGACCAAAAGGTTGCCTAAATTTTGGAGATGTGTCTTATGGCCATGCATATGAATCATTTCAGATAAATATGGCCTGATATTTCAGTCAAAATACTGCTATCTTAGTAAAGGGAAACTGGAGAATTGTTGCTGCACAATAATTTTTTAAACATTACATTTGTGTTTGGAACTTTTATTCTAGGTGTATGATATTCATCAATTATATAGCATTAAGTATACATAAGGTTCCCTAATCCCATTAAAGAGAGAAAATTCTAAGCATATAATACAGCAACTAAATAATACTAACTATATCTTAATAATAAGGAAACTTTCAACTCAAAGCTGATATCATAGCAAAATGTAATAATCTGAATGTCAATATTTTAAGTTAATGCTGTTTGTTCACAGATAGTACTCATGAAAACAAACATTTTCATGTATGGTTTGCATAGGCTAAAATTTTTATTAAGAGATATATATCAATTTTAAGGTTCATTTTGCCATACATTTGTTAGGACAGGGTAGAGGTGATGTCGCGCTTTCAATGATTTTGAACATGTAATCAATTTGGTGTTCATTGGAAGCTGCTTACCTTGCATTTAAATGTTTTAACCTACAATTATTTCACTTTTGGAAAGAAGTCTGATGCCTTTCTATTATGCTGGTACTGACTTTATATCAGATAACTTTTGCACAATATATAATTTTGAATTTATCAGGAAGTCTACTGAGATATTATGAACATACCTTTATCTCTATTGGTATCCATTGGTGACTGTAGGCAAAGAACAACTAGGTACCGGATCACGGTTAAAGCTCAAAGCACTACTGTATGCCCACTCCAGCATACAGGAGTGGTTTGATAACCTTTGGCTGAATATGGTGGTATAGTTTGGCACCCACATTTTGGTTATCAAATACAGGAGTTGGAGGGCTTGCAAAGAAGAGCAGAAAGATTTGTTTGTGAAAATTATCACAGCACCCAGTCAGTAACTAATATGATAAAGGAATTGGATTGGGAGTCATTAGAGGAAAGGACGAAGATGAAGGGAATGCTGAGAATATACAGGGCATGTGTTGGTGATGGGACTTTGAGGGATTTTTGTCAAAGAATAAGGAATGCATGGAAGGGGAAGTCAACCACGACCACAAGCTGGTGCTCGATTTCATGCATAAGGTGGTGGGAAAATATTTTTTGCTGGTAAGGGTGTCAGGGACTGGAATAAATTACCAAGTGAAGTTATGAATAATTTACCAAAAACGTGTAAGGAATTTAAAATTAAAATTTGTATATTGTACAAGTGAAGGTGGGAGGAATTTAGACCTGCAATTATAAAAGAAAATTTTAAAAATAATATAAAATGGAGTAATTGGATGACTAGGGGAATTGCCTCTGGAGCATTAGCTCCATCACAATTAAATTTATAATAGACTAGCTGGTACCCACGACTTCGTTTGTGATTGTAAAGAATTCATATTGACAGCTATAGACATCTAACCACCCTAGTGCACGATGGGAGACTCGATACTATTACCACACACAAGTACCAGTCTTCTGCACTATGTAGTTCCGGCAGCAAGGTAAAATTTACGGATACACACAAGTCTTTGGATGAAACATGAAAATATTCATGATCGACCAATTTCAAACACTGTATCTCACACACTCCCACAGTTACCGAATTTCGGCCAACGTTGTGACCGATGGGAGACTCTGTGTTACTACCACACACAAACGCCAGTGATCTGCATTTGATAGTTTTCACTTAAAAGTGATACACCGTGACACATGCGTCTTTGGCAGAAATATGAAATTGCCGCAGGTCGACCATTTTCATCCCCCATATCTTCCACACCCCCATAGCTACAGGCATCTAACAACCATAGTGCACAACAACAGACATGATTCTACTACCACACATAAACACCAATGCTCTATGCTATGTAGTCGTGGTAGAAAAGTGAAATCTGCGGAGACACATGCCTTTTGTCGAAATACGAAAATATCCTTGGTCGGCCACTTACAACCACCACATCTACCACAGTACCACAGTTTCTGAAATTCGGCCGCTGTTGTGATCGAAAGGTGGTTCTGTGCTACTACTACACACAAACGCCAGTTATCTGTGATCTATAGTTTTCGCTGAAAAGTGATACACCATGACACTTTTGTCTTTGGCAGAAGTATGAAACTGCCACAGGCGGACCACTTTCAACCCCCATTTCTCCCACACCCCCATAGCTACTGACCTCTAACAACCATAGTGCACTACATGAGATATGATTCTACTACCAAACACAAACACCAATGCTCTATGCTATGTAGTTGTGGCTGAAAAGTGACATATGCGGAGACAGTCGAAATGTGAAAATATCCTTGGTCGGCCACATATAACCACCATATCTACCACAGTACCACAGTTTCTGAAATTCGGCCGCTGTTGTGATCGAAAGGTGATTATGTGCTACTACTACACACAAACGCCAGTTATCTGTGATCTATAGTTTTCGCTGAAAAGTGATACACCATGACACTTTTGTCTTTGGCAGAAGTATGAAACTGCCCCAGGTCGACCACTTTCAACCCCCATTTCTCCCACACCCCCATAGTTACCGACATCTAACAACCATAGTGCACTACATGAGATATGATTCTACTACCAAACACAAACACCAATGCTCTATGCTATGTAGTTGTGGCAGAAAAGTGACATATGCGGAGACAGTCGATATACGAAAATATCCTTGGTCGGCCACTTACAACCACCATATCTACCACAGTACCACAGTTTCTGAAATTCGGCCGCTGTTATGATCGAAAGGTGACTCTGTGCTACTACTACACTAAACGCCAGTTATCTGTGATCTATAGTTTTCGCTGAAAAGTGATACACCATGACACTTTTGTCTTTGGCAGAAGTATGAAATTGCCACAGGTCGACCACTTTCAACCCCCATATCTCCCACATCCCCATAGCTACTGACATCTAACAACCATAGTGCACGACAGGAAAGACGATTCTACTACCACACAAAAACACCAAAAGTCTATGTTATGTAGTTGTGGCAGGAAAGAGAAGTATACGGAGATACGAATTTTTGGTCGAAATATGAGAACGCCCTGCACTGACCAACTTTAATCATTATATCTCCCACATCCCCACAGCTATCGGCATTCGGCCAACATTGTGCATGACAGGAATCTCCATGCTACTTCCACCCACAAACATCAGTGGTCTGTGCTAGGTAGTGGTGGCTGAAAAGTGAAATATAGGAAAAAACACGTCTATTTTTATATATATATAAGATTTACAGGTAACTAGGAAGTTTTGAGCAGTTAACAGAGCATTGCATGTTACTCAAGAAAGAGCAGATGCTACAATATCATTACATGGCGTTTGATATTAGGACTTATTTATTTCGCTAATTAATTAATATCAGCAGCAATAGAACTATCACAAGACAGATAGAATTTAAAAAAAAAAAAAAAAAGTTGATCCACAGAAAAATTGCTGTTGTCTTTTTGAATTTTGGGCTGAGTTTACTTGCAGGCAATGCCAATGTTTTATTCCCAACATAGGGCCTTTAAGTTAATTTATCTGATTATTTTACAGGTACACTAGATGAACAGTTTATATTCTCTAGCAGTTGATCTATAGTACCAGAATCTGCCAAAGAATATAAACAGTTCAGCTAGTGTACCTGAAAATTAAGTGTATACATTAAATTGAAGCAGCCCTAATGATAGCCCCACTTTGGAATCAAAATGTTGGCATTAATAGCAAGAAAAGATCAGTGTGAAACCCAAATAGAGAAATAAGTGAAATTTTTTAAAATGACTCATGAGAAAAGTGTGAAACTTTATATCATTAGATTCCTTCACTGTAACTTAATAATAATATTCACATCCCATAAGTATGGAGTTTTTTGACATTTATATTTAGTATATATAGAAAATAATATTTTTCACCTCCTACATATGAGTCATTGGTGGCTCAGTGGTGAAGGCATCTCATTGGAGATCGAAAGGTCCCTCGATAGACAGCGATTTTCAAAGGCCTTTAAACTGATCTTCAGGCTTCAGTTTAATATATATATAAAACTTAACTTAGTCCACAACCCGAAGGTTGGTTGGATCCTCCAGAAGGAGGCATACTAAGCCATTGTGTCAGAGGTAGGACGGCCAGTTCCTTTCCTCTGGGACCTACAGTTTAACATGGAATCCGAACCATGGAGCGTCCTGGCATAGCTCATAAGGAGGACAAAAGAGCAAGAAAGTGCAGTCTCTTTAGTTTTGGTAAGAAGCTGGTTGCCATAAATGCTTGCAGCTGATTTTGGAGTGCCGCATTCTCATAATAGTAGGACATGACAGCCTTCCCATTGTTTAGAAAATGAAGGACAAAAAAGCCAGTTTGTGGTGTCCCCTTAATATTAACTTTAAGTGTAGTGAAGAACATCGAGGGTCAGTAGAATTTCCAGTTCATGTGTGTAAGTAGCAGTCGAGCCTTTAGCATGGTCAGAGCCTGTAGTCTAAAGAGAATAAGTTTCTCTATAGCCTTATCCACGGTCAATAAACTTATTTCATTCAGTGGTGGTGATGGGCAGTGTATATTTTATGAGAATTAAACCACATAAACATTAGAGTGACTATGTGTTTATTACTGGACATAATATCGAACCTGCAATCCTTAATATTCAGCATCACATATAAAACAACAATATAACAAACCCGAGCCTCAGCAATTTATCACAACATGGAGGTTGTGGTGTGACCTGCAAAGACTCATTTCTTCATCACACCCTTTCAAAAACAGCACTTTTGAGCTTGCCGACACTGTGTTCGAGCTGGTCATCACTGACGCAGACCTTCACATGGCATGGAGCAGTTTTGCACGGTGCAGAACTTCGTTCTGGTGACACCAGGTTTGAGCTACACAGTAGCCAGTGACTATGAACTTCAACAGCAGTTTGTATCCTGACCTACACAATGGACATCTCAGCTCCGCTCACATTCATCCCCAGATAAGTGCACTGCTAGCCGCAATAATCATTTTCATGTTATTTCAGAATAGCGTACACTACACAAACGTGCCATGTAGCAGTCTATTCTTACAAGAAATGAGTGCAGCTTTCACAGTGAATGTGCACATTTCTGTGTACAATTTTGAGTGAATTAGTTAGCGCAAATGTTTTGCACAATTTCAGAGAAAAGGGCAAGCTTACTTTCGGCTATGGAGTAAGATAATGTTATTATAATGAGTGTGGCCAAACATGTGGATGCTGAATATCTGTTCACAGCATCTACAATTGCAGCATTCAGTTTTTCTGTTGTGTTTAGAAATACAAATTGTGTAAATATAAAAATAGTAATTTTCAAGTAGAGATTTTTCACTTTAAAGGCAATGGGGTGATGCATTGTTATACAGTACTATCAACAACCCCTATGCATATAGCTTCATTGTAACTGTGTGGCTTGTTGCATAATTTTCATAACAAATATTAACAAATTTCTGTTTTCCATAAACAATAAATTTACCAGATTTTTTGTGAATTAGGTGGCTGCCACATTCTGAAATATGGAACTGGTGCTATACTGTTTTGTGCATTGATCTTGTAAGTTGCTAGAGGTCAGCGATAGCAAGTGTAAATGGAGAGTAATTTGGAACAAAGGTTTGCTCATTTGTTTACAGTGCAGGTATTGATCCTTTACTTCTAAGATTAAAATTGATATCTGTTTAGCAGAAGACATTTTCATTTCTCGATTTTTTTTTTTTTTTTTTTTTTTTTGCAGCTATCATTATGCTAACAGTCTAACGGTAAGTTAGAGGAGATAAAGGGACATGTTAAGAATGCGATGCATGTGACCTTTAATGACTTTCGTGCCAATTCTCTCTCTAAGAGCCTAACTGAAAACCCTAAGAAATTTTGGTCGTATGTAAAAATAGTTAGTTGTAGTAGGAACAATCAGCCAGTTCTAATAAAACACAGACGGGTAGTTGAAGACAGTCATGACAATGCTACCGTATTTAACACCGAATTAAAAAATTCATTCACGCGCGAAAACATGGAAAACATCCTCACTTTACCACATCGTGTGGAATTAAAGATGGATCCGATAGAAACTGATAGCGTAGGTATTGTAAAGCAATTAAAACTCCTGAGGTGGGGTAAAGTGCCGGATCCCGATGGTATACTGGTAAGAGTATTTTCTGAAAACGCGGAGGAAATTGAACCATTTCTGTCAGACATATTCCGTAAATCTTTAGAAGAGAAAAAAGTACCTTCTAGCTGGAAAATAGCCCAGGTAATTCCCGTTTTCAAGAATGGAGATCAGAGTGATCCTAGGAATTATTGACCCATATCTCTAACATATGTCTGCAGCAGAATTCTGGAGCATGTCATATACTCGAACATTATGAAGTTTCTAGATGAGCACGAGTTACTTATACCGTGTCAACACGGATTTCGGAAGAAGAGATCGTGTGAAACACAATTAGCCTTATTTTCCCATGACATAATGAAAGTTATCGATGCAGGTTCACAAGTTGATGCAGTTTTCTTGGATTTTCAGAAAGTTTTTGATTCTGTACCACACAACCGAATTTTAGCGAAGATTCGAGCTTACGGTATTTCGGCTCAGATGTGTGAGTGGATACGTGATTTTCTAACTGATCGATCACAGTATGTCGCTGTCGACAGGGAAGCCTCTTCTAAGATAAATGTTACTTTGGGCATTCTTCAAGGAAGTGTAATAGGACCACTTCTTTTCTTAATATTTATAAACGATCTAGGGGATAACGTCAAATGTTGGTTGTGATTGTTTGCTGATCATGCAGTTATCTATAGGGAAATAAGGTGCTCTGACAATTGCTTAGAAATTCAGCACAATTTGGATGCTATTTTCGAATGGTGCCGTAAATGGCAGCTTTCACTTAATTGAAATTCACTAAAGTGCAAGGCAATGCGGATAAGTAACAAAAAGAATCAGTTTACTATTACTATTAAAATTACTCCGCGATTCACTAAAAGTGTTTGGCGGAGGGTGCATTGCACCTATCAGGATAGGTAATGGTTTGGAAGGGATATACGGGATATGGCAGGTGGTGCCCATGGGCTATTGTGAGGAACCATCCCAGCATTCGCCAGTACAAAATAAACAATACAGCTGTTGACATGGTTGATTCCCTGAAGTATCTGGGGGTGGTAGTACAAAGCAACATGAAATGGGACATGCACATAACTTCCGCCGTAGGCAAGGCGAATTCTAAATTGCAATTCATAGGTCGTATTTTGAGGAATTGCAATGCTCATACAAAGGAGATAGCATATAGAAAACAAGTGTGTCCCCATCTGGATTACTGTTGTGGAGTTTGGGATCCATATCGGAAGGTTCTGATTGACTCAGTTGAGAGGGTGCAGAGGAGGGCCGCTCGATTCGTGACTGGTTGCTACAGACGTTATGAAAGCGTCACAGAATTGATACATAGATTGGGCTGGGATAGTTTGGAAGACAGATGACGTAGCTTGCATTCGAATTTATTGGAGAATATGCGAAAAAATGTAAATTTCGAGTGCAATGAAATACTTCTTCCGCCAACCTATCTATGTCATAATGACCGGAGGGATAAGATTAGAGAAATAAGATGCCATACGGATGCTTTTATGTATTCCTTCTTTCCTCGCGCTATTCGGGATTGAAATGTGTGGGTTTAGGATTGGTGTATAGCACCCTCTGCCACCCACAATGTTTGTGGCTTGCAGAGTATGGATGTAGATGTAGATGTAGAAGTTTAATTAGTGTATAACCTATATGTAATTTTTTATTTTGTTCATTTGTGGGTTCTCATTCCTAATTCAGTATAAGGAACATATTTCAGTATGGAAGAAAGCAATTCTCCCCTGATAGTGCTGCAAACGCAGTTGTGCTAGATGAGGTAGAAATCAATTTTTTACTTGGGGAGGACACATCCCAAGACAAGATGCTTTTCTGACATAAATGGGTAATACCCCAGACCAGTTGCTATCTTGTGACTAAACAGAGTTCTCCACCAGGTTGTCCTCTGATGATGGCATAATGAGTTTTGACACCAATTATGTATACCATGTACAACCAGTTCCTGAATAGTTGGTTATCCCAAATATTACAGTTATTAAAAGAATCACAGGAAGAACAAGCCAAACAGACTAAATGATTGGAATCACATAAGAACAAACAAAACAAACATGGGAGGCACAAACTAAATTTGAAGTATCTGACACAAAATTTCAATCATTTAGAAAATAAACACTTGAAACACAACAGGAGCAGACTAAACAATTTGAAGTATTTGATATGAAATCCATGTAGAAAGGAAACTCTTGAAGAAAAAAGCTGATCAAATCATACAGCTTGAAGTCACTTTTGACCATAAACTCAAGGAGACATATCAGCAGTATTCTCACACCATAAACACACATATTGACCAACATTCCCAATCATTTGATATTCATAAAGAGGCGGACAAACACACTGTCTCCATTTATAGAGAACAGGTGGGGCAGAATACAAATTATTTGCATGAATCCAAAAAGAAAAGTTCCTCAATGGAACAGTTACACAACAGACTCAGACCCAAGTAGTGAACATTAGGGTTGGTTGGGATAATTCCAGACGGTTTTGAGAGTTTTGATGATTTTTTCAGTGTTTAATTGTTTTTAGTTCTCATAAATTTATTAAATTCACAGTCAATGAGTATGATCAGATTCCTTATTTGGTAATGAATCCAATCACGTCAATTTAATTGCTAAAAAAAATATTTTACTGCTAGTAGGTTCGATTCCAGAATTACCCACTGTCAGTGGGGTAATTTTGGACACAGATCATAGGTCAAAGCATTATCCATCCAATAATATTTAGGAACTATATATGTTAGACCTTCATTGGAATGAAGGTGAAGTGTCAGCCTCAGATCTCATCATCCGTAACTATCCCAACTGGCAATTTGGGGTAATTCCGGATGGAAATTGTTTTGCATTTTTGGGGGAATTCCAATGATACTTACTTCTAATCTACCCACAATATCACTGATATTGTGTCAGGCAAATGATGCCACTGCTCTTAAATTTATTTTAGCATGGAATGGGAAAGGAAAGTCAATAGAACTTTATTATGCGAAAGGAACATAAAGGAAACATATATGAAACACAAACTAGGTATTTAGAGGTTGCATACTCTGTTTGCACAAAACATAATAACTAATTAAAGAATTTTAATATCTTAGGGAAATATTAGGTTAAAACTGTAATAGCCCCTGCGTACTGAAGGTATAGAAGGACTTTTTTAATATCATTTTTTGAAACTGGGCTTATGTCAGGAACATTAGGAAAAATAAAAGATTGATTTTTTCCTTAAAAATGATACAGTCAAATCAATTTCTTGTACTTCAGTAACCTTTCCAATATACAAAACAAACGATTCCTTTTGGCTATGCTTTTTGAATTGTACCAGAACAAAATAATCCTGATTAACTTTGGACCCTGCCTCTGAATCTGCAAAATCTTCCACAATAACGAGATCTTCCTCTTCAATTTCCCCTTCGTACTCATCAGAGATGTCTTTAACACCTGGCATCTGCTCTTCTAAATACTCTTCTTTTGATTCCTATTTCTCTTTAGCAGATCTGTTAGTTGTTCCAGCTTTTCTTGGCACCTTTCTTTTCTGTTTAGCTTCTTGGGCCTCCTCTAGCCGCTTCAGAACCTCATCTGTGGTTAAAACTTCTCCGTACTTGAGATTTTTTAATCCCAGCATTTGTTCTGGTGTTTTCTGTTTGACTGTGCTAAATTCAGGTTTTTCTGGAACACTTTTTATTTTGCTTGCAAAAATATTAATTATGCTAATGGGCTTTTCAGGGGTATTGCCATGCATTTTAGTTGACAAATCTAAGGCTTTTGCTTAAATTGTCTTTTCTTCATCTCCATCAATCTGTGTGCAAGTGATGACACCAATAGTTCGAGGAATAGGGAGAGGAGGTTCTTGTGGTGAAGGAAAGTTTGAAGCAGATTCTACCATCTTGAAAGATTCCTCTGATAAGGGACTAACGATTGAACTTGGGCCAGACTTTTCAACTAATTTCTTTGGCGTTGGAGGGGAAGGATGTCCTGAACTAAAAGCAGATGATCATTTCAAACACCTTGCTTTCTTGGCATTGTAAGACTGCAGTTGCAGCTCTGTAAACAAGGTTTCACCCACCCTTTTTATGTCAATGGGAAAAATTCCTGTTGATTTGAAGCCACTTTGAATGTTAGCTTTCTTCATTCCTTTTTGCCAAATTCTGTCTAAATGCTTCCAAAACAGTTGTTTGGTGAGACGTCCAGGACCATGGCCCGCCTGTTGCTTGGCATACTCAACAAGTTCTGGAACATTATAAAAAGTTGCAGCCCCTTTGATTGTCATATTATTATTTTCTACATCCCTAACAACATTAGCCAAGTCATCAGCTGAATAGGAGTTGCCAACCTTTTTTTTAACGTAAGTCCTTGGCATTTTATACCTAAAACAGACCAAAATATGAATTAATAATTGAACCTGGATAGGAAACTTTATCATCCGGAATTACCCCACTACTCTTTTGTGGTGGGGTAATTCTGGACTAACCTCAAAATGGATGCTGGTACACCTGTCATTTTCCAAAACACATAAAATCGATCATTCATAATCTTGAAAAGTTGATAAAACACTATACGGTTCAATAAAATATTGTTTTCACTTACATGCAAGGCTCTAAAGAGGGGTAGTTGGTTTGAAAACCGGATGTTTATGAATGTTCTCCTGAGTCCGCCCTGATCACAACAATGACGTACACAAAAATGGAGCCAAGAACTATCAGTGTGACCAATTGATTTTGATGTACAACATACTAGCATGGAAATTCCCTAACCTTAAAATTAAGTCCACCATTAAACTTTTCTGGAATTACCTGTTCCGGAATTACCTTAACTGAAAAGTAGATAAAAATGTTGATTCCTTGACCACACTGT
Organism: Vandiemenella viatica; assembly: GCA_031002005.1. NCBI lineage: Eukaryota > Metazoa > Arthropoda > Insecta > Orthoptera > Morabidae > Vandiemenella > Vandiemenella viatica. Next base: position 137,955,614 of record JARYHS010008075.1, read on the forward strand.
ATGTGACAAATAGTAGTAGAATCCAACATTGTGAGGAATAATTAGTTTCATAAAAGACACAGGTGACAGATGATTTTGTTTCATTAAAGATGCAAGTGACAGATAAAGTTGTTTTGTTAAAGACACAGGTGACAGATGAACTGAATACACATACCCAAACAACCTCATCTACACAGTGCACGGTTACCATGCAGGAAAAAGTGGAATATAGCAGGTTTAGTGGACATGGGAATCTACAGATGGTTAGATTTCTGAAATGATTTTAGGATTGCAGACCTTTTACTAATTACTCAAAGAGAAAATAAATTTCATTTGCCAACATTTATCAGGGCCTGCGAAGTTGTAGGGTGATAGCAACCTGCAAAATTTTACAACTTTTGTGGAATTAAAGGAATCTTTTCTTAGTCATTTATGGTCACAGGATATTTATTACTGTGTTCATAGACCAACAGTGCACCATGGAAAGCGACCCCTCCCACACTTTATGATTTCTTTCTGCAGGAAGTGGGTAAAGTTAGCTATTTAGATGATGCCATAACAGAGATAATTTTAAGCAAAGACATTGTTTACCCGATGCCAGAAAAAGTAGCAACCCGGTTTGTAACACAAGGGGTTACCTCATGTCAGGGAGCAGGAAAGCTCCTTCAAGTGTTAGATATATACCAGTCTACCTGGAATTCAGGAGAAAGTTTTTGGGAGAAAGGTTATTGCTGAAAGGTAACTATGAAACACATCATACAAGGGACCATAGTTACCAGAACATTTCACATGATAGTCCACAGGACACATCCCATCATAATCAAGACAGGGAAAAGATTTATAACTCACAACACTATTCACGCAGGGGACCCCACATACAATTTATAGGTAGAGGCATAGGAGATAGAGGTCATAAAGACAAGCACTTCAATCGATCACACTATGGCAATGCCACAATGTCAGAACAGGATTCTGGGCCTGGACCACCCCACCAGCAGGGGGTGGGAGGGGGCTGTAGGTTCACAAAGTCAGTCCATGTCAATCCCAGCAGTGATACACAATTAGTCCAAATTTAGAAACCACAACAGTTATTGGGACTCGGGTCCTGTGGGATGTGGCCTTGTCCAGGTTTTACCTTTAAAGGATACTGAAAAGTTCTGGATTTGATTTTCCAAGGCTTTAATTGATGCTGTTGCTGGTTCACCATTTACTAGAATACCACAACTTTATGATTTTTTTTCTTTTCTTTTCACTGTACTACAGTTGAAAAAGGGGGGGGGGTGAATTCATATCTGTACAATGTTTTAATGCTGTTTATCAAGCTACAGTGTTTGTCATTAGAAGGGTAAAAAAAACTCTTTTTGCATATGGCTATGATTTTTTTTTCTGTCTTTTTTTTTATCTTTTCATTTGAAATTTAGCAACTTATCAAGACATAATGATGTACTAGTCACAAACACATCAAGTTTTAGATTCGATGCTAGAGATGATCAGGTCCGAGATTTTAAAGGATTCAGGTCCGGATGTACATCCAGCGCTGCGGATCTGCATCCAGGTTCCGTGTCCGGTGGACCTGTATGGGTCCGGCTCTGCAATCGGGCGGGCAGAGTGTACGGCGGAACTGGATGTGTACGGACTTACATCCATTACGTGTCCAGCGGAACTGCATGGGTCCGGATCTACAATCTGGCGGGCGGAGTGTATGGCAGAACTGGATGTGTATGGACCTACATCCAGTAATACATATCCGGCGGAGCTGTATGGGTCCGAACCTACAATCGAGCGTATGGTGGATACAAATCCGACCAAGGAGAACTGCAGTATGAGTTATATCGTGTTCATCTAAAATTTCTGTGGGCTTCTATAAGAATAAAATGAAATCATTTCTTAATAATTTTTAAATACTACTAAATTATTTTTTTTTAAATCGAAATTCTTTGTTAATTTTTTTTTTTACTAAAAATGAAATTATTAAAGACTCAACATTTTGAGATAATTATTGCCTTTCCACAATATACCAGCTTAAGAAACAGTGTATTATAAATGAACAAAAAACAAAATTGCAAGTATAACTTATTTTAAATTGTGAGCGAGAAATTACGTGAGATTTGTTCTTATATTATGTATAGTGTTTTCCTCTGTATACTTTGTGAAACTGTTTTGATTGAGTGAATAAAACATTGTCGTGAGTGATAAATCGAGTGTGATACAATGCATTTTAATTAACCAGTAATATTTATGTTTTGCCAGCTACCGTAACGTGTTTTTGGTGCTTTCAAAATCTTTATTTTTTTTTTGTGCAATTTCAAAAACTTTTAATTTCTTAGCAATTTTATTTCCAATTTAGTTTAAAGTATTTTTAAGCAAGATTTAATTCTTAGTAATAATAACTGATTGTTTGAGCCATTGTTAGACGTTCTAGAAACGGATGGATGTGAGTTTTTTTTTTATTTTATTTTTTTATAATGTTGGATTATAAAATATTGCTGTAAAAGTGGTCAGCAGAGTCGCTTGCAATAATCCCATATAATCATATTTATATATACATTACTAGCTGTTACCCGCGACATCGTACGCGTGAATTTAGGATTTGATTGCTAGAATTGGATATACAAAGCTGAAAATTATCTAAGATGTCCCAAACAACACTGAGTCGGCATAATATAATGGGAACGCCATCGATATACCATTTTACCTTCGAACCTGTCTCATGACTAAAACTTATTCATATTGGAAAAAAGTATATTATTTCGTTCCTAAATATACAAAGTATTTCCTTGTCACCGGTATACACATATAGTCGTCAAAACGCAAAAAAAGATGGAAACTCACTTTCACATATACGATATTATTAGTTTAGATCACACAAAAACCAACTGTGGAACCAGTATGCCGTAAATAAAGTAAATGCTTAGGTCACTATTCTACCGCCAAAGGCTTGCCATAACATGGTATCCTTACTATAAAATCCTAGGCTTGGCTCAGACTATGAAAAACAATTCATAAAAATATATGCAGCCAGTGGGATTGGAACCCAAAGCCACACTGAAGTGTTTCTTTAAAAGCAAGCGCGTTACAACTACGCTATCCTATCATAGATGCATACTGTCGCACATTACAAATACACTTAGATATGCATTTGTCTTTCACAGTTAGTCTTCATAATTTAATGACAATATGTTCTTATCTATACATAATATAGTATCCCATCTCAAGCCTAATGTCAAACAGCATCTCCGTGTCAAATTTCATCATGATCGTATCCGTTTAGCACAAGAAATGTAACAAACAGACATAAAGACAAACAGAGTTAATTTCGCATTTATAATATTAGTATAGATATGTATAATGTTCCTTGGAAACCCTACGAACCATGTTTCTGCAATAAAGAGATGTTAAATGTATTATCTAATTTGTCCTTAAGCCATCAGAATTGAGAAAGTTAAAAATTCTAGAGACTTTGTGACAAACTGAACGTTAAAAGTTTAATAAGACTGCAACGCATTAAAATCACAAGTTAAATTATAAGTCCATTCCTATTTAGCACGTAAAACACTCCTCACCTTACAAGCGTGAACCTGACCAATAAGAAAGTACTACCACGTTTTAGCTACCCATTGACATTTAATAGTTATTGTAATTATCTACTAGTAGTCAGCCATTAAGAAATAGTTTTTCATTTATACTCTTATCATTAAACAGAACTGTAATAAATCGTACAGTACATGACATTAAACTCTTCAGAACATAGATTTCAAATCGGAACTGTAATGAAAAATTGCGTTCCAGCTCCGCGTTGCAGGTCCGGCCGTGGTTCAACCTCCAGCGACGCGAGAACTGTGGCGCTGTTACAGGTCCGGCTGGATACAGATCCGACAACCGCTCGGATGTACATCCATCCCTAGCGCAAGTGATACGGGTCCACGGAACTGCATCCATCCAGACCTACCCATCTCTATTTGATGCACAATATATCATGTTATGTACAGGGTTTAATTTCTGTAAGAGCTGATCAGCTACATAATTGTATTAAGGGGATATCGGAGCTTCTCTTAACAATGAGATCTTTGTGTGTCATGTGGCATAGTGCCTAGTGCTTACTTTCATTTGTTCATGCATTGTAGAAATGTTTTTCATGTTGGAGTTCAGGTGGCAAAATAGCCCAAAAGTAATTTTCTATTTCTTTGCATGTTCAATCCTGCAAATATGCCAACATGCATTGATTGTCAAATTCATGTAATGTAGTTAGAGTGATAAGATAAGTTTTGGGAGCACAAAAGAATTTTTGTATTTTAATCTCCACAGTAATTTGTTTAGAAGGGGGGTTTGTACCTCACAGCACTGAACAGCAAATGATTAATTTTTAAGTTTAGTAAATTACAAATGTGTCTTCCCACTGATTTTAAGAGTGTATATATTGACCAATTTTGTTACCTATGATAACAGCAATGCTACCTTTTGTTTTATCATGTCATTGTCTTGTTCATATGGTGTGGTAACAGGACAATGGACTTTGGTGATTTTTTTTGACATTTGGGAGGCAAGTGAACTTTTGTAAGTTTTGAACATTATTTTAGATGTCAAGGTATGTGTGATAAGGAGTACGAAAATTGATGATGTAATTATATGATGTACTGGAGAATGTAATGAGTCATCCATGACCTACCAATCTTAGTATTATGAAGTAGGAATTGTGTACGAGTAGTGAATTTTCACCAAAAAAAAACTGTCACTAAATGTGGTGGGTTTATCTGGGCTATTGGGCACTACAGGCCCCAACTAACAAATATAAATCCAGGGTCATTGTGACAAGACAACATTGGGTTAGATATCAGAAATAGAGTGGATAAGCTGTGGTGAATTCATTGTATGTAACGTATTTTGACAGTACACTGAAGAGCCAAAGAAATTGGACACCTGCCTAGTATCATGTAAGGCCCCCCTATGAGTACAACACGACATGGTATAGACTCGACTAATGTCTGAAGTAATGCTGGAGGGAATTGATACCATGCATCCCACAGGGCTGTCCATAAATCCATAAGAGTATGAGAGGGTGGAGATCTCTTCTGAACGGCATGTCGCAAGGTATCCCAGATATGCTCAATAATGTTCATGTCTGGGGAGTTTGGTGGCCAGCGGAGGTGTTTAAACTCAGAAGAGTGTTCCTGGAGCCACTCTGTAGCAATTCTGCATGTGTGGGGTGTCACACAGTCCTGAAATTGCCCAAGTCATTTGGAATTCACAATGGACATGAATGGATGCAGGTAATTAGCCAGAATGCATATGTATGAGTCACCTGTCAGAGTTGTATCTAGACATATCAGGGGTCCCATGTCACTCCAACTGCACAAGCCCCACACTATTACAGAGCCTTTATCAGCTTGAACAGTGGAGCAGGGCCCATGAATTCATCAGGTTGTCTCCATGCACATGTACATCCATTCACAATTGGAAAAGAGACTCATCAGACCAGTCAACATGTTTCCTATCTTCAACAGTTCAATGTCGGTGTTGACGGGCCCAGGCGAGACATAAAGCTTTGTGTTGTGCACTCAGCAAGGGTACACGAGTGGGCCTTCAGCACAGAAAGCCCATATCGATGATGTTTCATTGAATGGTTCACACGCTGACATTTATTGATGGCCCAGCATTGAAATCCACATAAATTTTGCACGGGTTGTACTTTTGTCACGTCGAACGATTCTCTTCAGTCATCATTGGTTCCATTCTTCCAGGATCTTTTCCTGGCTGTAGCAATGTCAGAGATTTGATGTTTTACCAGATTCCCAATACTCATGGTGCACTCATGAAATGGTCGTATGGGAAATTCTCACCTCATCGCTACCTCGGAGATGATGTGACTTATCTCTCATGTGCAGACTATAACACCACGTACAAACTCACTTAAATCGTGATAACCTGCGATTGTAGCAGCATTATCTGATCTAATGCCTGTGCCAAATACCTGTTGCCTTATATAGGTGTTGCCGACCACAGCACAGTACTCTGAGTGTTTAAATATCTCTGTGTTTGCATATGCATGCCTATACCAGTTTTTTTTGCCTCTTCAGTGTATTATGGCTTAAGGAAGCATTTTGGGAAATAATAATGTGTAAAGGCTAAGATACTTCATGATACATTGTTGAGTACAGTAGCACGAGGTGTAGAAAAGTGATTGTTGAGTTAGTTGGAAACTGGTCGTTGTACATGCCTGACGCTGAGTAAGAGTGCGGCCTATAGTATTGGAAGTGCAGACAAGGCTCCAATTTAACATGTATAAACAGGGCAAAAGAGCAAGAAATTGCTGTCCCTTTACATTTTGTAACAAGCTGGTTGCTGCAAATGCTTGCAGCTGATTTTGGAATGCAGCGTTCTTTTAATAGTAGGATGTGCCAAGGATTCCATTGTTTTGTATAAGTAGGACAAAATAGCAAGTTAGTGCTGTACCCTTAATATGAACACTTAAGTGTGTCTGGAAGTACATTTTGAGCCTCTAGAATTGTGATTAGTCCTTTTTTCATTAGTGACTTATCACAAAACCCTTCAAATCAAGTGCTAGTTGGTGGTTAAGGTCATATTTCCTCTTCCATGCACTTTTCCTGATTCTTTGACCAATATCCCTCCAAGTCTCATTAACAACATATTCTCCATACAAGCACTCTCTTCACCTTCCTGCTGCCCTCTAGTCACTTCCAATCTAGCTCCATTAACATATCAGATAGTGACTGGGTCCTGCAATAACTTCCACAAACAAATCTATCTGCTCTTCTTTGCATGCCCTCCAACTTCTGTATTTGATAACCAAAATATGGGTTCCAAACTACACCTCTAAACTCAACCAAAGTTTTGTAACCCAATTCCCTAACATCTCTGGGCACTTTCTCATCAACCTCCCCAGTAAATGTAGGACTTTGTAATCCTTTCCTACCACGTGCCCAGTGTGCTTTGTCCAGTTATGTTTATTACCTACCGCTATGTCAAAAAAATTACACTTGAAGCCTTTAACAAACAATTCTGAATCCACCGTACAATATTAATTAAGAGTTGGTTTTTTATCTTTGTACCTAATAAGCTGACATATCTTTGCATTTATTTTCATTCAATGTTAACCTAATGATCCAGATATTCTATCCAGGTCACCCTGGAGCTGTTCACATTCTTCTCGTGTTTTGATCCTATTCCGTACCATTATGTCATCTGCAAACAACCTAAATTGTGACTGTAAACCAACAACACAGAGAATTATTACAATAATGAATAGCAACAGTTCCAATACACACCCAAATTAATATATGCTTAAGCATATTGATGAATTTTGTATCCATTACACAACTTTTAATGTTTCACTGTTACAAGAAGAGAATGCCTTTGCAAAACACTGTTCTTCTTATTTAGAGACATCTAAGGGAACAAAACCTGATACCAGGGTTGGGTATAGGCTTGTACCTTAACTAGCAGTTCATTTAAGATGAAAGTTCTGTTGAATTTTGACGAAATAATATAAAATAGACCATGTGCCTGCCCGGATACTCAACTAAAATGCTTAATGGTTGCCACCAAATTTGTTTAAACCACAAACTTAGAAAAGGTTGTAACAGTTTACTATGAAATAACAAAAAAGTTCACTTGGACAAAACTTTGGAGTTTATTTAAAAAATCAAATTTTACAAAATTAGCATTATACAGTTGAGTAGGCGATCGAACAAACGTTTCCAGAAAATTGTAGGTTGTGGAGAGATACCAACAGAAAAAAAAACCCTTTTGAAATTTAAAAGTTCTTAGTAGTCATTGAAACCGCAATCTGTTACAACGACACCCAACATAGTGGACACAAGATTCCAGACTAGAGCAGCAAAATCATCCCACAACAAAACGACTAACGTGGAGTTACCTTACATATCGCTCCTGGAGTAAAGACAAAAGGCGAAAGAAAGACATCCCCCACTAAGAGGTCCCCACTTATTGACCCCGACTGTACCGCACGCTTATGCTGCCGCCTAACAAAAAAGTGTGTATATTGCACTAAACGATCTAGATTATAAAAAGTGTTCACACTTTGACATTGTGTAGTCTTATCTACAAGATGCTCAAAGGATGTTTAGTGAGCAATTTCGAGTGATTGGTTTAAATTTTGGTTTAATTTGCGTAGTGATACCACGTCTTTGGAGCAAGTGGAAATTTACCTAAACGTATGGATTTATTCAATTTTTTAGAAACTCTGCTGAATTGCATAATACCTGAATAAAATTAGTGTCAAAATGTTCTCCAAAAATCCCTGAGTTCAACGGTGTAAATTATACTGAGATCAGTGGTGAGATAGCAAAATTACAGCCTAGACAAGATTTGTTAAAGTAACTGTTTAGAAGTCATAAGTTTTTTTGTTAATAACTCTTAAAGTGTTAATTATATCATAAAAGTAAAATTACTGGAATTTTCTCTGAATTTAATTACATGTTTTAAAAGTTGTTTTATCTGTGGAAATGGCTTGATTTATTCACAAATAATTCTTCAGTGAAACCACATGTGTTCTGTGATGAAATACCGTAATCTTTAAAATGTCTATAAAATCTGTTCTACAGCATGGAATGTTGTAAGATTTGAATATGTGATAATAGATTTTTGGCTCTTTTAGAAAATCTACTTTTTACTTCGGGAAATTACTAGAAACCTATGATAAAAAATGTTAAAAGTGAAGAGCATTTATCGAAGTGTTTAAAAATTTATTTACATTATTTACACGCCTGAAACTACGGAATTTTAGTGAATTTATCTTTCTTTTGAATTATAATAATTTTAAAATTACTTTACTTCACTTAAAAGTGTTCAGAAATAGTGAAATGCTCACGAAGCAAAAATCTATTGTTTGCAAGTGGTACAATAATGGATTATCCTATTCCAGGTTAGATTAGAGATTCCTTTACCCTTATAAAAACTTTATTTAGCACTTTTATTAAATATTGAGTGACTTTACTGCTTTTAAAATGGTTTATTTAATGAATTAGGTTGTGGTATCAGCTTATATATGAAATGTTCCTGCCATAACCTGTGTGTGCAATGAAAACTATGTGTTTACTGTAAATTTACTTCCTCCCTTATACTTGAAGCTAAGAAACTAGAATTTACCAAAATTCTAAGGTGCTTACAGACAGAAGTTGATTAAATCATATAATGCCAACATACAAATAACAAAAGTATAACTTCAAGATCTGCTCCTTAAATTGTATTTCCATATACAGTCAGAAGAAATCTAAAGCTTATCCATAAACATCCTAAAAATATATAATTCAGTAACTATTGCAAAAGATTGGCTAACTTACCTGGTTCAGAATCAAATGGTGTTTCTTTTTCTATGTTATTATACTGAAGAACTCTTTCCACTGAAGTCATTTGGTTAACCACTTCTGTTGACTGGCGTATGCCATACTGCAGCATACCGGTCAAAATTAATGACTGAGATATGGCAAGTCCAACATAGCTATCCAATGCACCTATCATAAGCAAAATTATTTAATCATGAAAATTCATACAGTAAGTGTGTAATTTAGCTTTGTCAAATAGATAAAGAATATACCCCACTTCTTAGAAGGGCTATTCATTTTATAAAATTATGAAACATTTACACGAGCAAAATACAATATTTCTTTTAAAAAAAAAATAAACACATTAAAAAAGTAAGAGAATAAAGTTGTAACAAAGGCAAAAGAACCATTCTGGTCATATATTTAATTCTATTTAACTTCACTGTATGAGAGTGGTTTGAAAGTTTTCGGAATGGCATAGAAAGCAGTTACTTTTCTCAGTTAAACTTTTTTAACCGACTTCAAAAAAAGAAGGAGGTTCTCAATTTGACTGTAATTTTTTTTTTTTTGGTATGTATGACCAGTGGTATTTTCACCAATTTTTACCCAATTTAAATTAATTTTTTTTAGTGGATTTTAGGGTATACCTCCAACGTGGTACCATATGAATTTCATTGAGAAACCACCCCTTCTACCCCCCTCCTCCCCCTAATTTTTATACAAATTCCCATTTTTTATTCGATCTCGATGAAAATTAGGGCATATATAGCCAAAATAAAGAGAAAAAAAAATGTCAATTCTTGGTTTAAAAAAAACTGAACCCCTCTCCCCCTATCCAAAACCATAATTTTTTGCCATTTTTCTTTATTCAAAGCTACAGTCGACACCATTTAACAGATCTCCATTAAAGTTGGCAATTATTTGTAGTTTTTCATCGAGAAGGATTCTGAAAAAAAAAAAAATTTAAATAAATAAATAAACCACCCCATGTCTCCCTTTACACCCCTTAATTTTATAGATATCTACATTTCTTATCTGATTTTTACTGAACTTTGCCCATGTATACTTTAAAACAAAGAGAAAAATCCTGTCAATATCTGGTCTTCCAAAGTTCAACCCCCCCCCCCCTCCTTCCAACCCCTTTAATTATTGTCAATGTTCTTCATAAAAAGCTACACTCGACACCGTTTGACCGATTATCATCCAAGTTGGCATACACTTGTAATTTTTCATGGAGAATCTGACCAAAAAATAAATAAATAAAAAACCACCCCTCTCCCTTTTACACCCCTTAATTTTTATACAAACCCACATTTTTTATCCAATTTCGATGAAACTATGGACATGTATAGTAAAAAATAAAGAGAAAAATACTGTCAACTTTTGGTTTGAAAAAACTGAAGCCCTCTCCCCCTATCCACCCCATAAATTTTTACCAACGTTCTTTTTACAAAGATACAGTTGACACATTTAACTGGTATCCATTAAAAGTTAGCATATACATGTAATTTTTCATGGAAAAGGTTTCTGACCAAAAAAAAAAAAAAATTAAATAAATAAATAAACCACCCCATGTCTCCCTTTACACCCCTTAATTTCAGAGATATCTACATTTCTTATCTGATTTTTATTGAACTTTGCCCATGTATACTTTAAAACAAAGAGAAAAAAACCTGTCAATATTTGGTTTGCCAATGCTCAACCCCTTTCCTCCTTCAACCCCATCAACTTTTGTCAATGTTCTTTATAAAAAGCTAAAGTTGCAATCGTTTGACCGATTACCATGAAAGTTGGTGCATATATGTATTTTTTTTTTTTTTTTTCACGAAGAAGGTGTCTGACCAAAAGATCTAAAAGCACCCCCTCTCCCCATTAACCTGCTTAATTTTTATACACAACCACAGTTTTTATCCGGTTTAGACAGAACTTAGCAAATTTTTACTATAAAACAAAGAGAAAAATGATACCAACTCTTGGTTTGCAAAAAATTAACCCTTCTGCTGTTTTCCACCCCCTTGATTTCTGTCAATTTCTTTTTAGAAAGCTACAGTCAACACCATTTGACCGATCTTTATTAAAGTTGGCACATATATATGTAATTTTTTATGGATAAGATCTCTGAACAAAAAATAAAAAACTACCCTAGCTCCCCTTCCCTTAATATTTGTACAAAACCCACATTTTGATTCGATTCGGTGGAACTTCGCATGTGTATACTTTAAATCAAATAGAAAAAGAAAAATACTGTCTACATAACATTCACAAAAATGCAAACCCTATTCCCCTCTCTACACCATTAATTACTGTCAATATTCTTTATAAAAAGCTACAATTTCATTCTGATTTTGAAGGAAGTAAGCACATGTATACTTCAAAACAAACAGAAATATACTGTCTACATTTGGTTTCGAGAGTCCAAACTCTGCTACTTCCTTTCCATCCTTTAATCTTCAGTGTCCATCCGATTCTGAAGGAAATTTGCACACGTATAGTTTAAAACATACAGAACAATTGTGTTTAAATTATGTTACTGAAGCCCAACCCCTCTTCCCTTCTACCCCCACCCCTCCTAATTTCCAATGTTCTTTATAGATACCCACAGTTTTATCAGATTTCCATGGACCAATGCACATGTACACTTAAAAAAAAAGTAAAAACAGGAAAATAATGTTTACATTCTGTTTACAAAATCTGCCACTCACTCTCTTACCCCATTTAATTTTGGCAACTGTTCTTTACACAAAGGTACAGTTATTATCTGGTTTCGATGGAAATTTTCACATGTATACTTTAAAACAAAGAGAAAAATACTGCCCACACTCACTTTACAAAAACCAAACTATTCTTCATCTCCACACCCCTTAATTGTTTTTTTTATACATACCTACAGTTTTATCTGATATCAATAGAAATTTACACACGTATACTTTAAATCAATCAGAAAAGGCAGTCTACATTTGGTATACAAAAGGTCAATCCCTCTTCCCCTTTACCCTCACCCCTTTTAATTTCCAATGTTCTTTACGAAAATCCACAGTTTTAAATCCCGTCAAAATCAGTTAAGCTATTTTTAAGTCATGGCATAATATTTATAAAATAAATGTGTCGTAATGTCTCAACATGTACTTCAGATTTCAACTTTGATCCCAGGCTTTCACATTGTGAAAACCAATTAAAAATCTATAATTTTTGTGTGATGCCGGAGCAAACAGATATATTCCAGAGAGATTTCTGTATGTGGTATGTATTAATGCCCACATGTTACATGTTTTGGTTATCGGCAGCAGCTTTAACATATGTTATGATAAGGTCAAACATAGCCTGACATTCCATAACACAACGCCAAATTCACCCCGTTCTAGAAGTGGTTGTGGTATATAAAGACAGAATTCTTCTTTGAAAGCAAGCGCTTTAATCTCTGAGCTACCAGAAAGTTCGCAAAATGGGAACTGCTGCGGCATATTTAAAATACAAAACGAACTATAATTCCACTAAAAATTTAAAAATAGAATAATTGTTTTAAAAAACATAAAAACCGCCTTCAAACAAAAGCACTAAATTTTAAAATAACTTTATACCCGGCTTAGGAAAAAGTAAATCTAAATAGACAACATTTTACATTACTATCATTGAAATTTTGACATTAATTAGTTATTTTTGGAGTTGGTGCCAGGGAAAGCAAGAAAAACAAAAAGATAAAAACAATAAGGAATAACAATAATACATAAAAAATCATGTTACTGCTTACCTACAATTAATACTAGAAATATGTTTCAACAAAACTGAAACATACAGATGATACGCTGATATTATACTCTGTAAATCGTTTACTGCATGATGCAATCTACCAACTGACACTGTAGTGCCAGAGATATGCCTGGATGACCAATAAGGCCGAGCCAATGATTAAAATACTGTTAATTTGTTTCCCTAAGCTCTCTCCCACAATAACACTATCTGCCTCACGACATGCTATAAAATATTGGGAATTTTTGTTCGTACTCCCCGTTTCGCCTCTAACGCCAAAAGAAGTTCAGTAAATCGATCTTCGTGATGTGACAGCTGGCACTGACTCCAAAAATAACTAATTAATGTCAAAATTTCAATGAAAGTAATGTAAAATGTTATCTATTTAGATTTACTTTTTCCTAAGCAAGGTATAAAGTTATACTAAAATTTTTAGTGCTTTTTTTTTTTTTAAGGCAGTTTTTATGTTTTTTAAAACAATTATTTTATTATTTTTCAATGTAGTGTACCTGACACTAATGAACATGATCCAGCGATGTCCTAATCCTTTGATCCCATCTCAAAAATTAGATTACTCCAAGCCTGTAAAACACTCAACAACCTCAGCTCTAAGTTCTTTGTTTGAAGGGAATTTCCATCCACTGAGGAAAATTTTGAGCTTGAGGAATAAATGGAAGTCAAATGGTGCCAAACAAGGTGAATAAAGCAGGTATGGCAACAATTTGTATCTTAATTCATGTATTTTTGCCATGGAAACAACAAACAGTCTCGAAGCAATGTGATTTTGTTTCTAGATAAAGGTGGATTTTTTCACATATCTATTGCTGTAGTTGGTCCAGGAGGTTAGTGTAGTATCATCCCACAATTTTTGACCATTTGAAAGATAATTTATTAAAAGAATCCCTTTCACATTCCAGAACACTGATGCCATGACCTTTCTTCATCTACATCTACATCTATACTCTGCAAATCACAAATACTGTGGGTGGCAGGGGGTGCTAAGCACCAATCCTAATTCAGTGCATTACAATCCCAAAAAGAACGAGGAATGAAGTAATACATAACTGTATCAGTACGTCCTGTTAATTCTTGAATCTTATCCCTCCTGTCATTGCAACCTAAATAGGTTGGTGGAGGAAGTATTTCGTTGCACTCGTAAATTAAAGATTTTCGCATATTCTCCAACAAATTCAAACAAAAATGACGTCATCTGTCCGCCAAACAATCCCAGCCCAACCCACATATCAGCTCTGTGACACTTATGTAAGGACTGTAGCTAGCAGTCATGAATTGAGTGGCTCTCCTCTGTACTTTCTCTATCATGTCAATTAATCCCTTGCGATATGGAATCCAAATTCCACAACAGAATTCCAAATGCGGACACATTAGTGTTTTGTACACTATTTCCTTTGTATGAGCATTACAACTTCTCAAAATATGACCTATAAATCGTAGTTTAGAATTAGCTTTGCCTACGACGGAAGTTATGTGCAAGTCCCATTTCATGTAGCTTTGTACTGTTACGCCTAGCTACTTCAGGTAATCTACAGTGTCAACAACTGAATTGTTAACTTTATACTCATGAGCAAACGGGGTCTTTTTAGTCCTTATTTGCATTGCCTTGCACTTTTCGCAGTTAAGTGTAAGCTGCCATTTACAGCACCATTCTGAAATAACATCCAGATCGCTCTGAATTTCTAAGCAATCTCAGAGCACCTCACTTCCCTATAAATAAGTGCATCATCAGCAAAAAATTGCATCCTTCAATAAACATTGTCACAGAGATCGTTTATAAAAATTAAGAAAAGAAGTGGGCCTATTACACTTCCTTGAGGAATTCCCGAAGTAGCATATAGCTTAGAAGATGCTTCTCTGTCATCAACGACATGCTATGACCGACCAGTTAGAAAACTGCGTATCCATTCGCAAATCTGATCAGATATACCGTACGCTCGAATCTGTGCTAAAAGTTGGTTGTGTTGTACAGAGTCAAAAGCTTTCTGAAAATCCAAGAAAATAGCATCAACTTGTGATCCTGCATCAATTACTTTCATTATGTCATGGGAAAATAGAGCCAGTTGCGTTTCACATGGTCGGTTCTTCCAAAATCCGTGTTGTTTGCTGTAAGTAACTCGTTTTCATCTAGAAACTTCATTACATTAGAGCATATGACATGCTACAGAATTCTACTGCAAACAGATGTTAGAGATATGGGTCGATAATTGCTAGGATCTCTCCGATCTCCTTTCTTGAAAACGGGAATCACCTGTGCTATTTTCCAGTCAGAATGTACTTTTCTTTCTTCTAAAGATTTACAAAATATATCTGATAGAAATGGTTCTATTTCTTCCACATATTCCGAAAATACTCTTACTGGTATACCATCGGGACCCAGCACTTTCCCCCACTTTGGGAGCTTTAATTGCTTTATGATATCTACACTATCAATTTGTACTGGATCCATCTCAAATTCTACACAGCATGGAAAAACGTGAATGTTTTACATGTTTTCGTCAGTAAAAGAATTTTTGAATTCGGTGTTAAATGCAGTAGCCTTGTCATGGCTGTCATCAACTTCCTTACCATCTTGTAGTAGAACTGGCATATTGATGTCACACCCGCTTACATTTTTTACAAATGACCAAAATTTCTTTGGAAAGTGAGTTGCAACGAAAGTCATTAAAGGCCTCACACTTCACATTCTTGATATCCTCTTATAACAGCTGATTTTTCTAAATCACTTCTATACATCATCCTTCTTGAGTGTGCATGTATCTTCCTTTTCTTTTTAAGTAACCTTTTAACTTCACAAATATACCACGGGGGATCGTTCCCATCCCTAATTGTCCTTTTTGGTATATACATAACTTCCCTGACTATATTCATGAATCGAAGACACATCTCTTCAATTGAGCCTCTTCCTTCTATAAAGGTAATGTAATTATCCCTCAAAAATGTTCTTTAATTCTCCTTTGGGGCCATTTCGAACCTATTAACGACCCTTTCTTTTTGTGTGTGGTTGTTAATTTACTGTAGCAATTACAGCTTATGATCACTTATTCCTGTGGTGGTAGAAATGTCCGTGAATAATTCAGGCCTATTTGTAACGAGAATATCTAAATTGCTTTCGTTATCATTGTGACACCGCATTGGTTCAGTGACGAGATGCTCAAGATTAAGATCTGAAAAAAGGTCAAGAATAATCTCACAGGATATTTTATCCCTGCCACCCAAAACATGGGCATAATTAGTCCAGTTGATACATGGAAAGTTGAAGTCACCTTCTAGTATTATTCCATGATCCAGAAATTGATGAGCTATATTACTTACATTATCTCTTAAGGCCTCAGAAACAGCTACATCTGCATCTGGTGGACGATAGAAGGACCCTATTACAAGTTTTATCGTAGCTATTTTTAGTCTAATCCTTAGGATTTCACAGAATGTATTGATATTTATTTCATTACACGACAGGTGTTTACTAACAGCTATAAATACACCACCTCCATTTTAATGTAACCTATCCTTACAGAAAACATTTATGCTAATATTAAAATTTCTGCTGAACTTATATCCAGTTTTAACCTGCTTTCAGTACCTAATACAATATCTGCTTCTGTGCTACTAATAATGCTTACAAGCTCAGGCTTCTTATTACAAACACTTCTACAGTTAATGACGAGTACTTTTAATGGTTGAGATTGATTTATGATACTACTAACACATGGTGCTGAATTTAATTGGGCTGCCTGTAACTGTAATCCCAGTTTCGGGTCTTACTCCCTCAGCCTAAAAAATCCCCCAATGCACTCCACATGGCCTCTGCCAACTGTGTAGCCAATTCACGTGTGTAGTGCATACCTGATCTATCCAAGGGAACCCTACACAACTCGATCCCAGGGTGAAGATCTAGGAATCTGCAACCATGATTATCGCAGAAACGCTGCAGTCTCTGGTTCAGACACTCGACCTGGCTCTGAACCAGAGGTCCATAGTCGGTTCTATCGACAATGCTGGAGATGGTTAACTCAGCCAAAATCCTGCGGTCATCAACCACAGAGCTCACAATATGAGCAAGCCGCCGGTAGAAAGAGAGGATACTCCAAGGCGGCAAGCATCATTTGTGCTGACATGAGCTACAATCTGCAGCTGGCTACACCTCGTCCGTTCAATGGCATCTGGGATCGCATGTTCCACAACTTGGATCATACCTCCGAGAATGCACAATGAAGGATATTGAACTTCATCCCTGACCTATTCGCCATGTCCCTAAGGGGCTCAATGAAACGCCTGACGTTGGAGCTACCTATCACCTTTCTGGCCAGCTATATTGCTTTCTTTCTTTGCTGGTGGTTTCCACTTCTTTGACTGTTGTTTTGTCTCTGGAGTATAGTAGTGCACCCAAGTTTTATCTGTAGTTACAAAAAGAGGCAAAAATCTTGTTGGTTTCTCTGAAAATGGGTCAAATATTGTTCGGACATTTCCACTCTGACATGTTTATGATCCATTGTTAAGACTTGCGGCACCAATCTAGCACATATTTTTCTCATCCCCAATTGCACTTTTATAACATTATATGCCCATTTAGAGGACGTCCCTAGAGCTACAGCAATTTCTTGCTCATGCAAACGCCAATCCGCCATGACCATTTTGCAGTTTTGCTATTATTTGTGGGGCAGTATCATATCTTGGCTGACCACTATCTGGATAATCATCTAAGCTGTCATGAATAGGGATTGCAATCCAGCAAGGCGGGATCCCGCATTCCCACGGGATCCCGCATCATTAGACAGTCTGGCGGATCCTGCACAAAATTAAGCGGATCCGCAATCCAGCGGAAACGCGTGTCAGTCTACGTGACTTGCTGCCCCACTCGGTCTCTGTTGGATATTTTGCACTCTTTGTCTGTACCCTTAAAGTTGGCATTTGACTAGTGTGAACAAGCATTTGTTTTTGTCAACCTTCATCTTTCGTAAGTAAATAAATACACTTTTATGTATTCATCAAAACTTACGCTTGTTTCGAGTGCACATTTCTGTAATTTGAGATATGGTGTGTATTTAGTACCATTTTCTAACTATATAATTATTTTTTAAGTGTCGCACACGTTATTTGAACTACACGGTTACAGCTTTTTTTTCACGGTTTCTTTATCCCCATTTTCTGTATTTGCAGATAAAGTAATTGTGACAATTTCCCTATTTGCGGCTGAAAATTTGATTATTCATTGATATTAAACTAATGTTATCATAATTTTAATGGTGGCGTACCTATTTATTTAGTAGCTATCAAAAGGAAATTGCATATCCTTTGACTCATTGCTGTTTTGGCCGCTGCCTCAATGCTTTTCTTTGACGAAAGCTGCCTGCTTACATGTGCCACTCAGGCTTTTGATTAATCCCTCTTCTCCTTGTTATTATTTCGACAAAAGGTAAAAAAAAAGTTATAATGAAATTTTCACAGGTGTATCGACGAATTGTGTTGTAGGAACACCATACTTCGACAGCTGCCTCCGCTGTCTTCTTCACGTGTGTAATTTCGTGTGTTTGTAATGAAATCTGGAGTTAAAACCTATGAGGACTTCACTGCAATCATTCGCCGAAAAAGTCTCCTTTCTTACTAAAAAAATAATAATTATCACTCCAAAAACGTCGTTACGCCACATAAGTAAAACTGAAATACTTGACAGTTTACGTATTAGTGAGTAGTTTCTTTTAATAACATTGAATCAACTGTAAGATCAATCAAGGAATCAGGAGATATAATAATGAATCACGAAAAAACAATTCTTGTTTCACTTTGTGAAATGGAATGATTTTCTCGGTGTTATGGAACGTTTAATTAGAATTTTTTTTAAAAATTCTGGTAATTTTGCCATGAAGCAAACCATATTTTTAAACTTATGTGATGTATTGTAAGGCACATAATATGACCTAAGACTCAATATTTTCCATTTTTATTATTTATTTAAAAATTGTTTTTGATTAAAAATAAAAATGTCACACCTCGAAATACACTTAAGACATGCTAAAAAGTTTTAATGTCATTTTGCCAATCAACATATTGTTAAGTGTTAATTTTTATCATTTAACATTTAAAAATTATTTATTAATTTAATTATTATTTAATTTATTAACATTTTAAGTAACTATGTTTTAAATATATGCGTTAAAAAACTGTTTGTACCAATCCCGTATGGATCCCGCAGGATTGAAAACACTGCGGGATTGCAGTCCTTAGTCCTGACCAAATGTAAACTTGTTTGTCCACTTGCAGTCAGTTGAATATGAAGGAGTAGAGTCCCCCGGTGTCTTGAAAATTTACATGAATTTCCTTTGCTTTTATACCATTCTTTACAGGTAGTTATCCAATGGTTGAATCTCATTTTTTCGATTTTCACAAATCACCATGTGGCAACAATAGCAAAGAGATGTCTGCACCACAGATCTTTATCCAGAGCACTGAGCATCATGTGTTTACTTCTTTAGGATGACCTACTATTACAGGGGATCTTTGTTGTGATAAAACTGATATCTGGTGGTGATTCCAAGAACTTTTCAAACCCCTTCACAGAAAGTGCCCCAGTTTCATTTTGTGTACTCACCTACTAGCACATTTAATGAATTCCTATCTTTCAATTCTTTCATTCTATTTATCTCATCCATATGTCTAAAATCAAATGATAGTTTATAGCCATGGAAATTTTTTCCCTTCCTCATATTATGCCTAATTCCTCAGACAATCTCCATCCAGGAGCTATTACAAATATATGCCTTATACACCCATAACAAACTTTTCACCAACTTCCTGTTTTCCACTGAATACCAATTCCCAACCCAGTGCCTTTAGTGCAAAATGTACTGAATGCATCCTGCAGTAATTTCAGCAAATAAATTGGGTTTCCTGCCCTTACACCACCTCCCAATCCTTTATTTGATACCCAAAATGTTGGTTTAATACAACTGTACAGATCTACATCCCTCCATCAGCCCTCTAGTAGATACAGGATTTTAAAGCTTCTTTCTGTCCGATTTAGTTTATCAGTTATATGCCAAGATATATTTATTTTATCCCGTCCATGATATATTCCTCCTTCACATAAAAGTCATCCAAAAACTTCATTTTTGGTTCTGTGTAGATTAAAAACTTTTTGTTATTTATCTGCATTCAGTGTTGACTTGCCTAGTTAAATAATGTGGGTAAATATCACTGAAGTTGTTCACAGTTATACCCCATTTTAATTCTGTAGCAGTATGACATTTATAAACAGCTTACACAATGACTGAATTTTTTATAGCCTCATATCTTCTTCCTTGTAATCAACCATAATTATATGACTACTTTCTCTTTCTCCTACTTTCTAACATAATAATAATGATGTTTAGTTCCATTATTCAGTGGTCCTCTTCTAGCTGAAATTTTCTCATCTAATTCATCGATTATACACAATTTTTTTCTTGTTTCCTTATTCCACCATACTCTCTTCTTACCAACCTTCTTAGTCTTCCAAGTTCCGTATTATTTAGGTTCCAAATTATTTAGGTTACAATATACAATATGGGGGATGGGGAGGCCATTAATTATGTGAGTAGTTTTTTTGTAAATCTTGGTGAGCACAGGTGAGTGAGATCTGTTGGAAAACCTGCCCCTGCCTTAACCCCTTGGTGAGATATTTGGTGGGGGATCCCTTCACATCAAGATTGACCTCACAAATCTGCGGAGACTATTCTTTGTTTTTAAGCTCAACTATTCTTGAATAATGAACCCCCACCCCTCCCCCTTGGTGATATTTGTTCTCAAGTAATTGATGGGCACCCCCTATAATACATTCATACCCTAGAAAAAATTCTTTGGTAGAGTAGAAGGAGTGTGTTGTATTACTGTCAGACTTCGTATTTCTGTATAGCCTTATGTTTTCTGTTCCTAGGGATTCTAGTCCTGTTTTAATTTGTTTAGAACTTGAATCTCCAAATTTGTTGACTTGATATTTTATATTTGAATAATAACAAACATCTGAAACATGCCTTGACATTTATTCAAGCTACATTCAAAAGTCAGGTATCTGAAGATATAAGGTCCTTTGTTGGCAGTAACTGTGTGACAAGCATCGATTCATATGCACACTACCGTAACGTTATACCTCACTTGCTCAGTTTTGTTGTTATTCTGTTGTTCCCATGACAATGAATGCTTCTCAGAATAACCTATAGTCTGTTTGTTATGATACAAATTATCAATTAAAAAAATTTTCAATCTTTTCCTGAATTTAATCTTAATACCTGCTCGACATATAGCATGAGTTATGAGCTTATTGAAAATATGTATCCCTGAATATTGGACCCCTTTTTGAACAAATGACAGAGACTTGTAATCCTTGTAAAGATCATTTTTAATTCTAGTTGTCAGCAATTAGCTATATGCTGGGATTTGTGCATAACAGTTTATGCTATACTGTGACCGTTTACTGTGGCCTAAGGATATACAGTTCTTTGGTCGCTAACCAACTGACAACCTCAGTAGGTGAAGGTAGGTTTTAAATAATGATCACTGTAGACATTTCTTGTAAGTTTCAAACTATGTTTTATCCAAAATGGTCACAGAAACCACTACTTGATATAATGAACATTTCCTTGACACAGATCTATAATTTTGAAAAAGGAGCCCTTTTTTATAAGTATAACCACCTTCTATTCTGCCCAGTGGTTCACCAAAACCTCTTACATCCACCAGAACTGTTGCATTATTACTTACTTGTTCAGTAATCTACAAACACCCCTATGTAATCATAAGGCACTATAAGGAAAACGTCCATCATGTTTCATCTGCTTGTGCTCTATTTTACCACTTTTCTAAGGCCTTTCTCCCTCACTAGAGTATTAGCTTATTTCTGGTACCTTGTGTTATTAGTCTAATTTTTTCCCAGTCTACACTAGGTAAATTTTTATACCTAGGAATAATGGCCATTACCTCTGGGATCTGAATATGAATGTGATTTATCTCCAAGGACTCATATTAGTCAGGCATTCTTCCACTTTGTCAACTATATCTCAAACTACAAATTTAGAATTTACAAAAGAAAGAAAATTTGTTTACTGAAATTTCACTATAATAGGCAATTAGAAGAAATCTTTACAACAATGACTTCATTTAAAAAAAAGTATAGTAAGACGGGCGAATGATGATAGTCAAACAATATGCCAAATAACTGTGACAAGTTATGCCTGAAGGGAGGTTGTGAAATAAATTAAAAGTTTTAATGATTTGATGTATTACTTATTGAAGGAGGAGAAATTATAATGGTAATAAAAGGGATGGCAGTGGAATGAAATAACTAAATGTAATATTAACAACTGTAAGCAAAAATAAGCACAATTTTTTTTCTCCACAACAAACAATGTATTTGCTTTTTTTTTTTTTGCAAATGCAACACAACAGAAATTACAGTAACCAAATCTATAATAGGATCTTATAGAAGATAGTAATCTGTCCACTAAAGGTTAAGAATTGAAGAACATTAATGTTTTTATGATAAAAACAAATTATTAATGTAATTGTAAAGTCAACTTACCAGTATCAATAGTAAAAAAGCTTAAGATAACAGTGAACACAAAAAGTGTACTGATAAAATCAAGGTAGAATCCA
Source organism: Vandiemenella viatica (assembly GCA_031002005.1). Lineage (NCBI taxonomy): Eukaryota > Metazoa > Arthropoda > Insecta > Orthoptera > Morabidae > Vandiemenella > Vandiemenella viatica. The sequence continues at coordinate 137,978,284 of JARYHS010008075.1, forward strand.
AAAGCTGTCATGCCAGCTATATTAATGTACCAAGCTGAAGTATGTAAATTCTAAAAAAAAAAAAAAAAAAAAAAAAAAAAAGATTAGAAATTAGTTTGAAGGCTTATTCTTTTTTAAGAAAATGCAAGATACCACGAGAAAAGCATTAGAAGCAGAACTACTTAAGGCTTCTTTTTAAGTTATAAGAGACTTAAAATACAGTAATTATTAACTACCATTACAGCATTATAGTTGCAAAATTCTTTTTTTATTCTTCTTGGAAGTGTGAGTCATGTGTTGTGAGTGTGTATGTGCAAGAGAGAGAGAGTTCACATACCAAATAATGTGTTGTGTAACTATAACTTTACCTAAACCATTTCAAAGAGGAGTTTTCACATCAAAAATTATACAGTAAATAACTTGAACAAACATTTTTTAAATAATAAAGCACTTTTTAACTCAAAATCTAACCATTATCATAAAGAAACATAAAATTTAGGAAGCCATAACCTTAAAGTCAATCCCATTTGTTCCCTCCATGTTCACAAAATAAAGCTTAAAATAATAATCAGTTTCAACTGAGGTCTTCATGGCCCAAAAATTTTATCAAGTGAGTTATATCAATTTCAAGTTGTATTTTGCCATGCGTTTGGGTAGAGGAGACAAGTGAATGAATGTTAGATCGAAAATTATTAATTAATGGAAAGAACTAAACCAGATTTAACTATAGTAGTATGTTGTCAGCTTGGTATTGCACATTCTGACTACAATTGGAGTAGATTTTAAGGGAAATTAGTAGTAATATGAGGAAAATCTTTTGTACAATAGGTGGAAAAGTTGAATTAAGTACAGAAAATAGGGAAAATTTCAAAGAAGAAGAAAGTGATAACAGAAAGTTTGAAATATATGGGAGAAAAATTAGGTTTCTAGATTCTAATTACCAGGAAATTGTTCCAAATTTCTTCGCCTAGATGATGATGTAAGAAATAGAAATTAAAAATTTAATAGACAGATTTTTTAGAAGTAAATGATCTATCAAAAAATCTAGCAAATATGTATAAATTACATCTTAAAATAAAAAAGATTTAGCTAGATATTATATTTATAAATTTTAGCTTGATTTCATGCACGATTAAGTTATGTTGCAATGTCAATTAATAAAAATTACACTTGGAGTAAGATGAGTATAGTAAAGCAACAAACATCACTTCTTAGGAAAAATGTTAAATTTATTATCTTCAAATCTTAGTGTGAGCATAAATATCTTAAAAGTTATCAGCTAAAATTAGAAACAGAACTTCTCACTATGAGAAATAAGTCTTTCCCGGCGTATGTTTGCTATATATATTTCACGGGTTTGCTGCCGGATTACATCTTTTGCTAACGATGAGCTTTCGGCGACTAGCACTGCCGCCATCATCAGGTCCGTTGTATCATAAGGAACAAACAGAACTACACTGTTTGTTCCTTACGATACAACGGACCTGATGATGGCGGCAGTGCTAGTCGCCGAAAGCTCGTTGTTAGCAAAAGATGTAATCCGGCAGCAAACCCGTGAAATATATATAGAACTTCTCACTAGAATAATGAGAAAACTATTTGATTTAAGATAGAAGTCATCATAGAACAAAACATTCAGAAAAATTGGAGCTACAACATATTGAAATTTTAGTCATATTTGAGCTAACTTTTTTCTATCTAAGCCACCCCTACAACTGCCTTATGAACAGCTAACATCAGTCTTTCATCACAGCTGGATATGTGTCAATTATCTCTCTGGAAAAACTTAGAGATATTTTCTCATGCAGGTGACAGAATTTGGTGGAATAGGGTATTATTGGGGAGTTAGATATTTTTTTATCAAGATATGTACTAAGTTTTTTTTTCTTCATCATTCAAATGATATTAGCAGAGTTTATTATGAGACAGAACTTCTGCTATACACTTTCACTAATTTTTGTGGAGGATGTGAAAGATTTCGGAATGTGATTTTAAATGAGTATATTGTTTTGATCTGCTGTCTTCATAAAGTGATGAGTATGTCTGATGCCTGTCTTACTCTGCAACCTGCTATGATTCATATATAAACTTTCTAGGGAATATATTCACCTTTATCTTCCAGTGACCATTTCATTTCATCATTAAGCAAACCTGTTAGCTATTATAGGGTTAATCTATTAGCTTGGCGACCAATTCATGGATTCTAGCATCTTCGGTATTGAAATTCACTATTTCAAAACTTCACAAGAAGTATATAAGTAATGGCCAGAGTTCATTATATCTTGTCTAGCTCCATGACAGACATTTTTTTCATGACATATGCTACTAAATCCCATAAACATCATCACCGAGCGTGGCGGTGAAACGGTTAGCATTCTCGCCTCGCATTCGGGAGGACGGCACTTCGAATCCCCGTCCGGGCATTCAGATTTGGGTTTTCCATGGTTTCCCAAATCACTCCAGGCAAATGCCAGGATGCTTCCTTCGAAAGGCCATGGCTGAATTCCTTCCAATTCCTTGTCCCCATCCTTGCCCCACCCATCCTTTCCCGTCTCTAAAGACCTCACTGTTAAGAGATGTAAAGCAGCTAAAAAAAAAAAAAAAAAAAAAAAAAAAAAAAAAAACATAAACATCAGGTCTTTGGTTCAACATCAAGATTGTTACTATTTATTTTTGTCAAGTTTATATCACAGTGCTCATTTCTTCTCATCTCTATACAGGGCCAGTGCTAGGATTCTCGGGCCCCGGGTAAGCGATGTTAGGCCCCTCTGCACCCCCCCCCCCCAAATATTTTTACTTTATACTTTTTTCGATAAACGCAGAAAATTTAATAAAAAAATGTTCAAAATTATTGGTGCAGATTTTAAAATTTGTCTTTGATTTCGATTTATTTAGGCACTCAGGCTGTCGGGCCCCCCTTTGGTGGCTCGGGCCCCGGGTACTTTTGCCCCACTTAACCCCCCCTAACGCCGGTCCTGTCTCTATATCAGTTTCTTCAAAACTTTATATATTTTTTGATTAAAGTACATTGTTTAGAATCATTGATAATAATGGCAAGGGCATATAAACAGAAAATCTAGCTGAGTAGTTCAACAAGAAATGAAAATTTACTAGAAATTTACTAGGAAATTTACTAGAAAATACAACAGATTATTAGTTAGTTAGTGGATCCCTCTCTATAGAAATGGAAATAACTACCTATGAATCTGTAGTTCCTACCGTCAAAGATAAATGTTGTGAGAAAAATGTTGAAGAATGTAGCTAGATGTATCTATACAACACTTAAAGGCTTGATAATTATCTGGAAAATAGTTTACAACCATCCTTGGTAACAGTGAGAGAAATAGTTGATGAAAATGATATTGTCAAAGTTCATGATCATGAGAAAGAGACATAAAAGAACAAAATTTGATTTTGAAGGGAAATATGAAGCTCTTGAATTGCTTGCAGAGGAAATTTCAAAATACTATTTGTATGTTAATGTTGACTATGTGCACGCAAGCTGCCAAAGTAGATATAAGGCACTTAAACATGATGAGAATATATTTGTTTTCATGTACATCATAAAAAGATTAAAGGAAATTAGTGACTGAACTTCTGAAGCAATGCAGTAACTTTCAGCTACCTCCAACAGCAGAAGAAATATCTGATACTGATGTACAAGAATTGTATGAAGAACTGATTATGTTTATCCGTGTATAAGAAGTAAATAATGGTTTTGTCTTGGGTATAAGATATATAATAGTAAAAAAACATTAACTGAAGTGTACCCCACTATCTAAGTAGTCCTGAGAATTATTGTCACCACCCCTAAAATGGTTGCATCCAACCCAAAAGAAGTTTTTCATGGTTAAAAAATATTAAAACATATTTGAGGAATTCGATGTCACAACATTGGTTTTAAGCCCTTTCTATTTGTTGAATTGAAAATGATGTAGCTCATTCATTAGGTTTTTGTGCTTTAGTTAAATATTTTAGTCCTAGGAAAAGCTACAAACATCATTTTTAAACCCCTGCATATATCTACATCTACATCTACATCTATACTCTGCTAATCACAAATACTGTGGGTGGTAGAGGGTGCTAAGCACCAATCCTAATTCTGTGCATTCCAATCCCGAACAGATCGAGGAAAGAAGGAATACATAAATGAATAAGTAAGGCATTTTATTTATCTAATCTTATCCCTCCTGTCATTGCAACATAAATAGGTTGGCGGAAGAAGTATTTCGTTGTACTCGTAACTTAAAGATTTTCGCATATTCTCCAGCAAATTCAAATGAAAACGATGTTGTCTGTCCGCCAAACAATCCCAGCCCAAGCCACGAATCAGCCCTGTGACACTTACGTAAGGACTGTAACTAGCAGTCTTCTCTGTACTTTCTCTAATGTGTGAATCAATCCCTTGCGATACGGATCCCAAAATTCCACAACAGTATTCCAAATGCGGACGCACTAGTGTTTTGTACGCTATTTCCTTTGTATGAACATTACAACTTCTCAAAATACGTCCTATGAATCGTAGTTTGGAATTAGCTTTGCCTACAACGGAAGTTATGTGCAAGTCCGATTTCATGTTGCTTTGCACTGTTACGCCTAGATACTTCAGGGAATCCACAGTGTCATCAACTGAATTGTTAACTTTGTACTCCTGAGCAAGCGGGGTCTTTTTATTACTTATGTGCATTGCCTTGCACTTTTTACAGTTAAGTATAAGCTGCCATTCACGGCACCATTCTGAAATAACATCCAGATCGTGCTGAATTTCTAAGCAATCTCAGAGCTCCTCACTTCCCTATAAATAAGTGCATCATCAGCAAAAAATCGCATCCTGCCATTAACGTTGTCACCGAGATCGTTTATAAAATTTAAGAAAAGAAGTGGTCCTATTACACTTCTTTGAGGAATGCCCGAAGTAACATCTAGTTTAGAAGAGGCTTCCCCATCTACAACGACATACTGTGACCGACCAGTTAGAAAATCGCGTATCCATTCGCAAATCTGATCAGATATACCGTACGCTCGGATCTTCGCTAAAAGTCAGTTGTGTATCTTTCAAGACATTTATACACTTCGGTTTATCCTTAATGATTTGACACCTTTATGTTTTTTAACTTTTAATCGCTTCTAACATAATACTTTAAAACTCAAACTGAATTTATTCATGACTTTTTTGTTGATCATCAGAAATGCCTACTTTCAATTCGCATACTTTACACAAAGGGCAAGGGACCCACAAATATCTGTCGCCCTGGGCCTCAAAATGGCTAAGGCCACCACTGGCTGATGAAAGAATATTTGTAGAAGAATTAGGAGTAGAACATGCAACAAAAAGGTGACCATGAACATAGTTTAGCTTGTGGTAGAAAAGAACATTTAATTTCCTGGTTAGATAGTTACAAATTTCTGAGCAAAATGTAGAATGGTTTATCTCAAATGCTGAAAGAATTAATAGTAAATATATATACAATGGGAATTGCATGAGTGTTTTTTTTTTTTTTTACTGAATAGATGTAAACAATATACTTTCACTGAAGAAGGCTTTACTATGACAGCCGAAGGCTTGGTGAAGGAAATAAAAATATGGTATCACCTGGAATATCTAGATATTACTGTAAAACCTGTTTGTCACTAGCCTCTTGCCTCCATGTTTGTAAGGGTTTATCATCTATTCTTCTTTATTTTAAGAAATTATTGACTACTAATTTTTATAAGATGAATCCAGCATTTTATTTTACATGTCATTTTAAAAAGAATATACCTACCATTTTTAAACATACAATCTAATAAATTTAGTTTTAATTTTTTCTTTCATATAATCAAGCATTCATTTATGTATTAATATCAAATAATAGGTAATTTTTATTGAGTTTATCAAATCCTGTATGTAAAATTTGTTTAAAATAATGTTTTCTACTGTTAGTTCTCTGTACAATGTTGTACCTGCAAGTTATCAAACTCTTTTGTTAACATTTCTTCTGCTGCTGCAGATCGAATTGTAGTAAGACCATTTAAAGAGGCTGATATATGTGAGAAAACGGGACTGCGAGCTGGAAGAAAATTGTACTGTAGTATATATAGAAAAAACGTAATATGTTTTATATCTTATTCATTATAAAATATTATTAAAGATATTATACAATTTAATTATGAGATTAATCAAAACTGAACATAAATCAAATATTAAAAATTACTAATCTAAACATAAACAATTAAAAATTAAAAAGATGTCACAAAAATACAACTAAACTCTGGAAATAATAGAAAATAGAAACTCTGCAAAAAGAAATATTACATCTAGATAATAATCAGAGTATATAAGAAATAATTTCTTGTTTAAAAATAATTTTTGCTCACAGATTAATAAGGCATTAAAAACTAGCCCTGAGTGCAATATACCACATTAAGAGTTTCAACTACATGTCATATGCATTTCTGTGTTTTCCACAGCATTAAAATAACTGAACTCCAAATAAATTTTTTGATACTGTATGTTATAGATAGAAGAGATTCTGCAATATTTTTTTCAATCTTGTTTATAATTCAGCTTATTGAAAATAAAATATTTTTGAATGTATGTACATAAATTTAATATCATTATCTTCATACATAGTATTTCTAAAAAGTTTTTTTTTCTTTGTCATAAGGAATTATCTCACCTCACACCTAACTGAAATCGATAAACGGATTTTCTTTCTAAATATTAAGGTATCCTGTTTGGTCACATCATACTTTAAGTAAGTAATTTTTCAATATTCGACCCTTAATGGGTAAAAATATCAAAATTTCTAAAATGTGCTTGTGTGCTTAGTACTTAACCAAAATGAAGTATGAATTTAAAGATTAATGTCTCTGCTTTGGGGAAATTGTGTATTAAGAAAGTAATTTTATGGAATTCTACCCTAAAAGGAAAAAGTCTTAATATTGCTACAACATATTTTTGTCACATGTCATTTATCTCCATTGATATCTAACCGATATTGATAAATAAGATATAATTTAAACATTAAGGTCTCCACTCTGGTCTCATCATATTATAAGAAAGGAATTTTTCGAAATTAGACTCTTAAAGGGCAAAAGTGTATTTCCATAATGTATTTTTTTATTTGGAGCAATTATCCACCTTGGTATTTACCCAAAATAAACAAGATCTCCAATTTTCACAAATTATATTTTTAAGAAAAGAATTTTAGATTTGATAATTAACCCTTTGACTGCTGACAGCGGATCGTCTACCTGCCGCGCTGAGGCCGGCTACCTGTGCTAAGTGATTATTCCTGGGGACGGAGTGGCCCGCACTGTCTCACATGCCCAGTGCTGGATGTTCCTGGCGTTACCTCTCACGGCTGATACACAATAAATACTCTCACTACATAGTTTCTCTGCAAATAAATTACTGCAGAATCAAACAATCATTAACCCTATTTTTCGTCACTAATAATTACATCTTGCTTGTAGTTTTTACTAGATTTTCGCAGCTTAGGTCGAAAGCATCGTGATTCTTAAATTTACCTTAATAGTTTACTGTTCTTTCCTGCATACCCGTTTATAACAACTGCAATTTTCTAGTGTTTTTGTTGAATTTTAAAGAGTGTAGATTCGAAGAAGATGCTAGAAATATTGTACTTCCACACTTATATACCGCGTATAGACCACAACTGTTAAATTAGAGATATTCGAACTTATACAGAGAGTTAAAGGCATCTGATTTTTCCTCATGCTATTCACGAATATAAAAAGACACCTGAAAATCATAATTGCACAAGCATCCTCCCCCACACACCGAAATTTGGCTTGTGGAATATCCTTGTAGATGTAGATTCCCAAAACATCTCGATGTTGACTGAATGTTTGCTGCGCTTTGTAATTACCCGATTATACATAATTTTGTTTCTTTGATGAAATTTGTTCCACATAAGTACTCAACAGATTTTTCAACATTTCAAAGCTGTGAAGTGTCTGTCCATTACTAGGCGAGTTAAAATAGGGCGGGGGGGGGGGGGGGGGGGAGGGTTTTTTTGGAGGAATCTCACAAAACTTCACCAAAGTAACAAAGAGCGGTATCTGGACATAAGTTCACCAAGAATTGCGGTATTTAGAACATCTCTGGTCCAATATGAGCTAATTTTCAATTTTTTTCACACGATGCATCAGATGACAAATAGCTATGAAACAAAAGATTTCATCATATTCAGTATCTTTCCACTTTGATATTCAAGAATGCACTGATTCTGGAATATTCTCCATAGTGGTTATATAAAAATGATTCTTTTCATCAGCTATATATTTCATCAGTTCTTCTGTAAAAAAATAACATGAAAACCGACAGAATATTTGGTACATTCCCTATTTGACACACATGTCCCGACAGCGTATCATGAAATGTGTGACTAACTGGACGAAAATCATTTTCTTTCCAGTCAGATTTATCACTAAGACGTAATTTCTTCGTAAGCGTTTCATTATCACTTTCTGATTCTTCAGAATCAGAACAACTAACATCTCTTGTTGAAACATGAGACTGCATTGTCACCCCTGCTGATGAGTATGGTTTACTACAGCCTTCTGATTCTGTGGAAAAGCAATCACTTCCATCAAAATCAAGTAGTTCATCCTCGGTATCACTCCTCGTAAGAATCTCCATGATTTCTTCCTCAATGCACCCATGACGTCTTGCCATTTTCTTCATAAAATACAGGACACAAAGAAGACTGATGTAATTTCTGTTGAATAGTGAACTGTAGAGCAACACCTAGGCTCCCTACAGACAAACATTCGGACGATAAGCTAGCGACCAGAACTGCAAAAGGCTATTGAGAAATGGGTCGTGAAGTCCGCTGTACGACTCAGGAAGCGGCGCGTCTATATTTGTCATCAGCACTCAGGTAGCAGCAGGCGGGTGCGGCTTAACTCATCAACAGCACTCAGAGAAAAACCGGCGGCTGCGTCTAAACTCGTCATTAACACTCAGGGCCAGCAGGCAGCATGACGTGTATACACCTCAACAGCAGTCAAAGGGTTAAAGAACAAAAGTATAATTATTTCCATTGTGTATTTTTCTATCACAAGCCATTTTATCTTCCTTGATATCTAATTGAAATAAATAAATGAATTATCATTTTAAATATTAAAGTCTCTGCTTTGATTATATAACATCTCAAGAAAAGAAATTTTCTGAATTTTGATCTTAAAGAGTAAAAACATTATTATTAACATAATTTTTTGATTGTTTGTTATGAGCCACTTATCTCCCTTGTAACCCAACCAAAATCATTTATATGAGGTATCATATTATGGATTAAGGTCTCCATTTAGGCAACATTATAAATTTAGAACAATTTTTTTTTTGTTGGAATTTGACCCTTTAAGGAAAAAAGTAGTAACAGCAAAAGTCATAATTGTAAAACAGTTCAGAGCCAAGCCACTAGATAATTGCAGCACCTATCACAGAGCTATTAATAAACTGAACCACTGGCATCAACAACTATTGAGCGTGCTAATGCTAGATAGCAGCACCACATATCACAGAGATATCAATAAACTGTGTGTTTTTCTTTACAATAAGTAGCTTAGCTTGACACACACACACACACACACACACACACACACACACACACATATATATATATATATTTACTGATACTTTTCTATTTAGCTACACAATTCCTATGTAAACATATTACTGAAGAAATTTTTCTAATTTGCTATGATCAAATCAACATATTATAATTTTTTTTAATGAATACCATAAATTCCTTTGTAGACTAGAAGCATTATTGAAATTTTTTTTGTTTTTGCCTTCAGATAAATGTTTTCTTAGAGGCTTCTCAAATTTTGTAAGAACATTGTTTGAAAATTACTTCATATTTTGTAATGCGTGTGTAACTTGTATCCTTTCTGAACATAGTATTATTTTATATCATAAACAAACATTTTTTAACTTTATATTCACAGCAAAATGTAAGCTTCTTAAAATCTTTATAATCTTGTAAGATTGAATTTAAGGACAGAGGAACAGAGTCAGTGTGATATTCACTACTTTTTAAATATATTAAAAAATGTAAGAATGAAAACATAGTTCAGGAGAAAATTTTTCGATGTTGTATTCTTACGAGTTCACTGCTCTTTTAACTAATTTTGATCATGTGTTGGCAAAATTAATATTATATGACAAGAGCTTATCTATGAGTCATGCTGCGAAAGTATTAAAATGATACTAATACCTACCATAAATAAAACAAAGAAAAAAGTTGAGGATACATATCTGCACCATTAGATGTGGTCCTCAGAGCAAATGAAGTATGGTATTGTTGAAACTGAAATTCATGCAATTAAATATTGCCTTACATGATAGTGTCATTACATGATGTTTATATCCTAACTTTATCAAAACTGCAAAATATAATTACATTTTATTATTTTAATACTATTGCAACAGTGATTGTGTACTCACTGATTCCTTCCAAACGTCTTATGTCCTGTGCTGTTTGAAGATACATGGAGCGCAACTTATAAAACAGTGGTCCAATAATAATTACCACTACCAGAAAATAATAGTTTACGACAATTATCATTGTAAGAATACCACTCATTACCAAGAAAATCTGCAAATTTAAAATGATTAATATGTATTATCTGTACAAAACACATATAAAATTAACACAATTCCTGTATGATAGTGCATTAAAATGAAAAATTTAAGTGAGAAATATAAATTATAATTACACATTGGAACTGAACTGTTGTTTATTCTTCTCTATTGTAATTTTCTCATTTTTAAAAATACTGTATTCTCAGTGTCATAAAGAATTAAATGTTACCAACACAAAAATTTCTACACAAATCAATGAAAATAATTAGTTCAGTAACAATCTGCAATCAGGAAACAATGTCAAATGTTAATAATTTAGCATGTCATAATAATTCTTTTGTTGGTTACCTGAATTGCATCTAGCATAGCCATGGGTAATTGTTCGTCTATTGCTCCCATGTCTTTTGAAAAACGGTTGAGCACCCGACCTTTAAAAAAATAATAATAATAATAATACTTAAATCTATGTTTCAGAATAATTATTTACATGAAATGCATCAAATTTATTTATTTTTTTACTGAACTACACTAATGAGGCTGAGTTACACTATTGACCTTCAGGAATTATATGTTTTTTAAAATGACATATTCTAGCTTAACATTTTTAAATACTTACGTGACATGAAGTAAGTGTATTAAGAGAGAGAACTTTTGAATAATTTCTAACTCTTGGCTATATAATATTTTATAAATTGAAGAAAAAGGGAAGTTTTATTAGAGATGGCATTTTTTATTATACACTTTTAAACACAAGATATGATCTTATATATACAGTCCAGGCCCCATATTGTTCTCCTTTTAACAAAAGGCTAGTCCCAAAAATTTCTATATCATGTGTGTTTTTGTCTTCTAGTGTGTTCGCATCACACATTCATCACTTAAAGGTAAGTGGCAGCTCATTTCCCTATCCTAATTTGTTATTCTTATTTGCTACTAAGCTCCTTTAATACATATACAGCTAGCTGCCAGCCTCTAAGGCAGCTATCTCACTCTTTTGTTAAAGAAGGGTCATGAGCCCAAACACTACAATCTGTATATGTGTATGTGTTTTTTTCATGTTCTGACTCCTCAGCACCTTCATCTTTGGTAAGCACTTTAAACCACTTTTGTTCCCTAACAATATATATATATATATGCATATAATCCTTACAAAGCACTGAGTGGTATATTGTACATACATGTGGTGGGTAAATTCAGTAGTCTATTAGCAAATGTAGAAATTTTATTTTAGTTACCGGTTGTGATAAATTAGAATCAACAGAAATTTAAGTGTGATCAAGAATAATCATATTCCCTAGAGGCTTTTTCCTACTTTTAAATTACATGAATTTTTGCTTTCAATTTTTTCAGTGTTTGAGATTATTTATTCCTATGTGCATATTATTTCCTTATGTGCATAAAATTTTTTCCCACTTCCATACATCTGATTTATGGTTGTATTATAGCTACCACTTGTAAGGTAACTGAAATATGTTGTAAATTTGTTCTCAGAACCGCAAGTTAAATTGAATAGCATTGCATACCATTTTTAAAGTCAGTTACCCTGTTAATTCAAGCTAGAAATCAGGTTTTTACAGTTTTGAGGAAGTATCTGAGCAAAGCAGTATTTTCTATTGCATCATCCTCAAGCATTCATCTGGAACGATATTTCAAAATTTAATAATAAATCAGAGAAAACAGGTAGCGACTTCATAATCACTCAGTAGATATGTTTGAATACATAGACTTGACTAAAGCCACTTTTAGATTAAGAACTGTAATAGCTTAGGAAATATTAATTAGTTAGTTTCTGTTTTTAATTGATGAATTTTATATCACCTTTTTGAAAATAGTAAACATTCCTTTCTTGATATAAAGTGAAAGAGAATTTTATTAGAAGTAAAATAAAAGTTATTTTAGCATTGTAACTATAAAATTGTAAAAGTTATTAACAAGATTTAGAGATCTCAGATTTTTTTTTTTTTATAGCCAAACTATTAAAACTATGAAATTTTTTATAAGTTCAAAATCAATACTTTTTTTTATAAATGTAGATACTGTCAAAGTTTCAGAGTGATAAGGATAGTTTCAGTTATCAAGGTCATATATGTGATACAATCTTCAAGCGTGAGATCGGACATTTGATCAGTTGATCAGGCTACTTCTGTGAGAAACCAGGAAGATGTCATGTTCCCACAGGTGTATCTATATTTATCAGTCACAGGGTTTCCTCATGGCCAGTCTGTTTCAAGTCATCTAAGCAGAACCATGCTGCATGATGACATTTTAGCATGATTTAGGCATTGCACAGTCTTGCAGATTCAGTTAGAGTGACTATGTTGCTTTGAGGTAGCATATTACGCCATGTGGTGCGACAGAGTAACTTGAGTATCGGTCATCGGCAGGCAAGTTGAACAATAGGGGTATGTGATGAAATTTTATCTGCTCTCATGTATCAGTTAGTTGTATTTTGAACAATGGGGTTTGGTCTGGCTTGATTGGTTAGTTGAAACTGCAATTTTTATCTTTGGAGCCATTGTCTGAAGCTAATCTAGTTTTGTGGCTTTTAAAATTGAATAATATAGTGATTCTCTACCAGTATAGACAATTGACATTTATTTTCTGTTACCTATTCTAATTTGGGGTATAATAAAGCTAGGTGGCGACCAAGTTAATGTTGCAAAGTATGAACTAAGATAATCCAACACATTATCACGGTTACTGTTGAGACTAAAGTTTGCACTCACCCAAATGCAACTTTAGGTCTTACACAATACTAATTTTTCTCCTAACATCCATCCAAGCCTCATTACAAATATACCCATTATAGAACAGACACTTTCCCGGCGTATGCTTGAAATGAAGTCTTCACGGGTGTACCGCCTGATAGTGTTTGAAAACATGATATTTCGACAACTAGCTCCATTGTCTTCATCAGGTGACTTCCTATACTGTCCCTGGGACAGTATAGCAAGTCAGCGATCGCCGAGCATGTGTACAACCATGGCCACAGTGTTAACTTCAACAATGTTACGATATTGGCGAGGACCTCATACTTTTGGGATTCCATAGTCAAAGAAGCGATTGAAATTCGATTGGCTGATACCTACAACAGAAATAGTGGGCTATGTCTTAGCAAGGCATAGGAACCAGCCTTGGAAACTCTCTGCAGAGAGTGTGGAATGCATGTTCAGCAACTACCACAAATGGTGCAATATTAACTTTCTCAGCCCGCAACGAACAACTATAGCCCCACCCACTCATTGTCAGCCACCAGGCTCGGGTGTCAGAGAGAGCCATTGGCCTATATAAGGAGGTGCGGCATCTGGGCTGTCTCAGTATCCGATGGTCAGCCGACCTGTGCAGATGTCTGATGAAGACGACGGAGCTAGTCGTCGAAATATCATGTTTTCAAAAAACTATCTGGCAGTACACCTGCTAAGACTCCATTTCATACCTTTTATAGTCACAATGAAACTACTGTTAAACGATAATGACAAGGAATTACAAGGTAAATAATCCATCACTTATCACAGATGAAGGCAGAAGAGGGAGGACACAAACAACCTTTACAAAGGTTTGATAAAAACCTTACTCATATACTAAGTGAGACACATGGGAAAGGAAAAGATGTGTATACATCCAGAACTTCCACATGAATTATTATGGTAGTTATCAATGTGTACTCATATTTCCCCTTGCCTTATCTCTCACCACTTACTTCATTTAGTTTTTTTCTGAAACATTCATGCTTTTGTGTGCGTCCTGGATATCCTGCTTCTTCTCTAGTAAATGATAGGTTATTTTCCCTAGCCTTCCTTATATCTATTCGGGAAGAAGGTATAACTTTTCAAGGAAATAATGAAGATTTGATTAATGGATTTGAGACACGGAGACAACTGGGCGATGGATACGAGGGTATGGGTGATTTTATAAGTTCAAAGAAAAGGTTTTGTAGATGACTAATAGAATTTATCATATTTTTATTCAATTAACAAACGAACTTTACGGTTTGTCATATTTTGAAAATTACTTTTATTTATCATACACTACTATGAAACAAAAACATTAATTTCCATGCTTTTCATAAAATTTTGATTGTTTTATTCTGGATGATTTTATTTTTTATTATTTTTATTTAGTGAAAAAAGTGAACTTTCAGGGAGCATTTAAAAATCAGGGGCTCCAGGCTACTATCTAGTCGTGCTTAGTCCTACCTTTTGGGTAATCCAACACTGCTTGTAGATCAACTCATCGGTTTTTGATTAATCACTAAATTTTTACTGTTTGTCAATTTTAAAACATTTATCATTGATTAATTTCAAAATCATTTAATTAATCCGGCAGTAATTGAAGGTAATGAGACTTTCACACGTTACAAATATTTATATAGCGAGATTCTTACACTGAGCTGAAACATACAGTGGCGGATCCAGGGAAGGAGAGGGCTAGGGGGCTTACGCGCCCCCCACCACCAAAAGCACCAAGGTCACCCCCGACGACATGGAATTTGGGAACCTTTTTTTATGCTGTTCTTATAAGGGCGGCATTCTGAAGTAGTAAGCCCCACAAACCAAATCCTAGCAACCCCCCCCCCCCCCGATCAAACCTAAATCCTGGATTTACAACATTTTGTTGTTGTCACTACCTGAGGAAATCACTTCGGCCGCCACTGGCGCGCATGCAAAATTTCTGTGTTGAATTGTTTAGAATAATTGCTGATCATTTGGTGCAGAATTTGTACAAGCATATTAATTGGCTTTGCATGGTTTTTAGGCCATTCTCATATTGTTTGAGCAGTTATGTATGATTTTGTGTAATTGAATTGATATTGTTTGTTATGTTGGTAAATAATGTTTTTACTTTGCCAGTCCTCGATTATTTTGACACAAATTTAAACACCCATAAAAAAATTATAGGTACCACTATGGTGGTAGTAAAAATTTATCCCATTAAAGATTCTAAGAAGTTGGTATTTTATGTGATGTGAGTAACCATTATCTGGAGTATTTGGCTAGTATGTTTTAAATAATTGCATTTCATATTGAATGACAGAATTTTTTTTTGTAATGGAAAAGTTTGTAAGTAAAGTAAAGTTTCAAAAACAAATATTTAGTGGATATATTTCATGATTACCTACATTTTAATTACACTTTCCCTGAGTTTTAATAAACTACTTTGTTTGTTTCCTGCAGTCAAAAAAATTCTTAGGTTGTGTTGTCACTTGGTTCCTGCAACTACTACAGAGTACACAATGTAAACATTGGAGTCTATGCTCATAGGATGAATTTCTGTATGTTGTCGATAAAAAACAAAGAGCAACATATAAATTTGAATGAATGTCACATTAAAACTTTTTATTTTCAAAATTCAGAAGAAAACAGTAAGAAAAACGATTAATCACAAAACATGGGAATGTTTTAGACCCTTATTTAAACATATGAATACTTTCCCACTACCAAGCATTTACATCTTTGAAACCATTCTGTTTTTTTAGAAATAATGTCACAGGTAAAGATGCAGCTCTAAAATCAAATAAGAGGTATATGAACATTACACAAGGAAACAATCAGATTTGTATATTATGCATAAAAAACAAAAATGTATCAAAATGGAACATTTCACATAGGGATTAAGCTTTCCAATAAATTATCCCATAATATAACAGCAACATCAAAATTTGAGGTTTTCTGGTTAGCCAAGCAATGCTGTGGCAGAGGCAAGTGTAACAAACAATTCAGCTATTATTCTGCTTACCAAAGTTTTGATGTCCAACTTCCACATTTTATTAAAGTGGGTTGCATTTAGCATTTTCCATTTTACTTTTATTTTTTGTGTAATTTAGCATATTAAAATTTATTGCTCTGAAAACTCACCTGAAGGATTTGTATCAAAAAATCTCATAGTCCCCTGCAAAATGGCATTAAACATTCTGTTGTGGAGCCCTTGGGATGAGTTCATAGTCACTCTGAAGAATACAAGAGATCTTAGGATTGTAACTGATATACACCCAAATATACAAATTGAATATATGATGAGACACATATCTGTCGAATATAAATTGTCCAAGTATGATTCATATACCCCAGTACTGTTAAGCGATGTATTTTTAAAGTCACTGAGAGTGTCACTAATGCTTATCATAGGTGAAACAGTCTCTAATGATACAGTTTCAATGTCAGTTTGACTCCATTCCAATTGGCCTAAAGAAGTGTTGTTGAGTAACAGGAATTGTTGGTCAAGTTCATTTTGAACTGTATTGTCATCTGTTCTTAATGTTAATTTTTCCATCATATACATTCGTAACTGTTCTTGGCTGGTCCTAAAATGAAATAATATAATATTATGAACAACAAAGGTAAGTACTTAAAAATAAAACATATATATAAAAACTTTTCAAATTTTTGCAACAAGTCAAAAAAATAAAAACAATGTATTTTAAAATTTTAATAAAATTTGGCAACCATGAATTGTAATTCAATCTTTCTGTTTAAGATCAAAGATTATCAGATAAAGTAAAAAAGGATAATGAAATCAAAGAAACTGGTGTTAGACATTGAAAATAAAAAAGGATAGGGAAAAATAACCCACCACAGATAAAGGCAGTAACCACACCCACCTGCATATTTCATCTTTGTTTCATTCATGTTGCATGTAATTATGTTGCTACATCTTTCCCCCTGCCATATGTCTCACATGCATGACTAACATTACTAACCAAGATATTGTGAATTCTATTTGTGTTCACATGTTTATCTCACCATCCTGCCTTCATCTAAAGTGAGTGATGAGTTATTTTTCCCAATCTTATATTATAAATCAACAAAACAGAATTCATAAGTAATCATTTAAAATCTTTCTGACATTATTAACATTAGAAGATAACTAATGCTTCTTTCATTTATTAAAATTTTATATCATTATTAACAGTAAAAAATAATCAATACTCCTTTCATTTATGATTTAGGTTTATGGTTGGTAATAACATCATGTAGTGCCCAAAAAAAAAAAAAACTTGTTATATTAAAACAAAATTGAAATTCTATTTAAAAAGCATAAAAAAGCATTTTCAGTGTCAAAAGTAACCACTAGGGTTCAGATCTTTATGACCAAAAAAAAAAATAATTAAAAAATAGAGAAACATGCAAGCAAATATGACCCTAAAAATCGGTAAATATGTCCTAAAATGATAAAATATGACCAAACAATTAGATTTACCATACATAAAAACATGCACAATTATATATCAATTATTTTATCTAGTAGTGTTGCTTTCAAATAGATAGTATAATTTGCTTCTGTGTACTCACTGCACCATTGGAAATTAAATTTTAAACCATTTTGTTGAAGTCACTTTTACTACAGATAATTTACAAAATAGAACTCCTTCATCTGTACTAAAATACTCCTCTCATTTACATAACTTTGCACTTTCAGAAAATTTTACTTTTGGCATGGGTCGCACTGATCCATTGCAGATTTAATGATGACTGAGTATATTTCATTGAGATATTGATTAACGCAGATTGACACAGGCATGCTTCTGCTCCATTGGCGAGATTAAAACGTGGGCGGAACATTACGTTTAGAGAGTGACAATAAAGAATCAATTTAGTTCTATGCTGGCGAATTCTGACCACAGTGAAAATTAGTCTTCCCCCCACATGTATAGCAGAAGTACATTTCTGTGAAAAATTATCCTAATTTCTTCTCATCTATATCTAGTGAATTCCTGGTACTATTAAAAAATTACCAGATTTTTCCTCAAAATATAACCATATGACAATAAATATTACCGAAATATGATGGAAACTAGGAAAATGCTCTGAATATGTATTTATATGCTATATAAAATACATTTAAGTGCAATCAGAAATATTGAATCGATGTTTAATTCAGCATTTCAGCTCAATAAGAAGGCAGGAAAAAAATATGACTTGTCCTAAAGATCCAACCTCTAGTCATCACATAGAAAAATGCAAATGTAAAGCTGGTGTTAGTGCAGTGGAAGAAAGTTATAAATTTATCATCCGGTGTTGGGCTTTCATTTTTATTCTTGTGAGTCTTCTAATGTTATTATGACCTAATGACATGAATTAACAGGCATTTAACCCTTTCACGGCTACAAGTGCCGAGCCTCCTGCCTCCCCGGTGGCTGGGGCGAGCGGACCCACCGTGTGCCTGGCCGGCGGACGGCTGAGTGGTCCGACAACCGCTGCAGGCTACGGCCGCTCTGGGCTAATCGCGCGTTCGTAGCGCGCTTACAACTACTCTTCAGTAATACTGCTTATAAAATCATTTTCACACTGTACTATCTCAGCGATTGAAGTTTCTAATGACCAGGAAAGAGTGTTTTAAAATTAACCCCTGTTTCCTTCTGTAAGTTTATTCTGGACAGAGACAAAGAAAAAGGTAATTTAGGAATATGTTGAGAACTTTTTTTATTTGTATTTGGAAAATTCTTTACCATGACATTTTGCACTACTAATATATAATATAAGCTATTAAACGTTCATTAACATCAGACACACACATTTCAAGATAGATAGTTTTAAAGTGAGCAGTTCCTAGCAAAGGTGCCCTAAAACTCGGACACTTCTTGGTACAGTCGTCTATAAGATACAATTATTGATCTTTAAAACCAAATTGTCTCATATACCCTGACGCAGAATTAAACACGCGATATACGAGTATAACTCATTTTGTGATAAGCCTATAGGTCAGTTTGCAGTTAAGGCCTAAACTAGATTCTGCATAATAAAATGCTCGACAGTAAGTGTCTTCCTGCTTCATGCTTCGCGGAATTTATTTTTTGTTTGATCTACAATGAGACGTATATTCACAAGGATATCTTGACATGTGGTGGAATTGCCACTGAAGTGCAACAAATGCAGGATCAACTTGTACCGGTCCCTGGCCATTATGTTAGAATATATTGGTGTTTTAAGCAAAGAATCTTTCGAACAATATTCATTTACTTCTAGGCATAAGCAGAGAACACGCTAGGAAGCAATAAAATTCTGCTGGCTCTATAGGTTTCCAGCGTGCTAATCTACTGGGTGCAGTCATCATTTTTTCAGTGATAAATTTATAATAATTATTGATCTGTGTACAGATGGCAGAAACAAATTCCATGGACATGAAGTACAAAAAGAAATCTAAATAACTTGCTGACTCTTCGAAGTCTACTTTCAACCCGCTAAATGTGTTCACAAAACGGTGTCGTTTCGTCACAGGATGATTCTCTGACCAGTCATACTTTCTTTTTCCCGACGAAGTTTCACTTACTTCATTTCCTTTTCCGTCTTCAGAGGAAGAATCTTCTGTTCGTGATGTCGAGGATTCAGCATTACATCCAGACGTATCCAACTCTTTGTCGGAAGAAAGCTCTGAAGTATCACTACAATCTTCGTCGCTACTATTCATGAGGATATCCATGATTTCCTTGTCCGATATACTGCGTTCCCACATGGCAAAGGCTACAAATGCGAATGCTGTCGTCTCACCAGAAGAAAAAAACAGAACTGGCCGAATGTTAGACTCGTAAGCAGTAAGGGCCCAGGGGAGGTGAAAACTAAAGTGTTTTCCTACAGAAAGTGCAGAGTATAACAGTGTTTTCAGAAATTCTCAGTATTCTCAGAAATGTGGTCAACAGCAATTAGCCGTTTACCTGCTTCTGAGCTCGGGCGTATATGTATGCCGTTAGCCGTCAGGACTTCCCGTCTGCCGGGCGTACATGTATGCTGTTAGACCGTCTGGTCTTCCCGTCCGCTGGGCATACATGTACGCCCATAGCCGTCTGGTCTTTCTAGCGGCAGGGCATACATGTATGCCTGTAGCCGTGAAAGGGTTAATGTGGAGCACTAGTTGACGCAAAATACATTGAGTATTCCATTTCAGAAATTGTTTTTTACTTCAACGTTCCTCTATTCACAATGCCAAGACTGTCAGAGAAAATGTAATTTCTGCCATTAACTCCTTCCATGAACCATGAAGTGTCTTACAATGTCAACAAGATAACAAAGGCAAGTGATGTATGCATCAAGTTGTTAGTTTTGACAAGGAGGGTACCTTTTTAATTTTATACAATTTAATCTAATTGTGATAGAGTTCACGCTCCGATGACAATTATCTACACATCAATTTTTCCTCCCTTACTGTATCCACCTACTTTTGCACTTTACAAATTTCAACTTTAAATTGTTTAAATGTTTATCATAAATTCTTCATCAATTCTCTTGGAAACTTATTCTAATCATGAGTCCCTTACCTACAAAACAAAATCATCCTACACCCTTTGTCAGGGAACCTAAAATTTTGTTACTTCATCACCATATTTGTTTATAGAGCATTTATTTCAATTCAACAACATTGCAGATCATGTTTAAAGTCATTTACTTAGATAATTCAAGTCATATTTCAGAGTAAACAGTTGTATAATGTCAGAACATAGTATTAACATATCTGGTATATTGGATTCGGAATATTTTGCAAAAGAAAATTTTACCTTTACTCTCAGAGCTATTTCAGACTATAACGAGCGAAATGAGATAATAACCTTCCAGCTAGGAAATTTCCTTCAAGAGAAATGAGACTTTGAAATTTGGGACTAGCAGGAAAATTTTATGACACAATAACACATTTAATATTCTAGAATCCACAACTTTAAAAAATAGTAAAACAGTCCATAGCCTAAATGAAGCATAATTATGGCTTAAACATCATATTAAATTTTGAGAAAGTAGGCTGAAGTTTAAAGGATGTTTGGAGAAGATTTGGAAAATTGGGTATCGACAGGTTTTAGGAGACGAAACTTTCATTGAAGGTTTTATGTTTAAATGAAAGAGGATTTTTTTCTAGGCAAGAAAATGCAATTGGTTTTTGAATTGATGCAATGTTCAGGCAGATATCTAAAAAATAAATAATTACAATTCTTATCACGATGGCGGTTGCTGCCCATAGTTTTGAAAGAATTCAAAATATCAAAGGGAAAGAATAAAATTGTAAACCAAAAGAAAAGACATTTAAGAGCTGTTGTTACAGTTGAAGAGTGATAATTTCTTATAGAAAATGGGATGTGAAAATGTGAAAAACATGTTTTAGAGCCGTATGTTAAATTGTTCAAAAGATTTTAATTTTGAGATGAAAATTCTGCTTAATAATTTTGATTCAAGCTGATGGAGAGTAGTAAACAGTTGGATCATAATGTCAAATGAAAGAGTAGAAAATTAGAATCAAGGCAGAAGTCATTTCAGCTTGATAGCTTTAAAAGTTTGATAGTTAATATTTTTGGAAATTTTGGAAAATAATTTTTTATGGCTAAAGTATGATAGCTACGTAAAATTTGGTTAGTATTGAATTTAATGTTTGCAAGTCTGGCTATCCCCTGTAGAAATTTCAGAGTGATAGGAATTTTCTGAATGACCACAGTTTTGGGAGGTCATAAGAGAGCATGGCAGGTTACATTTTTTCTATATTCCAGGAAGTCACATTGCCTGAGAAAGCAGAATAATGTTCCTATGGGTAGCTTACTTATAGGAGAACTGGGGACTAGCCGGAGGCGGTCGTTGAAAATCACATGGGTGGAACGCACGTCTGTCATGTTAGTACTAAACGCAGGTAGACCAGTCGGGTGAGACACGTGACCTAATGGCAGAGTGATGTTCGGTGCTCCATCTAAAATTTTGTTTCGCAGTGTAACATTTCACTTATCCTTGTGTGACTGAAATCCAGTTAGGATAGGGAAAATAAACAGTTACCCATCACTTACCACAGATGAAGGCAGTAGGGCGAGACACGTAAAAACACAAAAACAAAAGAATTACACAATATTTCGACTTAAGTCTTACTCATGTAGGAGGCGAGACATATGGCAGGGGGAAAGATGTGGTCACATCCGAGCCCGCTTCATGTGGCGGGCTCGGATGTGAACACATCTTTCCCCCTGCCATATGTCTCGCCTCGTACATGAGTAAGACTTAAGTCGAAATATTGTGTAATTCTTTTGTTTTTGTGTTTTTACGTGTCTCGCCCTCCTGCCTTCATCTGTGGTAAGTGACAGGTAACTGTTTATTTTCCCTATCCTATCTTATTTTCAGTGCCTCGCGGCAGTTTCTTTGTTTCCTTTATCCAATTGAAATCCAGTTAGGGTGTTTATGAGGGTTTGTCTCGATTAAATTACTTACCACTACGTGCAATCAATTTATTTGGTGATGATTTCTCATACCCAAAGATTGTTTGAACTTGTAAAATTATTTCTCAAGAATATAGTGATGTTTGAATTTTAAATTAGAAACAGTGACTTTTATGAATGTACCTTTCCATAATTGAGTTTATTCAACATGGTGGCAATCGCTAACTGTAGAACAATCCAACTATCCAAGGCATAACACAGTTAAAGTTGATCACTAACTGTTTATCACTAACCCCAGCAAATGTTTAATCCTCACACCTTGTGCCTGGAATTAAGTGCCAGTTTGTGGTCATGGTCATCTTGCTCCTTCCACACATTTCACCAATATAGTTCAACACCTCATCACCAAGATACACCTTTCTACATTCCTATAACTTCTTCACTCTCCTCCTGTCTTCCAGTGAATCCCATTGCAACACAATTATCATTTCAGCTACTGATTGTATTCTGTGATAATATCCAGAGATACATCTATCAGCCCTCTTTGCACTCCCTCCAACTCCTGTATTTGATACCCAAAATGTGAGTCCCATACAACTCCACAATACCCAAGCAATGGTCTGACCAATGTTTTGTAACCTAATTCTTTACTTATCTTCTACATACTCTCATCACTCTCTCCAACAAGTGCAGTGAAATTTGGAATTGTTGGGGTAAGTGTAAGCACCTTAGCATTTTAGCAAATTCAAGTTCCTTAGCTTCAGGAGTGAGGGAGGAAGTAAATTCTCAGTAAGCAGATAGTTTTCAGTGCATACATAGGTAATGGGAGCGACGTTTTATGTAGGAAGCTGATACCACAACCTAACTCACTAAATAAAGCATTTTAAAAGCAGTAAAGACCTCCAATATTTAATAAAAGCCCTAAATGAACTTTCTATAATAGTAAGAAAACATCATTTATATTGAAAATAAGATAATTCCTAGTAATTCAACTTCTTCACAATAAATTTCTGCCATATGATAATTTTACTATTTCTAAACCATTTGAAAAGCCATAAAGTAACTCAACATTTAATAAAAGTACTAAATCAACTTTTTATGATAATAAGGAAACTCTTAAACTAACCTGGAATAGTAAAATCCGTTATTGAACCATTAGTAAACAGTAGATTTTTGATACGTCACCATTTCACTATTTCTGAACACTTTCGAATGAAGTAAAGTAATTTTAAAATAATAATAATTCCAAAGAAAGCTAAATTCACTAAAATTCCGCAGTTTATGAATGTGTAAATAACTTAAATAAATTTTTAAACACTTCGATAAATGCACTTCACTTTTAACAATTTTTATCACAGACTCCTAGACAGCTTCCAAACTAAAAAGTAGTTTTCCAAAAATCTAGTGTCACATATTTTAATTTCACATCATTCCATGCAGTAGAACAGATTTTATAAACATTTTAAAGATTATTTCGTCACTAAATCCATGTGCTTCACTTAGGAATTAATTGTCACCAATAAAATAACTTTCAAAACACGTAATTCAACTCAGAGAAAATTCTGGTAATTTTTCCTTTTCGATATAAACAATACCTAAAAAGTTATTAACATAAAACCATATCACTTCTAAACCGTTAATTTACCAAATCTTGTCTAAGCTGTAAAATCATTATCGGGTCACCGATTTTAACGTAAGTTACACCATTGAACTTGTTAATTTTTGTAGAATATTTTGACACTAATTTTATTCAGAAACTTGCGGTTCCATGAAATTCAGAGAAAACTTAATAAATTCAAATGGTCGGGTTAATCCCCTACTTCAGAGATTTGTATCACCACACGGAAATTAAACAAAACTTTAAAACTAATCACTCTAAATTTCCTACTAAACTGCCATTGGACTTCTAATAGACCTTGCCAAAGTTTTAACACTATTAATAATCTGGGTCGTCAAATAAATTCCACACACTTTTGGTCTCGCGGAAACGAAAAGATGTTATACAGCTGCTTACATCACGGATTTTGGTGATTCCTATAAAAGGATGCCGCCACCATCATACTTTGTCTTTCTTTCAATTTTGTCTTGTCTTTAACTCGGGAGTGTTATGTGAGTAAACTTGCGTTAGTATGCGTCGGAGCGGGAGGTAGCTGGTTGAAAGTTGGCGCGTCTCAGTGGCCATGTTGGAACATCAGTGTGTTAATCTGCGAATATAATGTCTACTTAGAACTTTAAAATTTTCAAATGGGTGTTTGGTAAATTTTCTCTCCACAATCTGCAATGTTTTGGAAACGTTTGTTCGATCGCCTACTCAACTGTATAATGCTAATTTTGAACTTGTGATTTTTTAAAAATAAACTTCAAATTTTCCGAGCAAAGTGGACTTGTGATTTCATAGTAGACTTGAAACCTTTTCTAAGTTTGTGGTTTGAACAAATTTAGTGGCGACCTTTAAGCATTTCAGTTGAGATCCAAAAGGGCTACATGGTCCATTTAAAATTATTTCATCCAAATTCCACAGAACTTTTAATTCAGGTGAACTGTTGGTTAAGGCACTAAAGCGATACTACAGCCCCGGTATCAGCTTTTGTCCTTACATAAGGTAAGTGGGGGGGAGTATGTTTAAAAGGAAGTAGATTTTTTCCTCAGCACACTGCACTAGTTCCCATAAAAATCTATGCAGTACTTTTACCAGAGTGGAAAAAATAAATTAATGACAAATTCATGAAAATGGGTAGTATCCGGTTGTAAGGTTTGATGAAACAACATCACAAGAAAGGTAACTAGGTTACTGAGCATATATGAACTAGATTAGTTAGCAACTATACAACGTCACATCTTATAGAAAATTGAATTTAGAATCATTTAAAACACATTTCAGCTTTGTTGCTTTAATACATCCAGAGATATCCAATTCTGAAATTTCACATCATGAATTGCACTAAGCAAAACAACAGTAAACAAGCCAGTTTATATACCTAAACATATGAAAGAATTTGTATATCGATTTAAAACAAGTTTGAACTCGGCAGCTTATATATTTAGAATGTGAGAGGGAATCTTAGGTAGCACCACATTAACAATTTGTTTATGGCTATACTATTAAAGATAGGATTTTTTTTTAGTAGGATCAATTTTGACATTTAAGCTACAGACCACATATCACCAAAAATTTAGAGTCGATAAGAAGAAAAATTAATTTGGAAGGTTTTGGATATTTCGCAATATGCAGGAAACTTGTCAAAAGTCTTAGCCTCTACTTAAGGAGCTCCATAAGCAGGAGTGTGGACACCTGTTAGCAAGCACTTGTAGGAGCGTGTGACATTAGTTGTTTTGCTGCTTTGGTGTGAGAAATGGACAAGGAACAGGAAGCTGATGTAGACTTGCAGCTAGCCAACTGTCCACGTTTGGTCTGACTATCATATAGGGTCAAGAAGTAGACTCAATCTCAATGTAGCTGACTTTCATCAGTTAGAGGTTTTTGGGAGTTGAATGCGATTTGTCTCACTGTTCAAACCTGTAATCAATTACTTTGGAAACAATGTTAAGATGTTTTAGACCAAGTGATATAACTATTTTGAAGAATATATAGTTTTGAAATTTAGCTGGCAGTTTACTCTGAACATTATTTCCACCATACCTTCTCCAGTTGAGGTTATCAGCATGGATGGCGACCACAAGACTGAATGACAATATAACTTTAGGCCACCCTAACAGTCAAAGTTCAGAACAAGCTTTTACATAATAACCCCCTGTGCAGCATTGTATCTGACATCCTGAAACTGATATTCTCAATGCCAACATTTATTTCCTAGTTAAATTAGACCCTTTCAGTAATAATGTATCCATAAAGAAATATTTTCAATTACGATAATGGTCTAATTGAAAATGCTATTAGACAAGGAAAATAAGAAATGTTAAGGAAAGTAAACCCATCAACTACTACAGATGAAGGCATAAAAAAATTAACACACATTATTTATGAATAAATCAAAATCAATTATAAACGTTTCTCGGGAACAAACCGAGTAATATTGTTATTAATGCACAATATTTCGGCGACTTAATCCTCCGTCACCATCTTCAGGTGCAGTTGCAAGTCTTGAAGAATGCCTTGAAGTCAGCCTTGAGCGTGTTGTTTGTAAACTGGCATGGCAACGACAAATGTTGTTATGTTGCCTAGCAGCATCTCAGATGTCATTAGACGCCCGCGGAACACAAAAAGCAGAGCGTTGGTAATGAGCAGCCTCAATTACAGGAATCCATGCATCACTTATCTGGAATGCACAATCCCTGTTTACCAAATCAGACACGAGGCGATTTTCAAATGC
The DNA here is from genome assembly GCA_031002005.1 of Vandiemenella viatica. Classification (NCBI taxonomy): domain Eukaryota; kingdom Metazoa; phylum Arthropoda; class Insecta; order Orthoptera; family Morabidae; genus Vandiemenella; species Vandiemenella viatica. Next base: position 138,005,297 of record JARYHS010008075.1, read on the forward strand.
TTCTTTAATGACGCTGTCCCAGAAGCCTCTCGCATGTGTCAACACTTTAGTCGCTTCGAAATCAAAACCATGTCCTTCTGTCAAACTATGTTCCGCCACTGCTGATTTGTCTTTTTGCCCCAGGCGAACATGTCGGGCGTGTTCCAAACAACGTCGTTGTATGCACTGTATGGTCTGACCGATGTATTTCTTTCCACATTCACACGGGATGCAGTAAACTCCGGGTGTACGCAGGGCTAGGTCATCTTTTAGAGAGCGCAAAATATTTCTCAATTTTGGTGGTGGTAGAAAAATGGCCTTAATGCCATTTCTTGCCAGGACTCTTCCGACCCTAGATGTTGTGGCGCCAGAGTACGGCAAGAAGGCTAATTTATTGTGTGGAGCATTATCGTGTTTATTAGGCCTACGTTTCATTTCCCGGAATTCCAACTGTATCTGATGTTCACTGTATCCATTCTTTCTGAAGAGATGTTTTAACTCACTAGGAAGGCTGTCTTTATCACATATTTCCCGCACTCTGTCGACAAGAGTAGTTAGTACTGTATTGCGCTGTGCAGGGTGATGATGACTGTGCGGGTTTAGGTAAAGGTCTGTATGCGTTGGCTTCCTATACACCGTGTGTCGCAAAGTTCCATCAGATTTCTTTGCCTGGGGCAAAAAGACAAATCAGCAGTGGCGGAACATAGTTTGACAGAAGGACATGGTTTCGATTTCGAAGCGACTAAAGTGTTGACACATGCGAGAGGCTTTTGGGACAGCGTCATTAAAGAAGCATTTGAAATTCACCTCGCGTCTGATTTGGTAAACAGGGATTGTGGATTCCAGATAAGTGATGCATGGATTCCTGTAATTGAGGCTGCTCATCACCAACGCTCTGCTTTTTGTGTTCCGCGGGCGTCTAATGACATCTGAGATGCTGCTAGGCAACATAACAACATTTGTTGTTGCCATGCCAGTTTACAAACAACACGCTCAAGGCTGACTTCAAGGCATTCTTCAAGACTTGCAACTGCACCTGAAGATGGCGATGGAGAATAAAGTCACCTAAATATTGTGCATTAATAACAATATTACTCGGATTGTTTCCCGAGAAACGTTTATAAATAAACAACGCCGAGAAAAATTACATTCATTTATAAAATCTAAATCATGTTTAGCAGTGAGACATATGGCAAGGGCATCAGACTTATACACACTGAGACTGAGACACAGCACATGACTAAGACTAGGTTTACTTTCCCTATCATTTTGTATTACCCATGTGCCTATGAATAATTCAGCCTAACTTAATTACCAAAATATAATAAGTTCTGAAAATAATTATTTTTTATTTTTTTACATATCATCAACTCTTACCAGTATGTCACCCAATAATCTGTACCACTTGAAGCAACTTGTCCAGTGATGAGAACTATTACCAACAATGATAGCAGGCACCAGCCAGAACCAGCTGTAAAGTAATCTTTATAATGGCTGCTGCTCAGCTTTCCTTTCTCTATCATCTCAGCAGTTTCCTTTGGTTCATCATCCTCCTCATCTTCATCATGTACTGAACTCTGCAGAGAGATCGGACACTTATACTACATTTTCTATACATTAAAATAACTAGTCAATATATTCTCAGAATGCTAGAACATATACATTCATTACGATCCTTTTTCTAATATTCCTGGCATGACCAAGAGATTTCAGTATTCTACTATTAGACTGAGAAGTACAGTTATAAATCCTAGTAAAGAGTTACTTTCACTTTCAAAATTAGCTTTATTCGTACATTTGTTTAACTGTTAGTAGGAAAGCCACTTTCATTTTGATTACTTTCATCAACTCTGGGTGTCATTAGAACTTCAATAGGAATATGCAAAAAACCTTGAAATGAATTAAATCATATATTTTGAGGGAACCATCTTTGCGTTTTCTTCAAGTGACTATGGGAAGCCTTTAAAACTGAATTCTGGATGGTGAGATTATTAATATAGAAAAGAAACAAAAGAATTCCCGTCACTTACCAAATTTGAATAAAGTAGACCTGTAGTGATAAAAAAAAAACACTACACAAATACAAAAACACAATATGTTTGGTACAGCTCCAACACACAATTGTAATAATTCACATGGGTATGGATGCTTGTGTGAAGGGGTCTATGTGCTTCATCCTCTATATTCCAAAGTATGAGATATAACAAAAATATTTTATTTTTGTGTTTATGTACTGTTTTTGCTTCACAAGAAGCCCCTTTTCCTTAAATTCAGGGTGACAAGTAGACTTTATCTGTCCTTTCAATGTTAATATCACTTTATGGCACCTATTCTTGTTCTACTGTGTTCAATAGATAATAAAATAAAATTTTACAAAACTGGAAGTTTTCTCGGTGTTGTATATAGATAAGATTATCCTGGATAACTAATTGAGTGAGACAGTTTATTAAAAATAATGTTTCCCATTTCAGCAGCCATTATTTCTGCTGCCATCATCAAGTGACTGTGTTTCACACACTGACTCACTGACTTTTTGAAATAAAATCTTAGCATAGCTACGTGTCAGCAACGGTAAAAATGTTTTATATTAGCATAAAACCACAAAACGCCACCAGTTGCTTAAAAGTTTTTATTCATTAAAACTTGACTGCAGTTTCGACAAAACATGTTTGTCTTCTTCAGAAGTGCGACACCTAAACAAAAATTCATGTTAAAATTGCACTATGATAAAATATATATATACAGCTTTTATCTTTAAAATACAACATTATACATACGTTAAAATTACATAGGCGGAAGCATTGTCACAAATCAGTCATTTCGTGCGAAGTTGCACATCATCATGGTTCTTCCTTCCGTCTACCGGACTGCATCTGTACGAGGCAGGCGACTTCCGCCAACTGACCAGTTAGATGTGAATCAACGAACTTTGTAAATTTGTTAGATGGCGCTACGGGGTATATTATTATGGCTAATTAAAAAGGAAGTTAGTTTACAGTGTAAAGATTGCATTATGGAATGATGGGCTGAGATGCAAATTCGCACTATTCCTAAAATGTTAGCGTGACTCAGATTAATTAAAAAAAGTGCTTAAATGTGATATAATAAAAATTGCATCATAATATTTAAAATTGGTTAGAATCTACTTCATATATAAACAATTACTTAACTAATAGAATTTTTGAGGAGAATCGAACATTATAGACCTATGTATTAAAATATGTTATTCGGTTGAAATTACTGGCTTGAAAGCTTCTAAGAATTGTTTGTTAGCTAATTCCCGCTGGTCATTAAGCATATTACCATCATTTTTCGTTAAGTTCTTAAAGATGTCTAATTCTTCTAATAGGTCTAGTTTACGTCCTTTCTTTTCTCTGTGTAGAATTATCATACTTTCTAAACCTCTCGCCGAGTGGTTTGCCTTTAACAAATGTTCACCAAATGTGGAATATTTTTCTTTTTTTTGTATATGTTCTTTATATCTGATTTTTATTTGCCTGCCTGTTTGCCTTTTTGAAATAAATACTTCACGGGATTTCTACTGGATATTTTCTTTATTATTAAATGCTTTATTTAATAACAACGTTTCGGCAACTACCTCAATTGCCTTCGTCAGGTGCCATGGGAATTTTACCATTCACTGTCTTGTAACTTTATATGACAGTTAACTTGATAAAGGCAATTGAGGTAGTTGCCAAAACGTTGTTGTTATTAAATAAAGAGTTTAATAATAAAGAAAATATCCGGCGGAAAACCCGTGAAGTATTTATTTCAAACATACGCTGGGAAAACTCAATTCTATCACTGACTTTTTGTCTACATAGAACCGTAATCCATATATTACACTCTTTTTTTAAGGTCCCAGTCTACAGTAGTATGAAACAATAGTAATAGAACCTAGATATAATGTCAATAGTTACCACTAATAATGCTTGAAAAAGTGTTATTAGTGAGTTCATTTGTTATAATTTCTAAGAAAAGCTTTGTGCTGTTGCCAGTGTTTGTGCGCCACTCACATTAGGCTAAGAAATAGTATATACTCTTAAGAGGAGTCCACATGCTATGTGTTGTCTGTGGACATGCATGCACAAATCAAACTGTTGCTAACAAGACTACACAAACCAAATGGGTCCAAATGGTACAGTTCTCAGCACCAATTTAACCACTCAGTTTTTTTTTTAGTGGAAGGTAAAAAAATTCAGTGAGCTGGATGACCCATATATGAAATGAAGGCAAGCCACTACCCATGGCAGTTATTAAACTGTAAATGGTAAACAATGAGATGATGCTCCAATGACATAATTTCAAAAATTTAGTCCAAAATTTACCATCAGAATTTTGTTTTGTCTTTCAGTAATTTTTCAATATCCTCACTCTTATATGCTATAAGACAATGATATCAGTGAATACTATGTGAGAACTGTAAAACAATACAATATTTTATTCATTCAAGAAATACATCCAGTTCTGGCTCATAAATGTTAATGCAAATGTTACTTTTGAATTGGAATCAATTTTTTCATGACACTATCATTTTCATTGATAACAAGTAACTACAATTGCTGCATTAAAAACCATAATTGTGTTATCTGATCTACTTCTTAAACATAAAAAGAGAATTACAGCAATTAGTATAAATGCTAAAATATTATAGTGATATAGATCTTATATCTGTTTTACAGCTTCAAACACAGCATAGCCAGTTACCGTCATGCAACTGACCGTAGATATGCATTTAAGTGTGGAAATGTGAAAAAGTCTATAGATTACAATGTAAATCTGTCTCTAGACAATGTCTATAGACTGTTTCTTAGACTGTCTATAGACAGTCATGAGACTTTGAATCCTAATTTAGACATTGGGTTACATAACATTGGTCAGACCATAGGTTGAATATGGAGAAATAGTTTGGGACCCACATTTTGGTTATCAGACACAGGAGTAGGATGGAGGATGTGCATTGAAGAGTAGCTAGAGTTGTTTGTGCAAATTATCACAGGACCCAGTCAGTGATTGATATGATAAAGGAGCTGGATTGGAAGTCATTGAAGGAAAGGAGGAGGCTTAAGAGAGTGCTGTGAATGTAGAGGGTGTATGTTGATTATGGGGCTTGGGGGGTTATTGGTAAAAGAATTAGTAATAGCACATGGAAAGGGACAAATGACCATGACAACAAGCTGGCACTCGATTTCATGCATGAGGGAGTGGGAAAATTTTCTTTTGTTGGGAAGGATGTCAGGGATTGGATCAAATTACCAAGTGATGAATAATTTACCAAAAATGCTTAAGGAATTTAAAATTAAAAGTTGTAAATTGGCAAAGTAAATGGGGGAGGAATTTAAAACTAATAAGGATAAAGAAATATGACCCAACACTACCACGAATGAAGACAGTTGGGAACAACGAACACAAAAAAGAACAAACAAAACAAGTATGCAATATTTTGGCTTATTGCCTTATTTTTGTAGAAGTGAGACACCTGTACATGACATTAGCCATCTGGTGAATGGAATGGCCGACTCAGATGGTAGTATAGGAGAGATGGGAGGGGGGGGGACGTGCAAATACTAAATCCATAATACTGAAGGTATATTGTCATGGAAAGTGGTAGATCAACATAATAACTGATAACTTTATACATATAAATCATATTTAGAAAAACTTTAAGTATGAAAAATAAAATATAAGCAATATAAATAATAGTGATAATAAGTGCTGGGTCTGGTGGGAGGGATTTATTGCAAATTGAGGCATGGTAGCTGCCCAGTGTCCTGCATATTCTTATAGGCTAGTTCCCAATTATGTAGTTCAGAGGAGGTTGTGTCATCAGGGAAAACTCGGATCGCCCTAATTATTCAGTTTGTGGGAACTGGCATGTTTTGCCACTGGATGGGCCTCATTGTTAATATACACTGTGTAACAGCCCACAAACCTAACATTAAATTGAATTGTATTTTATGAGGCAATTGTAGTAAGGTAGAGTTTGGTTGAATATGATCTGGTAGGTTTGATTTGCAATTTCCTGTAAATCAATGTATATAGACTTCGTTTTATGAAAAGAAATTATTTAGAGGCCATTTAATATGTTTAAGAACAGAATTGTGCAAGACAATTGCTTAAATGTTCACACTTCCAAGTATTAATGCAAGTTACGTTGTTTAAAAGATAATTTGCTACAGTTTAAAATGATTTCTGTGAATAATTTTGTGTTTAAGTATCTTCAATTCCATTTCTGACTATTTTGTATTGATTGTATATGATTATGTATTATTTCTGATATTTTTTAATATGTTTCAATTGTTTAATTATTGTTAATGTTCAAGAAATATCTGTCAGAATCTTTTGAAGTGTTCTAGAAATTTTGGTGGAGTTTATACAAAGCGATCACCCAAGCAAAGTTTTTTCACCAACTCAATTTTACGACTGCTGAGAACTGTATTGTTTGTGGGAGAAGTATTGTATGCAATATCTGGATTATATGTATGTATATAATCAGTATCTTTGTCGTTTGTGTTTTCTTTGAGAATAAAAGTAAGTTTAAAGTGAACTTTATGGTGGACTGATTATTTATCATATTAATTAAACCACCAACAATCATATAACTGTCTTCCAGTGACCATTCATTCTGATAGCAAGTGGATTAGTAGTGAGGCCTATATATGAGCTGGAGCAAAGGAGGCATGTAAGTTGATATATGTGATGTGTTGTAATGCAAGTAGCATGACTAATGTTGGGAAATGTTTTGCCTGTGGTAGGACTGGAGTAAGTGGTAGCAGCTAGATGCATGCTGCAGTTTTTACAGTGGGTCTGTTGCATGGGAATGATCCCCGTGGTAGTTTGGGAGAATTACATGGCGAGTACTTGTGAAACAAGATATTCTTCTTTAGATTTGGTGTTCTGCTAAAACATGTGCATGGGGCAGTGGGATTTTTATGGAGAATGGAGCACATACCAGGGAAGGAACGTAGGAACTCATGCCCGCAACGAAGGATTAGATTAATAGACTCCAGACCAAGGAAAAACTGAGTGATGAAAGTGGGGCTGCAGTTAGTTTCAAGGAGTACAGCCTTGGAGTAGCCATGCACAGGAAGGGCTATAGTACGAGAGATTTGTTTGTGTACTAAGTCAGGGGGTTAGCTGCAGAAGATAAGAGCTCCAGGCAGACTTAGTGTGTATTGGCAGAGAGATTCTTCATTGGAGCACCTTAATTGTATTGCTGTAAAGCATTTTCCTGCTGCCATTTCATTTTACAGTCGGTTATTTATTTATTATTATTATTTATTTTTATTTATTTATTTATTTATATATATATATATATTATATATATATTTTTTAAATTCTTCTATCTTCCTTTTTTTCAATTATAACTTTTTGAACTAAGCTGCACAGAGATTATATTGATTTGTTTCACTTTTATCGCTGGTCAAGCCTATTTACCCCCCCCCCCCCCCCCCCCCCCCCCCCCCTTCTTCCACTACCACACATTTTCCGCCTGTGCTTCATTCATGTGGCGGGCTCGGATGTGACCACATCTTTCCCCCTGCCATCTGTCTCGCCTCCTACATGAATAAGACTTAAGTCGAAATATTGTGTAATTCTATTGTTTTTGTGTTTTTACGTGTCTCGCCCTCCTGCCTTCATCTGTGGTAAGTGATGGGTAACTGTTTATTTCCCTATCCTATCTTATTTTCAGTGCCTTGCGGCAGTTTCTTTGTTTCCTTTATCCAACTATATATATATATATAATAACAATGAAAAAAAGACGCTAAGTAGCGGAAAGGAATCAAATTAGGATAGGGAAATGAGCCACCACTTACCTTTAGATGATGGAAGTGGGGCGCGAACACACAGAAAAGACACAAACACAAATAATAAAGTAATTTTCGGGAAAAAACCCTTCTTCAACAAGAGAACATTATGAGAGGTGGGTGCACCCGGAGACTGCCTCACGGAAAGACCGCCGGTCTACAAAATGGTGGGGGTAAATTTAAACATCGGAAAAGTAGAGGGGCAGTGAATCAGAGCTCATACCCGAGCAAAAATTAATATCCAAACTAATTTCTGGTTGGTAGGAAGATCGAAATATAATATATATTGAAAAAATTAAAATCTTATACAAATAAAATATATATATATATATATATATTATAATTATGAATTAAACATCACCTCAGGTTAGTGGTGGTTCAATATAGGTAGTGGAAAGGAGAGGGAGGGGGGGAAAAAAAAAAGGTGACCAGGTATTATCTTAGGTTGAGACCAGGTGGTTGCCTAGTGCCAAGTTTGTACTGGTAGGCAAGTTCCCACCTTCTGAGTTCAGAGAAACTGCTGCTATTAGGGAGAACTCTGATAGCACGGACTGTGTAACAAGAGTTGAAATTATTCAAGTCGTGGGTTATGGCATGGGCAGCAACTGGGTGCTTTGGGTTCTGTGTGAATACCGTCTGACGGTGGCCATTCATTCTTATGGAGAGTGCATTTGTGGTCAAACCTATATATGAAGCCAGGCAGTGGTTGCATGTTAACTGGTATATTACATGCGTGGTTTCACAGGTGGCGTGTCCTATGATAGGGAAGCTTTCCCCTGTGACCGGGTTGATGAAAGTGGTGGAAGCATGGTGTATGTCACACATCTTGCAGCGTGGTCTATTACATGGGAAAGAGCCTTGGGGTTGACTGTTAGGAAGAGGAAGACTGTGTTTGTGGACTAGAAGTTCGCTGAGGTTAGGAGGTCTGCTGAAACAAGTTCTAGGAGGGGCAGGGAGGATTTTAGGAAGAATGGATCTCATTTCAGGGCATGTTTGTAAGAAATCATAGCCCTGCCGGAGGACTCTGTTGATGGATTCGAGGCCTGGGTAGTACTGTGTGACCAAGACTGGATTGTGGTTGGTTTTTGCGGGTCTGGGATGATTGATTGGCTGATTCAGTTGTGATGTGGCACGTGAAAGCTGTTTGTTAACCAACGCTGGAGGGTAGTTCCGAGATATTAATGCTTCTGAAATACTGTTTGAATAATCCATGAGAGACTGTTGGTTAGAGCATATGCGACTACCTCGAATGTCAAGACTGTAGGAGAGTGAATGTTTGGTGTGGTATGGGTGGCAACTGTCGAAATGGAGATACTGTTGAAGATTGGTTGGTTTGATGTGAACTGAAGAGTTGAGATAGCCATTGGATAGGGACAAATCAACATCCAAGAATGTGGCCTGGGTGTGGGAGTAGGACCAAGTGAATTTCAGCATGCTAAAGTTATTGAGATGGTTCAGGAAATTTAGCAGTTCATTTTCTCCATGCGTCCAAATCATAAATATGTCATCAATGAAACGAAGCCAAATGAGGGGTTTGAGAGGGAATTCCTCCAGAAATGTCTGTTCCAGCCGGCCCATGAACAGATTAGCATAAGAGGGGGCCATGCGGGTACCCATGGCAGTTCCGCAGGTTTGGTGATAGATGTTGCCTTCGAAGGAGAAGTAGTTATTATTAAGGATAAGGTGGGCTAATTTGATGAGGAAGGATGTCATGGGAAGGCTATTGGGAGGGCGCTGGTCCAGAAAGTGTTCCATGGCCCTGAGGCCATGCCAGTGTGGAATGTTTGTATACAAGGACGTGACGTCAATGGTAACCAGTATTGAGTCGGAAGGAAGAGGTGTGGGTAAGGTAGAAAGCCGGAAGAGAAAGTGCTGGGTGTCCTTTATATGAGAAGGGAGCTGATTAACAATGGGCTGTAGGTACTGGTCAACCAAGGCAGAGATGCGCTCAGTTGGCGATCCGTAGGCTGCAACGATAGGGCGTCCTGGATTGCCAGGTTTATGGATTTTGGGCAATAGATAAAGGGTGGGTGTACGTGGATTTTGAAGAGTGAGAAGCGAAATGGATTGTGGGGTGAGTCCTTGGAGAGGTCCACTAAACTGTACATATTCTTGTATTTTTTTGTTGACAGCAGGAGTTGGATCTTCCGATAGGCAGCAGTAGGTTTTGGTGTCTGATAGCTGACGAAGAGCTTCAGCCACATAGTCATATATATATATATATATATATATATATCAATAAGCAGGAAAAAGCTTTAAGGCAATAAAACTAAGGAAGGATAGGGAAACATGACCCAACACTTACCACAGTTGAAGGCTGGGTCATCCCAGCCGCCTTCATCTGTGGTAAGTGTTGGGTCATATTTCCCTATCCTTCCTTAGTTATATATATATATATATATATATAAGGGAGAATAGAGGAATTGCCACTGAAGTGTTAGCTCGATCGCAATTAAAATCAAGAATAATAAATAAAAATAATGTCAAGTATATTACATATTAGTCTTGTGTGAGGTAGATTATTATCTTAAGAAAACAAAATTGCAATTTTAAGTAAAATTGATTAAAATTCTATGTTTAAACAAAATAATCTGATGAAATATCTTAAATGGGCATGTCATATTGGACATATGGGGGAATGTATCAGGGACATGAGGGAAACTTTGGTCAAACTATTGCTTGAATATGGTACTGTAGTCTGTCAATTCAGGAGTTGTAGGAATTGCAAAGGAGGTAGCAACTAGATTTGTTTGTAAAAATTACTGCAGAACGCAGTAAGTAAATGATATGATAAAGGAAGTCACTGGAAGACCAGAGATGGGAGAAGGAAGTGCTGAAAGAGCACAAGTTGTATATTGATAATAAGGCTTTGAGGGTATTGGAAAAAGAATTAGGACTTTTACTTTGAAGGAAGGAAGATGAGCATAGTGACAGGATGGCACTTGCTTTCAGGTATAAGGATGGGTGATTATTTTATTTTGTATATAAGGGAGACAGAGTCGAGAATAAATTTCTAATATAGAAAGAGTATTGAAATTGATATTCCTAAAGGATAAAAGTTAATGAGTTGTGAATTGCCCTCAAAGAATTTTAGATTAAAATCAAAATCATGATAAGGTAAAGCAGAAAGTTGGGAACTTGCCACCGAGGCATAGGCTTAATAGAAATTAAAGTTGAAAAATTTAGAAAGTGATGGCAAACATGAGTGAACATAAGTAACTGATTTGAATTATTGCCAATACTTGAAGATTACTTAGTTAAAAGTGCTCAAAAATATTTACTTACAATTGTTGATATAACTGACAGCTGCTGCTTCAGTACCTTTGGATTTTCATTGGTCTTTTCAGTTTCTTCTTGATTACTCATAAGCAAACTAGAGAAATCTGTTTTGGTGGTCAGAAGTTCACTGAATGTTCCTTGTCCTTCAACAGTTCCCTAAAACAACCATGTAGGAAAAAACCAAGGAAGAATTACTAAATTTTAATTTGCTGTTTTGCAATAATATTTCATGCCTGTAATACTTTACTCCAGTATTTTAAGGGATTCTGAAATGAAGGTGCTACAAATCAATCACTTACAAATGAATAAAAAGTAACAGGAATAGTGTTACAATAAAAATAGATTGTGTGGCTTTTAAATATCTTGCATTTGATGGGATAAGAAGAATACTGAATGGGGATATGTATGGTTAACACAAAGTGTAATATACATTTTTAAGTTTTTATTACACTAGATTATTTTTAAATGATTTAGTTCTGAATGAATACAACCACCACATGAGATAACAATTCAGGTTTCTATCACTGTAAAATGACAAGAATTTAAGTTCACTTTTAAAGAAAACCACAGGAATACTTTTTGTGGTCCTTAGAAGGCCAAAACTGAAGAGAAGAAGAAAAAGTGTAAAATTAATTCCCCAAAATACCTCCAGAATATACTACTCTATTTGACCAAAATAACACAACTTCAAAAAAAGTTCTTACTCAACCAATTATGGATTCTGGCTAGATAATTCTGATCTGCTCGGCACAGCCTTAGATATGTCAACCAAAAAATCTACTTTTTAAATACCCCAGCTTGCTGAAATATTATGTATACCATATATACTACCCATAAAAATGTTGAGAAAAATTGGCTCTGCACTATTAGCTGGTTTCAACTGAGTTTTGCAACTTCTACTGAATTTTTATCCAAAATGAAAACTGACATAATGCGGAATGGCTCCAACAAATTCCAACAGTGTAATGCCAAAAACCCATCTGACCTACATATGCAATATATTCTGGAAGCATGGCAGATTCCGAAACCATGACTTTCTTGAAACTTAATTACATACTATTACAAATTACACTAATGACTCACAATAAATTCCTAGAGAGGCCACAAATTTGTTTCTTTTTATTATAATTTGTTCTTAAATTTCAAGTATGGAACTATGTTAACTATCCAGTACTGTCTATATTACTGATAACACTTCTCTACCAAATATTCTTCAGCATTCTGAAACATTCTTACAAACATACCTTTAAACTAAATTACCAAATAAATATGAAAAATATTTAAAATTATTAAAAAATGAAAACTGGTCCTAAATGACACAAAAATATATCTCAGACTGTCAGATTTGAATGATGCAAACCTGATTTAAATAATTTTATCATAAATATAGTGCTATATCCAGTGCATATAAAACTTTGAAATACACACTAATGTTTGTGAAAATTACAACACCAAGAATGACATACAAGATTATAATGAACTCTATTCAACAGATGAAGCACATGACAACATGCAAATGATTAGAATTACAGAAAGTAGGCCTTACATGCATTTCGAATGTGAGAATTTAATATATTGTGAAGTGACCACGTACTGCAGTAAGAACCTCTAGATCTCATGGCATGGAATCAAAGAAAGCATGGATTTGCTGTTAAGGAACATGCTACCTCATAGTTTTTAGGCATATCCACAAAGCGTCAACAATGGTTGTAAGAGGACTGCAACAAACATGTTACTGAATGACCATACCCACACATATTTGATGGGTTACACATCAGACAATCATATCTGTTCCTCTTTAAAGAAGGTATATGCATTCCTCACCACATGTGGCTGGGCATTTTCCTGCTGAATTATCATATGTGGAAACCCAACGTAAATTTTAAAATAGATTTGTCTCTGATGATGCCTCAATGAGAGGCAAAACGTGTACAGCAATAAAGCTACAAATACAGTTGTATTGGCATCATTTTATCATTTAACTTTAAAAAATGTTCTTAACTCTAGCGAAAAAGAAAGCTCACCAGAGTTACGAACCACTTGTTCCATAGAGACCAAAACAAAACAGAATAAGAAGAATGTGCTAAAAATAAAATCTGATCATTGTTTCCATTTATATGTAAACTAGCATTTGCCCACTGCTTCACGTGCATATGCTTTGGTATGTGTAGAAATTCTTTAACGATTTTATTCTATTACCATATATTGATGTTGAGAGGAGTGAATTCTAAATCCTTTATTTAGTTATTGCCCTAGGTTTGGTTTTCATACTGATGTCCAAGAGTTTTGTTTCATTCATATTTCAATGTTATACAATTTATGAATTAGTAGAAAAGCTATCTGAAAAATTAACTGTACTAATTTGTAGATATAAATATTGTGAGAAGAAAAAGAAATGTTTAGAAAGGGTTTTATTTTTGTGATGTAAGTAGGTGTAACAATGTTTAAGAGAAATAAAATGTTACCTTTACCCTACTTAGTATGTTGGTTACAGTAACACCTCTGAGTGCCATTTTTAAAATGCTGATACAGAGGACTGCATGATTTATTATTAATTTTATTGCAATGATGTTAATATTCCGGTTTCAATTCTCCCAGTCATCTAAATACTCCTTTTTATTTTATTATTTTAACATTTTCTTATATAATTGGTGTGTTAAATCCCTCCCCCATTTATTTTAATTTTAAAGTGCTTAAAGGTTTTTGGTACATTACTTACTCATTACATCACTTTACAATTTGTTCCAATCTCTGACGCCCTTACCAACAAAATAGAATTTTCCTGGTCCCTTATGCATGAAATCGAGCGCCAACTTGTGGTCATGGTCGTGTTTCCCCTTACATGCACTATTCCTAATTCTTTGACCAATATCCCATCATGCCCCATCACCAACATATGCCCTGTATATTCCCAGCACTCTTTTCATCCTCCTAACTTCATCCAGTGATTCGCAATCCCAATTTAATTTTCTGAAATATTTTTTTTTTCCTTTTGCTGTTAGGATATTGGTTTTATTTTGATGATATGTTATCAGGATCAGTTACTTTTGCTATAAAATATAAATCTACATGGATTAAAACTAATCACGTGTGGTATCACACGTTAAGAATTATTTTTAATTTCCTTCACTTTTACATCACCGTATTACTAATGCCATTATTTCAGCCATATATAAATAATAATTCCAAATTGTCATGATTTGTTCACAGTACAGTGTATGTATTAATGCACGTTTGACTGAAGCTATGATTTTTGAACGTCAATATTATCTGAGGTTGTGGTTCGGTTGAAGTACAGCCTGGACCATTATGACAATTGATAAGCTTTGTTGAAATGTAAGAGGCAATATGGATTTAGCTTTATAATTAATACAATGTAGCATCAGGACATGAATTATTATAATTTATCTTTGCTTTGTATAAAGCCGTATTATTGATGTTATTATTTTAGTCACATAAGTACCTCCAGCAGGCCAAGATTCGATAGCGAAACAATGAATGTATTAATGCGCATGTGACAGAAGCCAAGTTTGTTGTTAGGTTGAAATGCAGCCTAAACCAGAATGGCAATTGACACCCTACGTAATAGCATAAGGCACAATGGATCTAGCTTTATAATTTACATGGTGTAAGATAAGGTGTTAAGATGCCTAATTAATCTTTAATTTTATTGGTTGCATGTTGCTATCACCATTAACTCAATTGCATCTATGGAGATAAACATTAGAAAATCAGGGTTATGAAGTTATTTTATAGGAAGAACAGTTTATTTTACTGCTAGTGGTTTGAACAGTAGCCAAAATTTGTACACACATTTAAGAATATTTGCACATGAGAGCCACCAAATATATATTAATCAAATAAAGTCCATCCAAATAATAGACAGTTCTGTAGAAGTTATTAAGGAAAAACTATGAGTTTACCTGTTAGCTTTTTCTAAGACATCTTTCTTTTTTTTTTTTTCTTTTTTTTTTTTTTAAATTATCCATAATGGTAAGTAACAAAAAAATATTGGCATAATAATGATTTTTCTACTTTGTTTAGTGATCACGCTAGATATATTGTACCACACACAAACTTTAACTGTCTACCAAAGACAATTTATGTCTACCACGTTTTTTAATCTAATGCATTTTACATGACAGCTGACCAGTTACAATGTAAATTAATGGTGATTACGTTTGATTCACGTATTCCATCTACTTTAGAGTACTGTGGTCCAGAAAACTGAGTAACAAAAGTAAAAAAATAAAACTGAATCTAAAGTTTTGTGAGTTTATTGTGAAAGGAGTGTGTGTCTGAAGTGCATAATGATCAACATCCCACAATTTTCCAAATATAAAAGTTTTTAATAGTTTGCTCCTTCCCATGGTGCATATAAGTCATTAGCAACTGTCCCAGATTTTTACTGGCACCATTAGCTCTAAAAACTTGAAAACCACATATCCAAATTGCTACGGTACTTATTGCGCGATACCCATTCAAATAAAAAGACACACGCAACTTCTTTACAGATATATAATAGTATAGATATTAAGTTCAATACAGTTTTGCTCAACAATCACTACGACTGAAGAAGTATAAGGTGTATTAATATAAACAAAGCATTGTTGAATGTTTAATGTCTTTTTCCTTAGTGAATTGTTCAACATGGTACCATAAATTGTACAAATATTTGCAACCACAAATAAAGTTTGGAAAATATTCCATATTATACTGCCCATGTAAAGGAGTAACAAGTTTAAGAGATTAAGCGAAATTTAATACAATAGGTAAATGACAGCATATTTGAATCTAATGAACAAAAATATGGAGTAAAATATTTGAGGATAATTGAAAGGAATGTGTGAAAATTAACAATAACATCAAGAAAGTAAACAAATTTTTTTATTCAGATGAAGAATATTAGAGCTTCATTTGTCAGAAAACCTGTCTCCATCAGTTAGTAAAATTCATAATGAAAAGAAAAAAAAAATACAGAAAAGTGTATGGATTGGCAATTGATTAAAATATGTATTATTCTTAGTACAAACCCAGCAAGTTAGATTTGACTTTGGTAAAGAATGTTGCCCATTTACCACTAAAGCTTCATAAATTCAAATAACTTTTTGAAAATACATTTCCATACTTTGCCCCTGATAATAATACTATAATAAGATAATTGAACTGACCAAATGAATTTTACTTCATAGATTACATAACACAAAAACAAAATTAAAATACTTTTGAAGAAATCATTATAAGATGCATTTTGCATCCAAGAGCACTATAAGCAATCAAATGAAAATTTCATTTGTTCCTGTGAAGCAATGACCCGCAACAACATCATCTTAAATATTTTCATACTCTGGATAAATCCATTAAAATTCATACATTATCACTGATGATGCATTCACGTAAGAGAAGAAATTAGTGATCATGAAGCAATTATTATTGATATTAGAGGATTCAGTGAACCAGGAGTCAAAATTGAAAATGGAAATAGCTACAATTATAAAAAGGTACAGATTTAAAACTTGAAAAGATATTTCAGAGAACATTTCAGCAAATGGAAGGAAGACACAAGTACGGTAGAGTCAAGGTGGGAAGAGTTCAAGGAAATAATAAGAAAGGGGAAAGAAATATTTATCCCCAAAAAAGAAAATAAAGAGAAGTAGTAAACCTTCAACTTTGGTGAGTGTTGGGTATATTTCATCTGTCCTTTCCATATGCATGTTTTGGATATATTCCTAATAAA
Organism: Vandiemenella viatica; assembly: GCA_031002005.1. Taxonomy (NCBI): domain Eukaryota; kingdom Metazoa; phylum Arthropoda; class Insecta; order Orthoptera; family Morabidae; genus Vandiemenella; species Vandiemenella viatica. The sequence goes on from JARYHS010008075.1 coordinate 138,022,100, forward strand.
GCCCGATGATAACCTTGTGGAGTGTCAAGTAACTGAAGGAATAAGTGGTCATGAAGCAGTTCTGATGGATATTACAGGATTCATTAAACCAGCAGCCAAATTTGTAGGAGGAAAAAGTTACAATTATACAAAGGCACATATTTCGAATTTGAAGAAATATTTCAGAGAACTTTTCAGCAAATTGAAGCAAAGCTAAAATACAGTAGAGTCAAGGTAGAAAGAGTTCAAGGAGATAGTAAGAAAAGGGGAAGAAAAATTTATTTCAAAGCAGAAATAAAAAGAAGCAGAGATATTGTGTACTATAATAGGGGGATAAGGCGGTTAAAGAGGTTGATAAGAAGTGAACATAACCGGGTTAAGACACAGCAGGGTAAAAGGTAATATTTAAAACAACTAAACAAGGACTTAATAATAGATAAGAAGGTGGCTAAGAAGGGGTTTATGAAAAGAATTGACAGTTTGGGGGGATCATTGACCGATGCATCGACAAATTTCTATGGCTATGTTATAAAACTGAGGGGAAGGGAAGGTGTTGAGATGCTTATAGATGAAAATGGGAAGAAGTTGCTGAGGATTTGAAAGAGACAGATATTTTAATAAACTGATTTAGTGAGACCATTACAGACAATTAATCAGAGAATGAGCTTATCAACACAATCAAAAATTAACAGACGAAAAAATTTAAAAATCATCGTGAGGATGTCATGAAGGAAATAAGAAAGCTGAAAAAACATTAAGGGGCTGGTATAGATAGTATTGCTACAGATGTCTTAAGGATAGTAGGATGTGACATTGTACCTTATCTTCAATTATTATTTAAATTGAGTCTGGATACTTGCTGCTTGCCAGAGGACTGGAAAAGTGTTATAGTAGTGCATAAAGGTGGGGTGAGAAATAGAGTTGAAAATTATAGGCTAATAAGTTTAATATCAAGTAGTAGGTAAATTAATGGAGAGATTGTTATGCAGCTACATCAGAAATATATGTGAGGAGCGTAAATGGTTTTAAAATAGGCAACATGGCTTTAGGCAAGGACAAACCTATGAGTCTCAGTTTGAAGGATATATGCAAGATACTTCAGATGAAATAAACAAGGGAGGCCATATTGATAGTGTAGCACTATATCTTTCAAAGGCTTTTGACAGAGTAAGCCATAAAATGCTACTAAATAAGGTAAAAACCATTGGAGTGGATTAGATAGTGATTTGCTGAGTAGAAGAATTGTTAAAAGGTATAAACAAAAAGTTAGGGTAAGAAATGCAGTATCAAAAGAAGTGGAAGTAAAAATGGGAGAGCCACAGAGTAGTATATTGGGACCATTACTATTCATCATTCTAATGAATAATTGTGTTGATGGTTTACTACCAGAAATTATATTGTTTGCAGATGAAATAATGGTATACAAAAGGATCAACATAATATAGGACCTTAATCGGCTTTAGGGTGATCTCGACAGGATATCCGGTTGGGTTTGTAAACATGGGATGAAGCTAATTCAAAGAAGAGTCAGCTTATTAGATACACAGATAAAAAAAAATCTAAATGTTGATTATGATTATAAGGTGGAGAAAGAATTGATTTCTGAAGATTTAAAATATAAATATCTTGGCATTACATTTGATACCAGCATAACTTGATAGGCACATTTGACAGGTAATATGAAATGGTTTCATGCAGATCATTTAAATGCTGTTAACTGTGGCTTACTATAAAAAAAAAACATTGATAAAAAATTTGGGGATGGAAATGGGGGGATTGAATCAGATTTTGAAAACCAAAACTTGACAGTAATTTTATCTTTGTTTTAAAGTTATAGTGTGCAAAGTTCCATCAAAAACAGTTAAAACTGTGTGTTTTTATAAAAATTAAGTGGTGTAATGGTGGAGAGAGGGTGGTTTTTAGATTTTTTTTCCTTGTGAAAAATGCAACTAAGTACCAACTTTCATGGTGATTGGTCAAACAGTGTGATTGGTCAGTGTAGACTGTAGCTTCTTAAAAACAACAATGATATTAGGAGGACGGAAATAAGTAGAGGGGATGGTTTTTTTTTTCAAACAAATGTTTACTGTATTTGCTCTTTATTTTAAAGTATACCTGGGTTTGCATGTAAATTAAGGGATGCAAAGGGTAGGAAGGTGGTTTTTGGATTTTTTGGTCAGAAATCTTATCCATTATAAAATCCATTTATGTGCCAACTTTTCTAGAGATCAGTTAATTGGTGTCAACTGTAGCTTCTAATGAAGGATGGTGAAAAAACTTATGATGGTGGAAATGGGAAGAGGGGTTGGTTGGTGTTCCTCCCCCCAATCAGGAAACTTTTTCGTGAAAAAGTACGTACCGTATAAGTGCAAATTTTCATAGTGATTGGTCAAATGGTGTTGACTGTAGCTTTATATAAAGTACGTTGAAAAAATTAATGGGGTAGAAAGAGGGAGTGGCATTGGGCTTCGGCAGACCCAATCTTGGCAATATCATTCCTTTTATTTTAAAGGCAACAATGGAAAGAAAGAACTGCCACTAGGCAATATTAATTTAATTGCAATGGAGCACACACTCTTGTGGCAATTTCTGTACATACCCAACTTCCCCCCATCCTGCACCCACCTACATTTGCACTCTACAAATTTTAACTTTAAAATCTTTTAACATTTTAGGTAAGTTATTCATCATTCCCCTTGGTAACGCATTCCAATCCCTGACACCCTTACCTAAAAAAGAGAATCTTACCACACCCTTGTGCCTGAAATCGAGTGCCAGATTGTGGTCATGGTCATCTTTACCTTTCATGAACTACTTTTCATACCTACTGCAATATCTTTCCATGCCTCATCGCCAATATACGCCCTGTACACTCCCATGACCCTCCTCATCCTCTTAGTGTCTTGCAATGAATCCCATTCCATATTTATATGTAAAGGATTGATAAAATACCCCACACTCACCAAAGTTGAAGGGACGAGTGCAGCAGCAACACAAAACAATTCAAAAATACAATATTTTATAATAAACAGCCACTAATGATAGTTCTTGCATTTATACTGTGGAGATGACCGGCATTTATGAGTAACAGGTTGGAATCATTAATTCATGACTTTTTACTCCACCTGAGGGTTTTGGACCAGAATGGACAATAGGTCATCATTTGGTTTTGCCTCTCCACATTGCCCATGTATTGGTTGGCCATGGCACAGAGGTTCAGTCAAGACAGGAAATTGCACTCATGTTACAAATAGGAATAACCACACTGTAGAAAAGTGATAAGATCAGCTAAATATGCATCTGCTTCAAATGTAATGAATACTGGCCATTACAGACAAAATTTGCAAAAAAACATCTAAAGACAACATTAGCAACAGCAGAGTGTCAACTTGTCTCTAGGGAAAGGGTTAAGTGATAAGCTGATTTAATTTAATTTAATTGCAATGGAGCACAGGCTCCAGTTGCAATTTCCCTACATCCCCATCTTCCCGCTATCCTGCACCCACCTACATTTCCCAACTACAAATTTTATATTTAAATTCTGTGAGCGTTTTCAGTAAATTATTCATCATGTCTCTTGGTAACTCATTCCAATCTCTGACACCCTTACCTAAAAAAGAGAATCTTCCCACACCCTTGTGCCCGAAATCGAGTGCCAGCTTGTGGTCATGGTCATCTGTACGCTTCCATGCATTACTTTTCATACCTACTCCAATTTCTTCCCATGCATCATAGCCAGTATACATCCTGTACTCTCCCATGACCCTCCTCATCCTCCTCCTGTCTTGCAATGAATCCCATTTCATCTCCTTTATCATATCCGTCACTGACTGCATTCTGTGATAATTTCCAGAAACAAATCTAGCAGCCCTTTTTTGCACCCTCTCCAACTCCTGTATTTGATAAGTAAAATGAGATTCCCATACTACGCTACCATATTCTAGCAATGGTCTGACCAAAGTTTTGTAACCCAATTCCTTTACTTCTCTCGTACATCCCCTCATCACTCTCTCCAACAAGAGGAGAACTTTTAAAACTTTTCATACCACCTGTCCAATGTTTCCTGCACAGTTAAGCTTGTTATGAAATGTAATACCAAGATATTGACATTTCAAGTCTTCAGCAAGCAAATCTTTCCCCACCTTATATTCATAATTAACCTTCTGTTTTTTATTTGTGTATCTAATAAGCTGACTCTTCTTTACATTTATCTTCAACCCATGTTTACCAACCCCACTAGATACCCTGTCTAGATCACCCTGCAACTGTTTAAAATCCTCTATTGTTTTGATTCTTTTATGTAGCATTATGTCATCTGCAAACAATCTAGATTCAGATAGTAAATAATCAACACAATTATTCATTAGAATAATGAATAGCAATGGTCCCATTTCTACTTACACTTCTCTTGATATTACATTTCCTACTCTAACTTTTTGTTTTCTACCTTTTAAAAATTCTTCCTCCCAGCAAATCACTTTCTCATCCACTCCAATTGTTTTTACCTTATTTACTACCATTTTATGGCTCACTCTGTCAAACGCCTTTGACAGATCTAGTGCTACACTATCAATTTGTCCTCCCTTATCCATTTCATCCGAAATATCTTGCATATATCCCACCAACTGAGATTCGCATGAATATCATTCCCTGAACCCATATTGCCTGCTTGAAAACCACTTACGTTCTTCACATATATTTCTGATGTGGTTGCATATCAATTTTTCCATTAATTTACCGACCACTGTTGTCAAACTGATTGGCCTGTAATTCTCATCTCTATTTCTCACCCCTCCTTTATGTAAGAGTACTACTATTGCATTTTTCCAGTCCTGTGGTAAGCAGCAAGTATCCAGACTTAATTTAGATAATATTTCAAGAAAAGGTACAATGTCACATATGGCTAGCTTTAAGATACCTGTAGTAATATTATCTACACCAGCCCCTTTATGTTTTTTCAGTTTTCTTATTTCCTTCATGATTTCCTCAGGATGAATTTAAAAATTTTTAGTTTCTTCATTTCTAATTGTGATGTTAAGCTCGTTCTCTGAATTAGACAATCCTGTTTCTGATTCAATGTCCCTAATGCATTCACTAAACCAGTTACTTAAAATCTCTGCCTATTTCAATTCCTCAGTAACTTCTTCTCTATCCTTATCTATAATAACCTCCACTCCCTCCCTTCCCCTCAGTTTCCTGATATAGCCATAGACATTTCTAGATGCCTCAGTCAATGGTCCTCCCGCACTGACAATACTCTTCATAAACCCATCTTTAGCCACTTTCTTTGCTGTTATTATGGCCTTGTTTAGTTGTTTTAAATATTCCCTACTACCCTGCTGTCTCTTATCTCTGTTATATTCCCTTCTTACCTACCTCTTTAACCTCCTCACCTCCTTATTATAGTACATAGGTTCTCTACTTCTCTTTATTTTCTGCCTTGGAATCAAATTTTCTTCCCCCATTATTATTGTCTTCTTGAACTCTTACCACCTTGACTCTACAGTACTTGTGCCTTCCTTCCATTTGCTTAATTGTCCTCTGAAATATTTCTTCAAACTTGAAACCTGTGCTTTTTCATAATTGTACCAATTTCCCCCTTCATTTTTGGCTGCTGGATTATTGAATCCCCTAATATCCATCAGAACTGCATCATGATCACTTATACATTCAGTTACTTGACACATCACAAGATTTTCATCGGGCTTAGTTAGTGTTCCCTAGTGTTTTGCTCAACAACTTGTGTAAATCCTCCTTCCCTTATTAAAATATTTGGAAATCTTTGTTCCCTTGTGTTATTTATCTTATTTCCTTCCCAGTTTACACCTGGTAAATTTAAATCCCCACCAATGATGATCAACCTATTCTCACCTCTGAAATCTGAGTATTAATTTAATTTCTTCGCAAGATCTTCATTTTCTTCTGCCATTCTTCCACTGCGTTAAACAGCAAAAACTCTGTTTTTTTTTTCTTTTTTATTAACCCAGAAATCTACCCCAAGTAACTTATGGTCTTGATCTATGAACGCCAATGAACTGTGGTAGTTTTTGCTAACTAGTATTAAAACTCCTCCACCAATTGCTCCTCTATCTCTGTGGTACACTCTGTAACAATCAGGAAAAACCTCACTGTCTAGTACTTCTTCTTTTAATCAACTGTCTACCCCAGTTAATACTTGTGGTTCGTGTATCTCTATTAAGTTTGCAAATTTGATTCCTTTGTTCATTATACTTCTACAGTTTACTATTAATATCCTTACTACTGGCTTTACATTTTCAGAATTTATATCCTCTTTCCAAGTTTTACTCCAGTCAGTTATTTTTTCAGCCACTTCATCTATTTCCTTAACATCTGTGACTTTTCCCATCGTTAATCTGCTATCAGTATCACTTTGATAATCTATTTTTGTCCCTTCACCAGCAGCCCCTAACCTAAAAAGGGCACATTCCTGACCCAATCATCACTGGAAATGGGCTCCCTCACTGCTTTAGCTAACAACTCAGAAAGTACTCTCTTCCCCCTTCAATTTAGGTGTAGGCCATGCCTAGTGGAACCCCACCTACCAATGGTGTTTACAGGCACAACCCCCAACACAAAACTAATGCCTTTCCCAAGTAGCACTTCCATTTCCACATTTACCCGCCTTACAGCATAGTTCAATTGTGGCCGGTCATGATGACTTAAAACCTGCATGAGCTCCACACTGGTATGCTGTGCCTCCTTCACCACCTTCCTCATGTCACTCTCTGTACTATAACTTTAGTATCTATCAATACTATTTCCCGCACCTCCCACTATCACTACTCTATCGTCCTTAGTGAAACTCCTACAAAGTGAACCTATATCTTCTACTACCTGACCTAATGTTGCACTAGGTTTGAAAAAATGTGTGACCTGGTATCCTGTACCTAACCAATCCTGCAGAAGAGGGCCTACACTTCTCCCATGACTACTTCCTAGTAGTAGAAAACTTTTTCTCCTATTCTTGGCCTGCACCTTTGTTCATAAAGATCTGCTGCATCTTACCTACTCCTACATCTATATGATTCTCTTCTCCTCCTGACTCTGGCAACAGGTCAAACCAATTTTTTCCACACAAGCACTGAAGTTTCTGGCTTGTTCATCCCATTAAACATGATTCTCCTACGACCTGTTACCAGCTCCCACCTATCCTTCTCAACTTCCTCCAACCCACTATAACTACTATCTGCCTCTACAGCTTGCGCCTCGACAAGCTCAGTCCCCACAGGCTGTGCCTGTGTAGTCTGAGCCTCCAAAGGCTGGACTTCAACAAATTGAGCCTCCACAGGCTGAGCCCCCACAGGCTGAACCTCCACAGGCGACGCAACCACAGGCCAGGCCAGCAGAAGCTGAGCCTCCACAGGACAAGCCTCAAGAACGCTGATCCTTTCACGCAACTCCCTAATCGTTTCGCCCATCTCCCATCATCCCTAAGACTAAGTAAACAAAACCATAGGAAAGCCTGATTTATTTCCCCTGTTTCCTCTTCCCCACATGCTCAATGAAACCACTTCTTACACCAACTACAACCCATCCCCTTTGCTATGTACCTACCACAGGCACCACAATTTTCAGTCATGATTTTTCAAAATACTTCAACCATCTTCTAAACAAACCTTAAATGTATTTGATAAAGTAGTGTTATAAAGTTTATACTATATTTTTTAACGTTTTTTGCTAAATATGATAGGTGCTATTCTCGACTAACTGTTGAATTGTTATATATATTTAATTTGATTGAAGTTTTATGAATAATGAATATGTAACTAAACTACTTAAGAACCAGTTAATAAAACTTAATCTGATGAATTTTGAAACAAACTTAAGATGGAAGGTCGATACTATTTAGTGCTAATATAACAACTAATTTGTTACTTGTGAAAGTTAAAAAAAAAAAGAAAGGTAGGAAGTTTTTTGTGTATATATCTTTATATATAAAGATGAATGTATCTTTGTTTGTTTGTTCTTCATACAAATCCACAGTTTCCATCCGATCTTGATGAAACTTTGCACACTTATCCTTTGAAACAAGGAGAAAAATACTGTCTACATTTGGTTGAAAAATTATCTGTATAAATAACACATGTTGTCTCATAACTTCGAAATACGGCAAAAGATAGACACATTGGATATGGACGACTCCGTACCGAGTTTCCATGTAGTGGACTGGCAGCTCAGAGGTTAAAGCACTTGCTTACGAACGTCGTGGTCTCCGGTTCAAATCTCCATTGAGGCTAAGATTTTTAAAAATTGTTTTTCATTGTAAGAGTCAGGTCTGGGCCGCAGGTTATTCGGATTGAATATTAAACTGTAGATATCAGAAAGTTGGGGGTGCAATGCGAGGCAAATCATAGGTAGTCTAGCAATGTTGTTGGTGTACACTTTTTTATATTATAATGATCCCTCAGGTGTTTTTCGCAGTCAGTGTGTGAGTGTGAACCACATTAATATTAAATAACTGTGAACGTTTTCGCGGCGGCAGCACTGTAGAAAACATTCTCGGGATTCTAGCCGCGTCAAATAAAAGTCGACTGTCGACGTTTCGAGAGCCGGCACTGCTCCCATTGTCAAGCCCTGCTTAACTAACTAAAACTGCCTAGCGGTAGTCTCTATATAGGGCTACCGGACGGGAGAGGAGGGGAACTCGCGCGGAGGGCGGGTCTGCTTGGTGACGTCATGTTCCGGTTGTTGTTATGCCCAAATATGGTCCGCTCCCGTGTGTTTCGTAATTGTCTAATAACTGGCCTCCATGTTTGACTTATGTTAAGTCCTTGATCCCGATTTATCACATTGTTATTAACTCTGATTTCAATCGCCTCTTTCACGACACTATCCCAAAAATTATTAGCATGGCAGAGGCGTGTCGTCTTTTCAAAGCAAGGCTCATGATAGTTTTCAAGGGCGTGCTCTACTATAGCCGATTTTTCTTTCTGCCCCAACTTAAAGTATCTTATATGCTCTTTGCGCCTTTCATCGATCGTTCTCAAAGTCTGTCCTATATAGGAAGAGCCACACTCACAAGGAATTTTATACACTCCAGGGGCCCGGAGATTTATACAATCTTTCGGGGTTCATAATAACTGACGGATCTTAGGCGGGGGCCGAAAGATGGAGTGGATGCCTTGCTTGTTGAGCAGCCTGGCTATTTTTGATGTCACCGCTCCGCAGAAGGGCAAAAAGGCACGTGGGGTTTCTCGTTCCCTGTCATCCGTTTTGTTTTTGTTTCTTCTTCCGCTAATCGCATGTCGAATTTCTTTGGAACTATATCCCTTGGCCCTAAACCCGCGTTCTAAGTGTCGCAGCTCTTCTTGTAGATGCTGATTGTCGGATACCGCCTTTGCCCTGTGGACCAACGTATTCAGTACGCCGCGCTTCTGAGATGGGTGATGAAAACTAAGGGCGTTTAGATAACGATCAGTGGGTGTGGGTTTTCTATACACACTGTGCCCCAACCTTCCGTTCGGCTTTCGACGTACCAATACATCCAAAAAAGGAAGTGCGCCATCTTTTTCGATTTCCATCGTGAACTTGATATTGGGGTGAACGCCGTTGAGATAGTTCACAAATTCATATAGGGCTGGTATCCCATGAGGCCACACGAGGAATGTGTCGTCAACAAATCTATAAAAACATTTGGGCTTTAAAGGGGCCGCGTCAAGAGCTACATGCTCAAAATGTTCCATGTAAAAATCGGCAATCGCTGGGGATAACGGGGACCCCATGGCCACGCCGTCCGTTTGTTCGTAATATTTTTCTTGGTACACGAAATACGTCGACGTGAGCGTGTGTCTGAATAGTTCCACGAGTTTTTGGTCAAAATGTTCACTAAGTAGTTCGATTGTTTCCCTTAACGGCACCCGCGTAAATAACGATGTGACATCCAAACTGACCATAATATCGTCACGCTCAAGTCTCATTGTTTTAACCACTTCCACAAACGCAGCAGAGTTCTTAACGTGGTGTGCACATTGACCCACAAACGGACTTAACTGGCGTGTAAGGTATTTGGCCAACCTGTACGTCGGCGAATCTATGGCGCTAACTATCGGCCGCATCGGAACATGCTCTTTGTGTATTTTTGGTAGGCCATACAATCTTGGTGGTCTTGGGGCTCGGACTGTCAAATTCTTCACTGTTTCTTCCGCCAATCCAGCTTCTTTTATTAAAATATTGGTTTTTCTGACTGTCCGTGCCGTGGGGTCGCGCGGAAGCACACGATATGCCTCATCATCTAAAACTTCACACATCTTCTGGTGGTAGTCAGTGTTGGTCAGAATTACGGTCGAATTTCCCTTGTCAGCTGGTAAAACCACGATTTCGGTGTCTTCCCGTAAAACACGTAAGCCGGCTCGTTCAGCTGCGGTCATATTGGGCTTAGGTGGTCTGGCCCTCGTCAGGATGCGCGTTGTCTCCCGGCGTACCTCTTCCGCTGCGTCCGTTGGAATATTACGCACAGCTTGTTCCACTCCGCTGATGATGTTCATGATAGGCAAGGAACGGGGAGCCGGTGCGAAGTTCAATCCTTTCTTCAGGGCTGAGATAGCACCTTCGTCAATTTCTTTCCCCGATAGGTTAATCACGGTTCGTCTGTCTTCGGGTAGCTGGGTTTCGCGCAGATCACGCGACAGGCGGTTGAATTTACAGCACTGCCTGCGCGTGGCCGTCCTTAATATAGAATTCTGTTGTCCGGTGGTGAAGTTGTCGACCCAATCCCAATCCATCGGCGAGAGGGCTGCTGCTAATAGCAAATGGCGTCCCATTAGTTCTCTAGCATTTTTGTCGAGGTCACGGCGAGTTTGACGAATCCTCTCCCTTACAATCGCCAGGCTGGTGCGGCGTAACAACAACCGGAACATGACGTCACCAAGCAGACCCGCCCTCCGCGCGAGTTCCCCTCCTCTCCCGTCCGGTAGCCCTATATAGAGACTACCGCTAGGCAGTTTTAGTTAGTTAAGCGGGGCTTGACAATGGGAGCAGTGCCGGCTCTCGAAACGTCGCCAGTCGACTTTTATTTGACGCGGCTAGAATCCCGAGAGTGTTTTCTACAGTGCTGCCGCCGCGAAAACGTTCACAGTTATTTAACATACCTCTACGGGGAGGATATGTCGCGCAGCGTAAAACATCTGGAGAAGCTGCGCTGCAATAAGGCCAAACTACTGAGTTCGCTGGCCTTCCTGTTAAGGTGTAGAGACACCGAAACAGTGCCACGGTTTGCCGTTGTAAACCATCCGGCAAACACTACTGCCATGAAGAAGATTTTACGCCGCACCAGCCTGGCGATTGTAAGGGAGAGGATTCGTCAAACTCGCCGTGACCTCGACAAAAATGCTAGAGAACTAATGGGACGCCATTTGCTATTAGCAGCAGCCCTCTCGCCGATGGATTGGGATTGGGTCGACAACTTCACCACCGGACAACAGAATTCTATATTAAGGACGGCCACGCGCAGGCAGTGCTGTAAATTCAACCGCCTGTCGCGTGATCTGCGCGAAACCCAGCTACCCGAAGACAGACGAACCGTGATTAACCTATCGGGGAAAGAAATTGACGAAGGTGCTATCTCAGCCCTGAAGAAAGGATTGAACTTCGCACCGGCTCCCCGTTCCTTGCCTATCATGAACATCATCAGCGGAGTGGAACAAGCTGTGCGTAATATTCCAACGGACGCAGCGGAAGAGGTACGCCGGGAGACAACGTGCATCCTGACGAGGGCCAGACCACCTAAGCCCAATATGACCGCAGCTGAACGAGCCGGCTTACGTGTTTTACGGGAAGACACCGAAATCGTGGTTTTACCAGCTGACAAGGGAAATTCGACCGTAATTCTGACCAACACTGACTACCACCAGAAGATGTGTGAAGTTTTAGATGATGAGGCATATCGTGTGCTTCCGCGCGACCCCACGGCACGGACAGTCAGAAAAACCAATATTTTAATAAAAGAAGCTGGATTGGCGGAAGAAACAGTGAAGAATTTGACAGTCCGAGCCCCAAGACCACCAAGATTGTATGGCCTACCAAAAATACACAAAGAGCATGTTCCGATACGGCCGATAGTTAGCGCCATAGATTCGCCGACGTACAGGTTGGCCAAATACCTTACACGCCAGTTAAGTCCGTTTGTGGGTCAATGTGCACACCACGTTAAGAACTCTGCTGCGTTTGTGGAAGTGGTTAAAACAATGAGACTTGAGCGTGACGATATTATGGTCAGTTTGGATGTCACATCGTTATTTACGCGGGTGCCGTTAAGGGAAACAATCGAACTACTTAGTGAACATTTTGACCAAAAACTCGTGGAACTATTCAGACACACGCTCACGTCGACGTATTTCGTGTACCAAGAAAAATATTACGAACAAACGGACGGCGTGGCCATGGGGTCCCCGTTATCCCCAGCGATTGCCGATTTTTACATGGAACATTTTGAGCATGTAGCTCTTGACGCGGCCCCTTTAAAGCCCAAATGTTTTTATAGATTTGTTGACGACACATTCCTCGTGTGGCCTCATGGGATACCAGCCCTATATGAATTTGTGAACTATCTCAACGGCGTTCACCCCAATATCAAGTTCACGATGGAAATCGAAAAAGATGGCGCACTTCCTTTTTTGGATGTATTGGTACGTCGAAAGCCGAACGGAAGGTTGGGGCACAGTGTGTATAGAAAACCCACACCCACTGATCGTTATCTAAACGCCCTTAGTTTTCATCACCCATCTCAGAAGCGCGGCGTACTGAATACGTTGGTCCACAGGGCAAAGGCGGTATCCGACAATCAGCATCTACAAGAAGAGCTGCGACACTTAGAACGCGGGTTTAGGGCCAAGGATATAGTTCCAAAGAAATTCGACATGCCATTAGCGGAAGAAGAAACAAAAACAAAACGGATGACAGGGAACGAGAAACCCCACGTGCCTTTTTGCCCTTCTGCGGAACGGTGACATCAAAAATAGCCAGGCTGCTCAACAAGCAAGGCATCCGCTCCATCTTTCGGCCCCCGCCTAAGATCCGTCAGTTATTATGAACCCCGAAAGATTGTATAAATCTCCGGGCCCCTGGAGTGTATAAAATTCCTTGTGAGTGTGGCTCTTCCTATATAGGACAGACTTTGAGAACGATCGATGAAAGGCGCAAAGAGCATATAAGATACTTTAAGTTGGGGCAGAAAGAAAAATCGGCTATAGTAGAGCACGCCCTTGAAAACTATCATGAGCCTTGCTTTGAAAAGACGACACGCCTCTGCCATGCTAATAATTTTTGGGATAGTGTCGTGAAAGAGGCGATTGAAATCAGAGTTAATAACAATGTGATAAATCAGGATCAAGGACTTAACATAAGTCAAACATGGAGGCCAGTTATTAGACAATTACGAAACACACGGGAGCGACCATATTTGGGCATAACAACAACCGGAACATGACGTCACCAAGCAGACCCGCCCTCCTCGCGAGTTCCCCTCTTCTCCCGTCCGGTAGCCCTATATAGAGACTACCGCTAGGCAGTTTTAGTTAGTTAAGCAGGGCTTGACAATGGGAGCAGTGCCGGCTCTCGAAACGTCGCCAGTCGACTTTTATTTGATGCGGCTAGAATCCCGAGAGTGTTTTCTACACATTAATATTATTATACATACGGAAGTAAGTCTCTGTCTTTTTGTTACGTTTTTGATGGATGGAATTTTATAAGGAAATCTGTATGAAGGGCACATGATATTTTTTTCAGTATGATTAACAGTTGTAGTACCGAAATTTTGAGACCAATCCTTCGTTACCAATAACTTTTTGTATTTAATTCTAGCAAAAAAATTCTTAATCCACGCATACGAAGTCGCGGGTACAAGCTAGTATATATATATATATTAGATGCCAATTAAACACAATTAAATTTCAGGCAGAACAGGTTAATTATTAGAACGTACGTTTTTGTTTTCATAAACTTGATTTCAATATCGATAGTTGAACTTAAAATAACGATATTGTATTAACCTAATGTGAGTAACTAAATGCTATATATGACTACTTATGTTTATTATTTATTACTTCCAGTTGATTTTATTACTATTCCGGACCTAATTAATTAAGAAACTGTGTTATTTTAAGCCTAATAAAGCCTTAATATAGGACAACACAAAAACTTTAACAATCGAAATTCGATCTAGTGATTTGAACTTTTTTTACGGTATATAAGAAATTTAACACTACGAAATAATGTAAACTACTATTTTTACCTATGCTATAGTATTATAATTAATCTAACTATCAAGCTTATGCTAAATTTAATTCAGTAAAACATGCAATAACTAGCAATAACGTTAACAATAATGACACAAAATTTAAAAACTGTTATTTATGGTGTAATCTTAAATAATTCTTCCAGCTAGCAATAATCCTAATAATTTAGATGTTAATTAAAGATTTTAAAATAATTTAGTCTACAAAGACTTAGCTGATGAATGCAAAATCGCAGTTTGATGAGCAGCTATCCACACATACAGCCAGAGAGGTTGATGCTAAGTCTTAATGATTCTAAGTTCTGTATAAGATATTTAATATTAGGATTAAGAACATATTTGTTCCTTCGTAGTCTCGAAAAACTATTCCTGAATCACAACCCCTTTAAAACCACTGTGTGGTTGAGATACATAGATGATATATTTATTATATGGTGCCACAGTGAAAATCAAATCTTAGAATTCCTCCATTCCCTTAACAATAGCCATTCCATTAATTTCACCTGGACCTACTCCCACACACACATCACAGGGATGTGGACATCACACTCAGGCAGGGTGGCCTTCATAACTCTGTCCACATCAAACCAACTAATCTACAGCAATATCTACATTTTGACGGTTGCTACCCACTCCATACCAAACGTTCCCTCCCCTACAGCCTTGCTATCCATGGCAAATGTATCTGTTCTGATGCTGAATCCTTCTCCCAGTATTCCTAGAACCTATCCCAAGCCCTTATTTCCTGCTTCTACCAAGCAGATCTTGTACATAAACAATTCACACGTGCAATCACCCACCCTCCACATAACCACTTGTAAAACATCTGTTTTACTGGGTTAATTAATTAATGAAAATGATAGTTGCTATAAACTGATATTTTTACTTACCCAGTAGAACGTTTTGGACTTTGTTTAAACTTATTTTCTACAAAGCGGGATCCACAGTTGGATAGTCGACTTAATGGCAAACAATTTATCAATCCTAGGTATAGTTTAAACATTTAATACTGTATGGGGTATTATACCACTGAACACAAACACAGTAATTTAATACTGTAGTAAGTTTATTCACACAGTTTTGGTTTTAAAGAACACATATTCACTGACCACCAACTGAAAATAATATTAACCCGAGATTACAGGTCCGCTCGTATGAAAATTACAATCACTTGGATTAAATTCCGTTATTGGTGTGATCACTAATTCTCACAACAATCACTGTTCATCATCCACTTATTATACGCTCACCAAATGCAGTTAGTATGACTTAGCCAGTCCAAACGATATGTGAACGACAGGCAATATTCTGTTCCGGCGTGGAAACGTGAATTAGAAATCCATTTTCACTCGGGAGAATTCCATTACTCCACACTTATACGACATTCTCGTTGCCACGCTACCATCATCAGCGACAATCATACACCAACTGCTGCTGCTTACAAAGAGTTTAGTACTATGAAGTACTTATGATAGATATCGATTATCGACATCATTGACATAGATGAACTTTAACAGTTCGTTAGCTTATCACTCTGTAATGTTACATATAACCCCTTCCAGGTCTCTTGTTCAAACTGAGAAACAGACAGTGAGTAATTTAAAACAGAGACCTACAAATGGCTGAGGTTGATCTTAGGTAGTTCATCTGAGGTGCTGCCTACACAAAGTTACATATTAATCAGCTTATACATAAGGTGATGGTGGTCTGTCCTAAAAAAAACTAGAAAGTATAGTAAAATACATACAACAGTCTAGATGCATCAATTCAGTTCATGTCACATCATAAACTATCCTACTTTAACTTCATCTCATCTGCTGTCCTTTCTTAAGAATTAACGGCTAACACATAAATCATATGAAATTAGGTTCAGACTTTTGCACACTGATCACTCATGTTATTGCTGTATAGGTCATCTGTCAGGATATAGACAATGCGACAATTGGTCGCTAGCTACCAGGCTGACATTCCCTCCAAGCTTCTTTCATCAACATTATGGTATATAAAGAAAAGAAACACCCGTTGGAGGGAAAGGGTCATTGACCTTCAGATACATCTTAAGCATAAAACTGTATTAACTAACTGAGCATAACCTAATACCTAAAAAAAGGAAACATATTAACAAAAGGATTGGGTTGGATTTTACCGGCAGTTCAGGGTACACCTAACCCCTAGGCACTCCTGTACCTTCCCCACCCTGGGTGTCTGTCTTGGATGGTTTCAACAGATACCTTACCTGTCCTCTTTTCTTCTTTCATCCGGACCACTTTCTGCACTGTTTACTTCTCCACTCCTTCCAGAGCAAACACTCTTCACTTGCACATTCAACATCTCAGTAGCTTTAATGACATTATTTATCTGGTGGCTGGAGATAATAAGCTGCATAGATTCCGGCAATCTAGCCATGATTATCTCAACATATTCTGCCTCGCTAAATGACTGGTCAAGGTAACTACACTTAGCCAAACACTGCAGGAAGAAATCTTGTTGAGTTTCTTTACCAGGTGAATAGGACTCACCACACATCAACTCAGACTCGACTGCTACCGACGAAAAGTGTCTCAGAAATTCTTCTTTGAAGTGTTGGTAAATATTGTATTCTTTTGAAAAATGGTCACCCCATAAGCGTGCTCTTCCTCTTCTGTGTTTGTGAACCATCCTTATCTTTCGGTCATCCAAAGCAATTTTAAAAGGTGGACAAGTTTCAAAATTATCCAAGAAATCCACTGGGTGCAGCTACCCCGAGTCATGAAATTTCTCAAGTTCTATTTTTTCTTCTCCTGGATATCCTTGACAGCAGGAACTAGTAAGAACCTCTTCGTACTTGCTGATTTCTTCTTTGATTGCCCCCATCACCTGGATCTTCAAACTTGCCTCAACTTCCTGTTTTATGACTGGTGCATTTTTGCTGATCTTGTCTTCTATTTCACAACTTGCAGCCAGCCTAACCATTTCCATTCCTTCTGATTTTGTCTGCACAAAATTTGACTTCTTTCTGTGCTCCTTCCACATGCTCTTTGCACACCCTAAGGTCCTCTTCCATTGCTTTTAATTTAAGGTCCTGATATCCTACCTCATTTTCTTTCAACTCATTGTTGCGTGTGTCCAACTTCGACCACCATTTCCTCCTTGAACTGTTCAAAATTTACCTTTGTTTCTTCTCCTGTTAAAATACATTTCTTCTTAAATTGTTCCATCTCCTCTCTTATTTGTAGGAATCTTCCATCCAAATCCCTGGTGATATTATCATGAAGAGCTTTTCCTCTCTCATCTATTTCAGCCCTAATGTTGTCCTGTAAGACCCTCAAAATGTTTTGAATGGCCTCGTTCTTCTCAGCAATTTCAATCTTTACGGCATTGAAGATTTTTTCAAAGACCTGGTTCTTCTCATGTAAAGTATTAAAATTTTCTTCAAAGAAGCTATGTCTGGCATTAAGTTTTTCTTCCTAGGAGTAATTCTTCCCAGCCATTTCAGTTTTGATGGCATTGAATTTCTTTGCATTGTTTGCTTTAATAGCATTTAATTTTTGGTCCATCTGTTTCAACAACTTCATCAGCATTTCTTCTCTAGATTCCTTCCCAGTCTGTTCACTCATCCCTTCCATGCTAGTTTCCTCAGTATTAATTTTTCAAAGGTTTAAAAGATATATGTAAAATTTTAATGAAAAAAGAAGGGGGGGGGGGGGGTAGACCACTAAATAGCCCACACTAGACACAAAACCCAAAACTACAGACGAACAACTTGTGTCACTCACAAGGAAAAGTAAAAAAACCTCAGCTTATCAACCAAGACAGTGATAGAAAAACAAACCAACAAGTCACTAGTGGAGTAAACACAACACTGATGAAGGTGAAAATTTCATGCTCATACAAATGTACAAGAAAATTTACACCATAGATTTACGAAAGTCTTTGCTGCTAAACTCCTCCACGCCAGAATGGCTGAAAATAACACACACTAGCACACAACTTAAATGCAGTAATTCATTAAAAAAAAATATATATTACCTTGTTTTTTTGGTCGAAAACATAACTGAAGATTTAAAAATGAAAACTGGTTAGCATGCATTGATTTTTTTTCTTTCTGTTAAGTATTTATTTACCCACAAATTCAGGTTTAATCTGAGGGTATATTATTATTATGGTGTTAATTGCCTGTTTGTTGTCTTCTGTTTTGAAATCCTGCTGTCCAGATGTCACCTGCCCTGCTCCAATCTTCTGATGTCTTCCTTGGCCATGAGTTGTTGCGTTGCCGTGAAGTAGTTCCACGTCACTGAGCTTACTGCTGTAATGCTAACCTTTGGTCACTAATACTGTCTCTTCAGCTTGTAATATCATTGCACTTAGATCCTAATCGAATGTATAATCTAACACACACCCTCTTTGGTTTGATGTGCTCACTTCTGCTAATTATTGTTTTTTTTTTTTTTTTTTTTTTTTTTTTAAATTGTTCCATTTCTATCACTTTTCATTTACACTTTGTGTTTCCACCAACTTTTATTTCTTCACTTTAGCCAACTTTAATCACAAGTCCTGTCACATAGGTTGCCATGTAAAACATCCGTTTTACTGGGTTAATTAATTAATTAAAATGATAGTTGCTGTAAACTGATATTTTGACCCACCCAGTGGAAGGTTTTGGACTTCGTTTAAACTTATTTTCTACAATGCGGTTGCCATAGTCGGATAGTCGACTTAATGGCAAGCAATTTATCAATCCTAGGTATAGTTTAAACATTTAATACTGTATGGGGTATTATACCACTGAACACAAACACAGTTGTTTAATACTGTAGTAAGTTTATTCACACAGTTTTAGTTTTAAAGAACTCATATACATCGACCACCATATGAAAATAATAGTAATCCGAGATTACAGGTCCGCTCGAGTGAAAAGTACAATCACTTGGTGTAAGTTCCATTATTAGCGTGATCACTAATTCTCACAACAATCACTGTTCATCATCCACTTATTATACACTCACCAAATGCAGTTAGTATGACTTGGCCAGTCCAAACGATATGTGAACGACAGCCAATATTCCGTTCTGGTGTGGAAGCGCAAAGTAGGAATCCATTTTCATCCGGGAGAATTCCATTACTCCACACTTATACGACATTCTCGTTGCCATGCTACCTTCATCAGCAACAATCAAACACCAACTGTGGCTGCTTACAAAGAGTTTAGTACTACGAAGTACTTATGATAGATATCACTTATCGACATCTTTGACATACTTGAACTTTAACAGTTCGTTAGCTTATCGCTCTGTAATGCTATCCACTCCTGCCCAGCACCTCTAAAATCAAACCATAGCCCTGTCTTTGTCACCCATTTCTCGCCTGGCCTCAAATCCATCAATCGAATCCTACAATGGGGGCATGACTTCCTACGCTTCTTTACTGAAATTTTCACTCTCTTGCCAAAAATTCTGCCAACTGTCCTCCATAGTTGTTTCAGCAGACAACCTAACCTCAAAAATATCATGGTTCACAAATACCCTCCATCTGACTCTCCAGAAACACCTTATGGACCATCTTTTCCTTGTAATAGACCTTGCTGCAAAACCTGCAACATGCATCCTCCCACTACTACATATTGCAACCCTGTCACAGGGGAAACCTTCCCCATCATTGGATATGCCACATGCTCCACAATGAACATTGTATGCCAGCTAACTTGCTGCCAGTAGTTCCAATATAGGCCTGACTACACAACAACTTTCAACCAGAATGAATGGCCACAGAAAAATAGTCCACACCCGCAATTTATAACTTCCAATACCAGAACATGCTAATCACCACAATTCCAACAACCTCAATGGCTGTTTCACTGTGAGTGCAATCAGCATTTTCTCAGAAACCACCGCCGCTTCAGAACTTCAGAGATGGGAACTTGCATACCAAAATAAACTAGATATCAGACACCAACCTGGCCTGAATCACTGAAAAAATTCCTTTCTTTAATGCATCACTCATTATTATTTGTATTAGTATTATTATTATTGTCATTTAACTAGTTAAAAAATTTTAAAAAAATTATCTGTCAATATTTATTTGCATAATTTTTGTTTCATCATTCCATACCCTTTTGGTATATTACTAATTCTATCACCATCTGCAATATACATATTTATATATAACATCACATATAGCACGCCTGGTTATAATTCTAAATAACTCAGTTCTTACGCTTTCAACAGATTTACATTTATTGTACACAACTCATATTCCTCTAGGAACTACATCGGACTTATAGTATTCGAAGAATGCAAGGTTCTTCAGCAATGAAATGGTTTCAAAGCAACCATTCGGCCTTTACGTCGCTAACCTACCAGCTAACTCTTGATTTTCTTATCACCATGGCAACTTACATTTCCTTGCTATAGGAGTAAATATATCGATTTTTGTTTAATTTCATGGCACAAAAATATGGTTTTCTTATGAAATGTTTCTGTTCTGTCACACTCAGTCCCCCCACCATATTGATAATGTACTCAGTCATGTAGGAAACTTCAGTGTGTGCACACCTCGAAAACCACATGACTTATTTCCATCAGCATGAATAAGGTGTAAAACCAAAATATTGCATATTATTGTGTTTGTCAAATATGTTCGTTACTCTTCGCTGCCTTCAACTTTGGTGAGCAATGAGTCATTTTTCCTGTCCGTGTAATTTATATTGCCTAATGCCATTTCCTTAGTTTAATTACAGTATTAGAATAACAGTGAGTAAAATTCATCATTTAATAAATGATCCTGTGAAGACTTATGACAAAAAATGTTTGTAACTTACATTATTCAAAATTACAATCAGATCTGCATCTTTAAGGTATTGTAGCTGATGAGTAACCAAAATACGTGTTTTTGAACTTAAGTAGCCATTGATACAGTCTTGGTACAGTTGCTTCCCAACATGTGTATCAACTGCAGATAATGGATCATCTAATAAATATATATCAGCATCCCGATACACAGCCCTGAAAATGTTAATAAATCATTAAAAAATTAAATGAAGAAACCATTCTATCATCCTGTGTATGACTATTTTGATGAAGTCTCTTAAAAAAATTATTGTTATTTAATTTAATTGTATATGTAGTGTGTTAATATTTCTACTGTTTCTACACATTACTACTGTCATCTGTGGTAAGCAATGGTTCCCCTTTCCTTATAAAAATGTATAGAAACTAGGAATAAAAAATATGCATTGTATACACCATAAAAATAAGGATGAATGGGAAAAAAGCCCATCTCACTCCACAGATGAAGGCAGATCTGTGAAAACAAATAAACATTAACAGACTTCACAATATTTTGGCATAAGGCTTCATTATGATTAGAGGTGAAGCATATTAGAAGGGGAGCAGATGTGCATACACCATATGATAGTCAATTTTGAATAATGGGACAACTTTGAGCAGTAATGGGATTGTTTAGAGTGGTGGATGCATGGTGCATTTCACATATATAAGGAAAGGAGCCATGGGACTAATGGATAAGTAGATTAGTATTTGTGAACCATGGAACTAAATCTGATACATATCAATAAATTTCAGAACAATGCTCTTCTGATTCATACACCCTTCATTTATCCATGCTTTGAATTTACCTGTCTTCTTCACACTTACATTCCATAATTTCAAAACTATAAATACAGTCCCTCCTCCTCCCAATCCCCTGCCTACCTCTCAATCCAACTGAACCTCATCCTACCCACCAATTCTTGATCCTGGGGATGTATATTTCATTTTTTCCTAGCTCAACCTCTCTGTATTGGCTCTTTGTTCTTGTTCGTTTTTCACCCACACATTCACATCCAAACAAGACTCCACTTATTAAACATTATCATTTTTTTATTTAAAATATAATTTTAATTTGCTACTATTAATTATTATTAGGGAGATCAAAGCAAGCCTTTACAATAGGCAACAATTTTAACTCTTTTGTGATATACTGTTTGAAAAAACTACTTCACATCTAGATGTGAAAGAGAACACAACACTTGTGTCATCAAAAAATAAATAAATAAATAAATTGCAATAATTCTTATTATTTTATTCGTGCATGATGAGAGAAATCAGAGGCAACCACACCACATCACCACCTCACATGAAAGAGAGATATTAATTTTTTTATTTTTGTATTAAAGTGTGGAAGTTCATTGTGGAAGAGGGTGTTATTCTGTGTTATTGCTATTGAGTTGTGTGTCACAGCTTTTTGGTGTAGTGGAATGACGGGTCACGCACAAGATATTCAAGGTTTATGAAGTGACTCAGATCGAGGTAAGTGACAACAGCAGCTTATTTTTATTTGACAACTAGCCTCGTACCCGCGACTTCGTACGCGTGGATTAAGAATTTTTTCGCCAGAATTAAATATAGTAAGTTGTTGGTAACGAAGGATTAGTCCCAAACAATATCGAGTCGGCATAATATGACAGGAAAGCTATCGCTATATCATTCTACCGTCGAACCTGCCTCTTGAAGAGAATTAATTTCCAACATATTTCTGTCACTATTCGATAAGATCACAAAATTTCATGACAACAACTGTTAATTATACTGGAAAAAATATCCTGTGCCCTTCATACACATTTCCTTATAAAATTACATCACAACGATATAGCCATTTAGTCGTCAAAACGTAACAAAAAGACAGAGACTTACTTCCGTATTTATAATAATATTACTGTGGTTCACACTCACACACTGACTGTGAACAACACCTGAGGGATCATTATAATGTAAAAAAGTGTTCACCTACAACATTGCAAGACTACCTACGATTTGCCTTGCATTGCGCTCCTAACTTTCTAATATCTACAGTTTAACATTCAATCCGAATAACCTACGACCCAGGCCTGACTATTACGATGAAAAACAATTTTTAAAAATCTGATCTCCTACGGAGATTTCAACCAGAGACCACAACGTTTGTAAGCAAGCTCTTTAGCCACTGAGCTTCCCGCTCACTACACGGAAACACGGTCTGAAGACGTGCATATCCAACGTGTCTGTCTATCGCCGTTATGAGAATCAATTGCCAACATATTTCTGTCACCATTCGATAAGGTCTCAAAATTTCGTGACTACAACTGTTAATCACACTGCAAACAATATCCTGTGCCCTTCATACAGATTTCATTATAAAATTCCATCACAAGGATATAGCCAATTGGGAGTCATAACGTATCAAAAAGACAGAGACTTACACCCCTAATTATAATAATATTACTGTGGTTCACACTTACACACTGACTGCGAACAAAACCTGAGGGATCATTATAACGTAAAAGAGTATACACCTACAACATTGCAAGAATACTTACGATTTGCCTCGAATTGCACCCCTAACTTTCTAATATCTACGGTTTAACATTCAATCCGAATAACCTATGGCCCAGGCCTGACTCTTACGATGAAAAACAATTTTTAAAAATTTTATCCCCGACAGAGATTCGAACCGGAGACCACGACGTTCGTAAGCCAGCGCTTTAGCCACTTAGCTGACATGCCACTACGCGGAATCTCGGTACGCAGTCGTCCACATACAATATGTCTGCCTACCACCGTATTTCGAAGTTATGAGACAAATGTGTTATTTATACAGATAATTTTTCAACCAAATGTAGACAGTATTTTTCTCCTTGTTTCAAAGGATAAGTGTGCAAAGTTTCATCGAGAACGGATAAAAACTGTGGATTTGTATGAAGACCAAACAAACCAACAAAAGAAAAAAACCAAACAAACAAACAAACATACATTCATCTTTATATATAAAGATTACTGTGGTTCACACTTACACACTGACTGCAAACAAAACCTGAGGGATTATTATAACGTAAAAGAGTATACACCTACAACATTGCAAGCATACCTACGATTTGCCTCGCATTGCACCCCTAACTTTCTAATATCTACGGTTTAACATTCAATCCGAATAACCTACGGCCCAGGCCTGACTCTTACGATGAAAAACAATTTTTAAAAATCTTATCCACGACAGAGATTCGAACCGGAGACCACGACGTTCGTAAGCCAGCGCTTTAGCCACTTAGCTGACAGGCCACTACGCGAAATCTCGGTACGCAGTCGTCCACATACAATATGTCTGCCTACCACCGTATTTCGAAGTTATGAGACAAATGTGTTAATTATACAGATAATTTTTCAACCAAATGTAGACAGTATTTTTCTCCTTGTTTCAAAGGATAAGTGTGCAAAGTTTCATCGAGAACGGATAAAAACTGTGGATTTGTATGAAGACCAAACAAACCAACAAAAGAAAAAAACCAAACAAACAAACATACATTCATCTTTATATATAAAGATTACTGTGGTTCACACTTACACACTGACTGCGAACAAAACCTGAGGGATTATTATAACGTAAAAGAGTATACACCTACAGCATTGCAAGAATACCTACGATTTGCCTCGCATTGCACCCCTAACTTTCTAATATCTACGGTTTAACATTCAATCCGAATAACCTACGGCCCAGGCCTGACTCTTACGATGAAAAACAATTTTTAAAAATCTTATCCCCTACGGAGATTTGAACCGAAGACCACGACGTTCGTAAGCCAGCGCTTTAGCCACTCAGCTGCCAGGCCACTACGGGGAAAATCGGTACGGAGTCGTCCACATCCAACGTCTCTGTCTACCGCCGTATTTCAAAGTTATGAGACAAATGTGTTATTTACACAGATAATTTTTCAACCAAATGTAGACAGTAATTTTCTCCTTGTTTCAAAGGATAAGTGTGCAAAGTTTCATTGAGATCGGATGAAAACTGTGGATTTGTATGAAGAACAAACAAACCAACAAACAAACAAACAAACATACATTCATCTTTATATATAAAAATTTTCTTCAACAGGAGCAGTTTCTGTGTTATATGCATGCAATATACTGGTAGTTATTCTGCTTTCAGATAAGTCCACTGACTTTTGTAATACAAGCAAAGTGGCTGTTATCTTTATCTACCAATGCTACTCATAATTTTTGAGGAATTTACAAACACAATTTGTACCGTATAAGGAGCAAGGAACATAAACATGACACATATCACCTGTCTGTATAACCACACTTCAAGCATTCGCAATCCAGAAACGTTAAAGCAAACCTTTAATTTTTCTACTGAAAACATGAAAATAATATGCATCAAAATAACAGAAACTATACAGTTAACTGTATAGGATCTGTTATTTTTTCTACTAGAAGTTGTATAGATCATTTAGTAGAGAATTTCATTTAGTTTACAGTAAATAAGCATTACAATAGTGTCAGAAGTTCCATAACTAGTGTAAAAATGTTTGGAGGTGAAAGCAAATGAAAACTTTAGGAAATTTCTGGACAGAAGTAAGTAGTTAAATTAGTATGATGGCATTTATACCATCTGGTGCATTCTCCCATACATCTGTGATTTATATTACACACGTTCTGTGATCCTTCACTTACACAGGATGTGGTACATAATTCAATTAGTATGATGACATTTCAATCTTCTGGTGAATCCTCTTATCTGTTCGTGTTTTATATTACACACATTTTATGATTCTTCACATCCATAGGACACGGGTCAATTTGCAGTCCAGAATTTAATTATTTTTTTTAATAATTTTTTTTGTTTTTCCCCCAGGCAAATAGTTTCTTGACTGTAATGACCTTACATGATCCTTTAGTTAAAATGTGTTTAAAGCAGCTAATTATAATATCACTGTTTCTGTCAATAAAAATGGTTCAACAATACCTTCCATATTTTTAATAGCAGTAAATCATGTGTTTAGAGAACTTAGTTTACATCCACTTGCTCAGTTTCAAAAGGAAATTCTTGAGTATAAATCTGTGTTTATAGACAAAATGAGTATGTGAATGGACACTTTCCCGGCATATTGATGCAGTGAATTCTTCACGGGAGTCCAGCCGGATAGAGTCTTGGAATGACGACGTTTCAACAACCTGCTCGGTTGACTTCATCAGGTCTATTTTTAGATATTAAATCTTGAAATCACAAAACTGGCTTGACTGCCAGCGAAAAATCTAACATCGTGTATTGAAGCTTGCCAGGACGCCATACCAGCAGCACGGAACTGGAATGCGCAATCTGCCAACTGAGGGAATCAATGTTGCGGACTGCATATGGAGCCATACCCAGTCACCCATCCAGGCACTCACCACGCTAAACGTTGCTTAACCGGTTTACCGCCAACTGAGGGTATCAATGATGCGGACTGCATATGGAGCCATATCCGGTCACTCATCCAAGTGCTCACCATGCCCAACGTTGCTTAACTTGTAGCTGTAAGTGCTGGTGATCTTAATCCACGGCATTAGCTTGCATCCATTAGGCCTTGTTGAGAAGATTTCTGTTGTTCAAGACATAGATCCCTAATAATTAGTCCCCAGGCTTCACTCAAGTACAGTCTGTTGTCCCTTTCGATGTTATTATCGTTAAGCTGTATTTTCAGTGCTTCCCGAATTACTGAGTCCCAGAATGAGGAGACCCTGGCCAGCACCACTGTTTCATCAAACACTATCTTATGCTCTTCATCAAAAGCAGGTTCGGCTATTGCGGACTTTTCCACTTGTACCAAAGTGCTCGGTAATATGTTCAGCGATGGTTCTGACCTTCTGTTCGATATAAAGTTTGTCGCATTAACAATGTATGGAATTAATTCCAGGAATTCTTAGGCCTAAATCATCCTTTACCGAACGAAGCGCATCATGTATATTGGCGGGCAGCTGAAAAATGCTTTTTATACCAGACCGTGCCAAGAGCCTTCCAATCGTTCTAGACGTGTTGCTGGCATATGGCAGAAAGGCAAGAGTACGATTGGTCTTTTGTGGAAAATTGATTTACGACGATGAAGAGTTACTAAGTCTAGATGAACCCTTTGGTGGATTGATTATTGGTTATTTATTTTTTGGGGAATATCAAATAGTTACCATCTGTTAATGGCAGACGATTTAATAGTGGTAAAATTCAAGGAAATGAATTCCTCTTAGAACAAAAATTATTATTCAGATCAAGTATTCAAAAATATTATTTAATTTGCATATCATTCCAAAAAAATGAATCTCAACAATTATTTTTAGATATACTTGACTGTATTGGAAATGGTAACAGTACAATTGAAGAATATAAAAAATTAAATTTTTCCATTATAAGGACATTTTTTCAACGATGCCATTAGACTATTTGCAACATGTTAAGATTTAAAGAAATTTATTAATTAGAAAATTAAAGGAATTTCATCAACCTATTGCTTATTCTCCAGCTATTCATAATTGTTCCATGGCAAAATCAGCAAGTGTTAAATTATTACGTGGGTTGGAATAATTATAACTTTCTCTATTGGATCTGAAGTTATGTTATCCTTTAATTTATGCTTCAAAAAAGGATTAGTAAATGGAGCTTTAGGTTATGTCAAACATATTATTTATGATGGAAATCTAAGTCTGCCTGATCAAATGCCACAAGTTATAATGGTTCAATTTTAAAATTAGTTTAATTCAACTTATGAAAATAGTGGTTGTATTCCAATTATACCAACAACTAAATTTAGTAAAAGAGGGAATATCACTTTTTCATGAAAACAATTTCTGTTACAGTTCACTTTCACAATCACAATTCATTAAACTCAAGGTTTAGTATTAGATAAATTTGTGGTAGATATTGGAGGAAAAGAAACTTCTGTTGGTTTAACATTTATTGCATTATTGAGAATACAAACTTTAGAAAGTCTAGAATTAAATAATAGATTTTCTTATGACAAAATTAGTACTATTGAAAATTTGTATATCTCAAAATGTAGAAACAATAAGAATGAGAAATTTTGTATGTGGTTAAAAACAATTTAAATAAATCAATTTTTAAATATTTAGAATTTGCATCTAAAACTAAAAACATGGATTTTGATCATAGCTGGTGATGTTTAAGTATTAAAATTCTTATGATTATTATTTAATTTCTTTGTTTGTATATAATAATTTTTATAATAAAACTTTGTGATATGTAATCATAGGTTTTACCGGCGAATGTGCTGCTCGAAGATCTCTTGGGCAATTGATCTGGTTGCATGCCCATGAGATCTTCAAGCAAAACTTAGGGAGCCAGAACAAAGCCATACTTTTAGCTAGTTTACTTTATACAGTCAGATTTACTCACCCGTTATATGAACAAACAGCATTCTCTTCAGCACTTATTCTTTCCTTACAAATAAGTCTTTACTTTAACATACCCCAAAAAAAGACTCACCATCAATTTTCTTGTGTTTGGTTTACCCTCACAAATTTTTGCTGTTCAACATGTGTAATATCAAAACATTGCTAGGGGTAATGCAATTTTCGCTTTAACTTGATCGTGATACCTTTATCAAAGATGCTAGAGTTTATTAAATGGCTGCCAAGCTATTAATTTCCCCTGTAATTGTTCACTGATCATAAATGAAAACAAATCACTGATGCTGCAAATTTAAAATGTGTTCTGAAAGTTTGATGAAGTTAACACTGGTTTCAGAATTCACTGTTGAAAATATTTAAACACAGTATTGAACTTCGAAATAATATATAAGGCTGCAGGTTATCCTCCAAGGCACAACTCTAATTAAAGGCATACACTCTTGCAATCATACCTAGATATGGTATGCACCCTAAGATTAAGAATGAGCTTGATGGTAATATTCAACACTGCTATTAGTGACTTTTAGACTGGTTTGAAAAAGTTCAGTTTAATGTTTTCTTGGAATGAAGGTTAGTGTCCTCAAATTTATTCCAAGATGAGACAGTTTAACTTTTCTGTTACATTTTAAAATTTTGACTTGCATCATGACACAAATTGTTAGACTGTGGCTTGATACTGAAGGTGTCCCACACACGGAATGATGGTCAGATGGAGACTATTAGCCACAAAGAATAACAGCTACCCTATTTGTAGTCTTGGCTAACCTTGATCTGGACTGCTGTACAATCACAGTGAATTCCTGTGGGGAAACAATATCAGAAAATTTAATGTTTTATAGATTAATTTATTTAGGATCTTTTTAGTCATGTCAGATTTTCTCGTAATTTACTTGTATAAGATTAACTGATTTTTAAAAAGTCACATGTGGTGACATCGTCAAACTTCAATACTAAGATTCCATTTTTCTTCCATAAACTCTCAAATTACTATTTAAACTATTATATTATTATTACTAACTGAATTTTTCTCTTTTATTTAAGCCTACTTTTTTATCTTCCTAGTTATATTATTTACAAAATTATTTATTTTACTAGAAATTATATTTGAAATTTACTTCCAGGCTCTATTTTTATTCAAAATGTATCTCTTAATGTCAACAACAAACTTTGATATCAAAATCTAGGATGTCTCTTCCAGTTAATTGATAATTTTAAAGTATGTGTTTTCTCCTTTTTGAATGAATTGCCACCTGGTTTCAGAATGGCTGCCTGAATGTCTCCATAATGTCCACTGCAATTATGTATTTACTTAACAATTTGACACAGAACCTGCTGTATGAGGTAACACTGAAGCCTAAATTTCATTATATGTCTAGTATTTTAAAGGGTTGCTACATCACCCTCTCCTTATATTCAGCTTCTGATGTCACTGCCAAAGGGAAACCTTCAATCAATTCAAATATTGACTAAACGATAATTGCCAATTTTTTCTTACATCTCCTGTTCCCACAAAGCATAACAATTTCACTACTTTTATCAGTTTACTTTTTTCCAAAACTTAAACTTATCCCACAATTTATTCTCTCATACCCTCATGTTAACATATATAATAGGAAGCCCTTAATTGTCTGATACTATTGCTTTTCCCAATAGAGCACTAACTCCAAAATCTATATAACATAGTGCTTCTTGTTTATTCTAACCAGCAAAACACACATGTAAAAACATATACCAAATCTCATTTACATTCATCAATCAAATAATATATTAACTCTCTCTGTGACTCCTAATTTGATAATAATACTCCAATTGCCCCTTCCTAAACTCTGAAATGAATTAAATTTTGTATTATTTCTACTGTGCAGCTGCCTCCTTTATAACAAATTTATACCTTCCTTCTATAAGGAATGCTCAAAAAGAAATGAGCCGGTGTCTGTAATGTGCAAACCACTAACAAAATGGTAATATCGTTGTGTCAGTAAAAAAGAGGGTTTCTGATGATAGCACGGAAGTCCCTATGCTCGCCGTTATCAGGTCACAAGTGCAAGTCACATGACTACAAGGCTAGCAGAAGCATGCGTCAGTCATCCAGCACTCTTCTTTGACAAAGATGGCCCTCATCTGATAGACTTTCTGTTGCACAGGACAACAGTGGATGCCCAGCATTACTCACAGACCTTGACTAACCTCCATACCTCTCTTCCTGTGAGTATGCCATTTTTGTTCCCCTAAAAAAGACTTTGAGGGGCAAATGATTCACCTCATATGACGATGTCAAGCAATAGGTGCAGAACTGGTTCACATCACAACCCCATGAATTTTATTAGACAGCCACCTTGGGTAGCAGTAGCACAAGTGCCTCAACAGTCAGGGCCAATAATCTTATATATATATAAAAATAGACGTGTTTTTTCCTATATTTCACTTTTCAGCCACCACTACCTAGCACAGATCACTGATGTTTGTGGGTGGAAGTAGCATGGAGTTTCCTGTCGTGCACAACGTTGGCCGAATGCCGATAGCTGTGGGGATGTGGGAAATATAATGATTAAAGTTGGTCAGTGCAGAGCGTTTTCATATTTCGACCAAAAATTCGTATCTCCGTATACTTCTCTTTCCTGCCACAACTACATAACATAGACCTTTGGTGTTTGTGTGTGGTAGTAGAATCGTCTTTCCTGTCGTGCACTATGGTTGTTAGATGTGGGTAGCTATGGGGGTGTGGGAGATATGGGGGTTGAAAGTGGTGGACCTGTGGTAATTTCATACTTCTGCCAAGACAAAAGTGTTATGGTGTATCACTTTTCAGCGAAAACTATAGATCACAGATAACTGGCGTTTGTGTGTAGTAGTAGCACAGAGTCACCTTTCGATCACAACAGCGGCCGAATTTCAGAAACTGTGGTACTGTGGTAGATATGGTGGTTGTAAGTGGCCGACCAAGGATATTTTCGTATTTCGACTGTTTCCGCATATGTCACTTTTCTGCCACAACTACATAGCATAGAGCACTGGTGTTTGTGTTTGGTAGTAGAATCGTATCTCATGTAGTGCACTATGATTGTTAGAAGTCGGTAGCTATGGGGGTGTGGGAGAAATGGGGGATGAAAGTGGTCGAGCTGTGGCAGTTTCATACTTCTGCCAAAAACAAAAGTGTCATGGTGTATCACTTTTCAGCGAAATCTATAGATAACAGATAACTGGCGTTTGTGTGTAGTAGTAGCACAGAGTCACCTTTCGATCACAACAGCGGCCGAATTTCAGAAACTGTGGTACTGTGGTAGATATGGTGGTTGTAAGTGGCCGACCAAGGATATTTTCGTATTTCGACTGTCTCCGTATATGTCACTTTTCTGCCACAACTACATAGCATAGAGCATTGGTGTTTGTGTTTGGTAGTAGAATCGTATCTCATGTAGTGCACTACGGTTGTTAGATGTCGGTGTCGCGTGGGTGTGATCGGCCGAGCGGAAACCTTTCAATTTCCCACTTAATACGACAGATTGGAGAGAGGGAAGCTGTAGTTGTTCGCCTTGGGCACCTGCCTACACCTTAGGGGGTAGTCTGCAGGCATATTGCCAAGGAAGTAACTGAGCCTTAGCTACTGAGAAACTATAGACACGGCACAATCTCACTGATTAGCATTAAACATTTACATAAATATCTATCATACATCTTTATTCACGGAGAGGTGACTAATCTTTTAGGAATGATAACAACACATGTTATTAACTACTGGTTTATTACACTTGAAGACAGATTGGCGTACATGTTACACTATTGGCTACATTGATCAAAGGAATGATTTGTCACTAGAAATACTTTATGCTTATTGGTTAATATTCATTGATCTCTCATTGGTGAACTATTACTGACGTTGCGATATACTGATTGGCTGACATATTAACTATATTTCATTGGTAGACTGATTACGGGGCAAGGCACAATAAACCCTATCGAAATGAGTGACTGTCGGCGAATGCATTAGATTCCTGTCTAGCGGTGGACATACTGTTATGAAGACGAACACGCAAGCAGTGGATCAAGTAAGCTTTAAGTACCTGTTAGGTAATAGTGTTGAACGGTGCGTCCATGGATGGATATTCTGGGATGTTGTCGAGTCCGTGGTGGAAGTTGGACTGCCTAGAGCGGTGGCTCCATGTCTACAGGAAAACTGATTAGGGATTCAGGTGGGGATAAAAGGTGATGTTAATTGGCTCACTAGGACTAAGTGGAGATGGTCAGGGCGGAGTTATAGTGCAAGTAGTGGGGACTGCATAGTGTGGTGGTTTCCAGGCTGACATAAGCTTCGCAAAGCTATTCTATATGCTGTGGGTTCCCTCTAGTAAGCACTCCCACACAGTCGGGAAACTGCTGCGGTATAAAGGCTGCTGAAATTTCAGTGAGGCGCAGCCTGCGATAAGAAACTGGCATAACGCGGTCGTAAGCTATGTACTAAGTTACAGGCGAGGGTAGCGGAGGCTGGATACGTGCTCAACCTGAGACCTCTGTGCTTCGTTACAAAAGATAACATTGCCGCAGCGTGAGATCTGGCTTGCTGGTGCAACTGGATGTGAATCGGAACTACGATGAGTTTGAATAAAGGCTTCAAATCAATAACCTATACCTTAGAATACGCGAACCCGCGACATCTCCCCGGCTGGTTAAGAGATTTGTGGCGATGAAAGAGACAGCAAATCTCTCCCTAGTGTTAGTCTCGATAAAATGCTTTAATAATTCCAAAAGAAAATGGGCAATGGCTAAGTGGTTTATTATTACTTGTGATATGACATACTTGTTCCACTGCGTTATGATATTAAGTAGCTTAATGGCTACTGGTATTCAGGAGGATCATTCTTTCAAAAGTTTACACTAGTCACTCATTTCATCACAATAGAATGTCACTAAGTTGAGTTGAACTCTAAAAATTGGTTATTATTTCTTCTAAAGACAAGAAAAGATTCATCTAAGCAGACAAGTTTGATTTCTGACAGTTAATGGAATCTTTGATAGCAAAGTTAAATGCAAATTGTGATTACTGGGGTCCAGAATTACATTGTTTACATTCTGTGTGCCCATATTTAAGAAAATTAGCTTTGGAGAGTTATTAAAATGAAGTTAGGTTACTCAAAATAGTTATAGTTCAACTCAAGGGTTCTACTGTTGTGATTAAGTCTCAAAATCTTCTAAATTCCTTGTTGATAACTTGAGGTTGGCTAAGCATCTCAATTCATTTACTAATTTCAATAAATCACAAAGTATCACTGTATTGCTGGACAGGTGTAGACATCTCGGTGCATAAACAAAGCTGTTTTTCTGAACATGTGTACTCAAAATGTGAGAAATAAAAATAAAATACATGCAATGTGTTTAACAATTTCACATAAATTATAAAGTGTAGCATCTGGTTATATCAAAACAAAGAGTAGCTGTGAAAATAGATTCTGATTGGCTTTTGAGTCTGTCATTGCATCAGACCCAACCGGTTGATGGCTTCAGAAATCTGAAGGCAGACCAGGATGGCTGGCAGTTCATGGCTAGTTTGGCCCAAATGGATGCTCGAACACCAAGGGACAAGCTGAAAAATTCAGCACACAGGAGTATCTACTCCTTGGCAAACTTAGTACATAATAATATTTATGTTTTCAGTGCTACTTGATTTCTGTGCCATTAATTTAATAGTACACTTGGGTTATAATAGGTTTTTTACAACAATAATAAGAAATGAACTGAGTGCATGTCACTGGGTTTCCATCAAATAATTGTTTTTTTTTTTTTTTTTTTTTTTAATTTACTCTTTAAATTATTTAAATTATTGGAAATTGGCAATATTCAATTGACTGGCTTCAATAAATCAATAAGTAATAGTGATTGGTATCAATGAATCAATAAGTAACAGTGATTGATGATCATTGGTTGCTATTGGCAAGTCAGAAGCAAAAACAAATGAATAGGGGTATTGAATCTTCCCCTTACAATGGAATAATGAATGAAAAAATTGAATTGTAAGTCTATAAGTAAACAAAATAAATACTTGCAATAGGCATAAGTAAATCAATGAACACAAGTTATAGTTAGGTATAACAAGTAAAATATTTCTTAGGATATAACACAGTTATCATTTGCATATTGGAATAAAATCAATACAAGAGTTAGTTAATCATATTAAATGGTACAAATTGCAATATATTTTACTAAATCACTTCTACGGTAATCATTATAGAATGCTGGTTCCATATATTGGCTAAGCATACACAGAAATGGATTCCCTTAAATATTAGACCAATTGTATCAGGACTGCTTGTATTATTTTTATTGGAATAATGTGTTTATCATATTGGTAACCATACTGGTTGGTTAAACAATCATTAGATCAATTTTCATTGGACTCTTATTTGAGAATGGTCATTCGATACAGGTAAACAATCAATCACATACTTTCCATTCCGACTTAAATGCAACAACTTGCGAGGACCAGGCTTTCCTGCAAAATCAATTTCTTACTATAGTGTCGTGGGACACTAAAATTACTTGTGGCTGCCCAAAATTACAGCTTATAATGGGCTGTGGACCAGGACAAAATCCACGTTTCACCACCCTGTCTTAGCGACTTACCAAACATTATCCTCCCATGCTTAGGATAAACCCGAGGGATAGTATTGGTACGATTACAAATGCCCTCTCCGTGACTGCTGATTCAACATACAGTCACTCAGTGTAAGTCAGACAAAACTCAGGTACTTAGGCTGTGCTTCTATTGGCTTCTATTCAAATAACTCCGATTCCAACAAATTCTCATACTAGGTAAAACTCTTGGGATTACAAACTGATTGCTTTCAAAATTGAGGAGTAAGTGCTGGTACAGCTATTCTTACTCAGGTACCTCTGGGGTAAATATTGTTTAATGAATGCAGTAATGTCACTGATACAAGGGAATGTAATTGCTTATTAAATTATAGCTAAGGAATAACACATGATTAAGTTTATCTTAAAAATAATTGAGTGCCTTATTCTATAGAGTGTATGTTACATTAAGCAGGTGCTGCTATTGGTTGATATTAGTGTAATTTACTAACCAATCATGGGAATTGTACCGTCTGATTGGACAATTGTGCCATTGGGTATCTGAGGTTACGGTGAATAATTGGTTTTTCATTGAAGGTGTGCCATTGGTTATCTGATTTTACAGCAATTAATTGGTCTTCGTTGAAGGTGTGCCATTGGTGGGAGGGTAGATAAATAAACCGATTGGTAGTTAATAAATGGTTTCCATTGGTAGTTGAGATTAGTGAACGGTAATTGGTTTTTAATAAATGCCTTGACATTGGCTGGTAGTACAAATTTGGTATTTTATTGGATAATGTGCCCTAACTATCTGAATTCCCATTGGTTGAGTGTCTGTATTGGCTATGTAGCTCGTTAATTTCATTGGGTTGTCTCCCAGACTCTGTGATTGGATTTGGTAAATACTATCATTTTATTGGTGTGTCATCTTTAACATAATGTTATTGGTAGGTTTCATTGGAATTATCTCCACTTATTGAGATTACTAAATTCTTAGGCATATGATTGGGTATTCATGTTGATTTATAGCTAGCTTGGGATGATGCATCAGTATTAATATTGGTGAATGTTTACACAAGTACAAAATAAATAAAACAATAATAAGTAAAAGAGGTAACGTTAAGTGTGAGGTAGCAAAATAATTAAAGACATGCTATGCTGTAGTGTTATGTCATTTTGCATTTAATAAATCATTTGTATTCTTGGAAAGCTTACTGTTAACTATGATACCGCTTCCATATAGTAATAGTGTGGATGGAGGAGTTGGCTCTTTTTGGAAAATAGAAATACTGGTTTATTTTGTGTAGTCTAAAGAATGCATAAATTGACCGAGCTGACAGATGTGTACAGGGCCCTTTGGACACAACAATTAGCTACTGCCAATAGTTATAATTTGAAACTGAATGCCTTTGTTGCATGGAAACTCAACGTAGTCATAAGTATTTAAATCTCTTCCGTCAATATGGTGTTTATCTAAAACATTATTATTATTCCTCAGTAAAAGAAATGGATGGGTATGTTATGATTAGGTCTGGATTATCTTAGTATCTTGAATTATATTAAAGCTCCTCACTTGTTAAAGTAGCTTGACACTGGGAAACAAACTGCATATTGTTAATAGTAAAGGTCATCTATCTCCTTTATGACTGTTTTTGTACCCTCAATTGGTAATTGTATACCTTCTTAGTGGTGATCAGTATTGGCATTTTAAGTTTTAATCATCACAAATTATTAGCTACCTCTGGTTTAGTTTTAAATGCATCATGGGATTGGACGGTGATCAGTGTTTACTTTTCATTGGGTTGAAGTGGCTAGCTGGCATATAAAAACTTGTTTTAACTCACATTTAGCAAAAGGATCCTCTATGGAATTTTACTTTGATAATATTAAATGGCAAGGACTTCTCACTGAATTCGACACACTTTAAATCACTTAAATTCATGATAGCTTTTGTTACTCTTATTATTAGATGGCTGACACACTAAGAAACCGTTCCTATTATGGTAGTGTTGTTTACAGCTGTGTGATTGGTCACTAGCCACTGTGTGTTTGCTAGCTTTTAGCAAACTGTTTACATCTGATGGGAAGGCAAATTTGTTTACTTTTCAACTGATAGATAGGTTAGAGTACTTGGCACAGTGGTAAGATAAGCATTGGCGTTATTATTTAATTAGTTCACTTGACAAAATTATTACTGATTGATTTGGCACTCTCAGAATAATAAATTGTAGTAATAATGACACTTGGAATTATGTAACCCTTAACTTTGCATTGAGCATTTTGTATAAAATATTAGTTCACTCATAAGTAGTTTAAATGGCATTTGCTTTAAGATTGAATGATTATACCGGCACATAGTATAATACTTGAGGTTATAATAACACATTGAAGCACACTTGAAATACATTTGGATTATTTTGATGCACACATATACATTAAATATTCAGTAATTATCTTAATAACACAGGAAAGACTCAAAGAATGGTAAGAAATGCAGTCACTTCTTCTAAAGGTAATGTACAACTTCAAACATGTACACTTTCAAACATGTTAAGGGCGCGGCGATTTTGAGCTTTGGTTGCTACTTCTTGTGACTCGCTCTGGTGTGGGTTTAGGAATTACAGACTTTGAAAGTCGCTGCCGTATGACGGTGTTTACATTTCAAATCAGCTGATGCTTGGTATAGCGTTTTTCTTATTACATTAGTTTGACCGTGCGGCGTTTTACATGTGTATCGTTAGTAATTTTTTGCATTCCCCCTTTCGCAAAATAATAGATTGATGTGTATGCTTTTTTATCTTTACGGCGTTATGTTAGTAGTCTTGCTAATCTCCTCTTGAATTATTTCATACCTTTTTAGTTAGCTTCTCATTGAGATTATCGGTGCAGTAATGTTTAACCAACGCTGCTTGTTACATAAGCAACTCGCGACTTTGGCACAGCAGTTAGTTAAACCGGGGAGTGGAACCCCTGTATAGATTAGTTATGCATTATAGTTTATTCGGCGATATGCAGATTTTCGATAATTCTACTTCTACCACATTAAGCAGCACGCGATTAGCGACTTTCCACAGAATTATCAGACAGTCGGGAGTGGTACCCTGTTAACTTCGTTAGAGATTACGTTAGATCGATTCGAGGAGGATTAGCTCATGGAGATTATTTTTAATGTCACCCTTGGATTATACAATTTTACGATTTTAGTGCCTTTTACTTTGTTGTACAAGATATGCCATCAGTTATCCAAGTCTTAAGCCCGTTCTTCTAAATGTTACTGGAGTTTGATAGATTTTACATCGCGTTTTCGGTACTTGCCGCCTTCTAGGTTAGTGAATGTTACATACATTAGATTTTATCACTTTAACAGAATGTGACACTGATTTATGGACAGAGAAAATGTTAAAGTATCGCGATATAAATTATGCTAGCGATTTTTCACGGAAAAACACACAAACATGGTAATTTGGATTTCTGATACAGAAAAGTTATCTTCTCTTTTGACATTTACTGTAAATCACTGCTCTCACTTTTGCGGTGCGCTAAATCAATCGTCGGTACTCACATTTTAACGCTGTTGAGACAAGATGACGGCTGTGGAGCCCCTGGAGGTTGAGTTGGCGGCACTGCTGCGGAAGCGTTGACAATCTGACGGTGATGCTGGCTGGCGGCTTTATCGGTCAGCTGGACGGATTCTGTGACGCAGGGAACAGCTGGACGGTGATAAGACGTTGGCGTGATAGCGTCGGCTAGGCTGATCGTCCGGTGGTGGACCCTGGCGGTGGCGATGCGTATTCTCTCGGCTGCGTCTACTCTCGTAATTTTAAATTGAAACTTGTATACTTTAATTTTGATTGACAGCTGGTTTCTTGATGGCATTCTTGAAGAGGTTGATTTTAAAATACAGGTACTGCTAACTTGATATCCACTGCTGCTCTTAATCGGGGGAAATTGATAAATGTTTGGCGTAGGAGTTTTTGGTCAACCCCTGCCAATTTCTAGTGAGAATTAATTTCTCAAACGCTAATTAACCCAATTACCCCACATCTTTGACACCAAATTAATAATGTCGTATGTCGCGTAGGTGTGATCGGCCGAGCGGAAAACTTTCAATTTCCCACTTAATACGACAGATTGGAGAGAGGGAAGCTGTAGTTGTTCGCCTTGGGCACCTACCTACACCTTAGGGGGTAGTCTGCAGGCATATTGCCAAGGAAGTAACTGAGCCTTAGCTACTGAGAAACTATAGACACGGCGCAATCTCACTGATTAGCATTAAACATTTACATAAATATTATCATACATCTTTATTCACGGAGAGGTGACTAATCTTTTAGGAATGATAACAACACATGTTATTAACTACTGGTTTATTACACTTGAAGACAGATCGGCGTACATGTTACACTATTGGCTACATTGATCAAAGGAATGATTTGTCACTAGAAATACTTTATGCTTATTGGTTAATATTCATTGATCTCTCATTGGTGAACTATT
This sequence comes from Vandiemenella viatica, assembly GCA_031002005.1. Classification (NCBI taxonomy): domain Eukaryota; kingdom Metazoa; phylum Arthropoda; class Insecta; order Orthoptera; family Morabidae; genus Vandiemenella; species Vandiemenella viatica. The sequence continues at coordinate 138,061,580 of JARYHS010008075.1, forward strand.
ACTGACGTTGCGATATACTGATTGGCTGACATATTAACTATATTTCATTGGTAGACTGATTACGGGGCAAGGCACAATAAACCCTATCGAAATGAGTGACTGTCGGCGAATGCATTAGATTCCTGTCTAGCGGTGGACATACTGTTATGAAGACGAACACACAAGCAGTGGATCAAGTAAGCTTTAAGTACCTGTTAGGTAATAGTGTTGAACGGTGCATCCATGGATGGATATTCTGGGATGTTGTCGAGTCCGTGGTGGAAGTTGGACTGCCTAGAGCGGTGGCTCCATGTCTACAGGAAAACTGATTAGGGATTCTGGTGGGGATAAAAGGTGATGTTAATTGGCTCACTAGGACTAAGTGGAGATGGTCAGGGCGGAGTTATAGTGCGAGTAGTGGGGACTGCATAGTGTGGTGGTTTCCAGGCTGACATAAGCTTCGCAAAGCTATTCTATATGCTGTGGGTTCCCTCTAGTAAGCACTCCCACACAGTCGGGAAACTGCTGCGGTATAAAGGCTGCTGAAATTTCAGTGAGGCGCAGCCTGCGATAAGAAACTGCCATAACGCGGTCGTAAGCTATATACTAAGTTACAGGCGTGGGTAGCGGAGGCTGGATACGTACTCAACCTGAGACCTCCGTGCTTCGTTACAAAAGATAACATTGCCGCAGCGTGAGATCTGGCTTGCTAGTGCAACTGGATGTGAATCGGAACTACGATGAGTTTGAATAAAGGCTTCAAATCAATAACCTATACCTTAGAATACGCGAACACGCGACATCGGTAGCTTCTGGGGGTGTGGGAGAAATGGGGGTTGAAAGTGGTCGACCTGTGGCAATTTCATACTTCTGCCAAAGACAAAAGTGTCATGGTGTATCACTTTTCAGCGAAAACTATAGATCACAGATAACTGGCGTTTGTGTGTAGTAGTAGCACAGAGTCACCTTTCGATCACAACAGTGACCGAATTTCAGAAACTGTGGTACTGTGGCAGATATGGTGGTTGTAAGTGGCCGACCAAGGATATTTTCGTATTTCGACTGTTTCCGCATATGTCACTTTTCTGCCACAACTACATAGCATAGAGCACTGGTGTTTGTGTTTGGTAGTAGAATCGTATCTCATGTAGTGCACTATGGTTGTTAGATGTCGGTAGCTATGGGGGTGTGGGAGAAATGGGGGATGAAAGTGGTCGAGCTGTGGCAGTTTCATACTTCTGCCAAAAACAAAAGTGTCATGGTGTATCACTTTTCAGCGAAAACTATAGATAACAGATAACTGGCGTTTGTGTGTAGTAGTAGCACAGAGTCACCTTTCGATCACAACAGCGGCCGAATTTCAGAAACTGTGGTAGATATAGTGGTTGTAAGTGGCCGACCAAGGATATTTTCGTATTTCGACTGTTTCCGCATATGTCACTTTTCTGCCACTACTACATAGCATAGAACATTGGTGTTTGTGTTTGGTAGTAGAATCGTATCTCATGTAGTGCACTATGGTTGTTAGATGTCGGTAGCATTGGGGGTGTGGGAGAAATGGGGGTTGAAAGTGGTCGACCTGTGGCAGTTTCATACTTCTGCCAAAAACAAAAGTGTCATGGTGTATCACTTTTCAGCGAAAACTACAGATCACAGATAACTGGCGTTTGTGTTTAGTAGTAGCACAGAGACTCCTTTCGATCACAACAGTGGCCGAATTTCAGAAACTGTGGTATTGTGGTAGATATGGTGGTTGTAAGTGGCCGACCAAGGATATTTTCGTATTTCGACTGTTTCCGCATATGTCACTTTTCTGCCACAACTACATAGCATAGAGCATTGGTGTTTGTGTTTGGTAGTAGAATCGTGTCTCATGTAGTGCACTATGGTTGTTAGATATCGGTAGCTATGGGGTTGTGGAAGATATGGGGGATGAAAATGGTCGACCTGCGGCAATTTCATATTTCTGCCAAAGACGCATGTGTCAAGGTGTATCACTTTTAAGTGAAAACTATCAATCGCAGATCACTGGCGTTTGTGTGTGGTAGTAACACAGAGTCTCCCATCGATCACAACGTTGGCCGAAATTCGGTAACTGTGGGAGTGTGTGAGATATGGTGTTTGAAATTGGTTGATCATGAATATTTTCGTATTTCATCCAAAGACTTGTGTGTATCCGTAAAATTTACTTTGCTGCCAGAACTACATAGCTCAGAAGACTGGTGTTTGTGTGTGGTAATAGTATCGAGTCTCCCATCGTGCACTATGGTGGTTAGATGTCTACAGCTGTCAATATGAATTCTTTACAATCACGAACGAAGTCGTGGGTACCAGCTATTATATTATAAATGTGGAAGTAAGTCTCTATCTTTTTGTTACGTTTTGAGGACTAAATGGCTATATCAATATTGATGGAATTTAACAATGAAATAGTGTAGGAAGGACACAGGACATTTTTTCGGTATGAATAACAGTTTTAGTCACGAAATTTTAAGAACTTATCGAATGATGAAAGACAGACAGATTCGTGTGTTAGTCTGTACTGCTACATTGGTTGCTCAGTCGCGCAGTCTGTTAGTGTTTTATTTGTTAATAAATTTCGATAAGAAACAAAACTTATTATTTAGTATAGAAGTCAATTTACTCTGCACTGTACTATTCATTTGTGTCTGTATAAAAGTTTCTGGCACCAATTTGTCTTCCTTTTTGACATGCCTTACGGACGTAAACCTGGCCTAAGGTGCAGGTCTAGAAGACAATGTGCTGCTTTAGATTATAAGATTCAGATGCTCATGTTGAAGAAAGAAGAAAAAACCAAGCTGAAATAAAGCTGCCATCAGTTAACCCCCCCCCCCCCCCACACACACACACACACACATCCCCGCACCTTCGCTTGCTTTTCTTTTTTTAAATATGTTGTAAATTGATTCTCTTCATGAGACAGATTAGATGATAGGATGATATAATGATGGCTTTCCATCATATTATGTCGACTCGGTGTTGTTTGGGACAAATCTTACGTTGCTAACAGTTTTCTATATCCAATTCTGGCAATGAAACTCCAAGTCCACGCGTACGAAGTCGCGGGTAACAGCTAGTTCTGAAATACAAGAGCTGGTTACTGTTCCTAGGCCTCTGGCTCATTACTTTTTGAACCAGCCATAAGGTGGCATACACGATTGCTCCATCTGTCCAAATGGAACGATGAAGCGATGTCAACATTATCGTGTCGTCTGTGGTGAAATTTATGAAAATAACATGGAATGACAAGATTATTTGGATATCTGTTCAGTCATATATCCATCAGGTTCATCCATCATGCCATCAAGCTGACTTATTGTGTGTGGGGCAAACCACATGGAGCAACATCAAGCCATCACTCCATTTGGCTCATGTAAGGTGAAACCACAGTCCAAACACTTCTCATTCTGTCGTCAATCACTGAGCACACATCAGTGCCTTAAGTGGACTACACAACATTGTACCATTTCTTTTCTGGTTAGAATCTGGTGTAGAAATATTTGTTTTGCTACTAGTTGTCAAATAACCAAAAATTTGGTTACTTCATAACCAAATTTGTTTGTAGGATTATGAATTTATTTAAATAACTTGTATATCAGGTTTAAAGTCATTTACTTATATAATTGAAGTCATAGTTCAGGTTAAACAGTTATATAAAATCAGAACATAATATTAGCACATCTGGAACATTGGATTCAGAATATTTTGTAAAAGGAAACATTACCTTCATCCTCAGAGCTATTTCAGACTTATAACAAGTGAATCGAGATTAGTAACCTTCCAGCTATAAAATTTCCCTGAAGGGATATGGGACTTTGAAATTTGGAACTAATAGGAAGATTTTATGATGCAATAACACATTTGCAATTCTAGAAGCCACGATTTTATAGATAGGAGGACAGTATAAAACTTAATAGAAGTGTATTTATGGCTTAAATATCATATTAAAATCCGAAAAAGATAGCTGAAGTTTAAAGGATGTTTGGAGAATATTTGGAAACTGACAGGTTTTGAGAGACAAAACTTTCATTGAGGTTTTTATGTTTAAATGAAAGACGAATTTTTTCTAGGCATGAAAATGCAATTGGTTTTTGAATTGATGCAACATTTTGGCTGATATCCACAAAAGAAAACTATGGATAAACTTGGTAATATGGCTTCTTCCAGTAATCGAAGTGTAAGAATTTAGATGTAAATCAAAATTTTAAGATTTTTTGAAATAATAAGAAAACTATTTATGAACTGTTGTTACAGTTAGAAAGTTATGATTTATTATAGAAAATTGGATGTAGAATTGTTTAAACACGTGTCAGAACTGTAGGATAAATTTTTCAAAAGATATTAATTTCAAGATGAAAAATTAAAATTTTGCATAATTATTTTGATTCAACCTGTTAGAAAATATTCAACAAGTAGATTTTGGTAAAAAATGAAAGAGTAAAAAATTAGAAGCAATTTAAAAGTTGTTTCAGCTTTGTAGCTTTAAAACTTTGGGAGTTATAGACAATTTTTTTGAAATTTTGGAAATTAATTTTTTATGGCTAAAGTATGATAGCCACAAACATTTTTATTAGGATTGAATTTAATGTTTGAAAGTATGGCCATCTACTGTATAAATTTCAATGTGATGGGGTTTTCTTTTATGACCCCAGGTTTTGGGATGTCATAAGAGAGCGCGGAAGGTTACATTTTTTTCCATACCCCGAGGAGTCGCATTGCCTGAGATGGCAAGAGAATACAGGTTACCACAGGTAGCTTACTTATTGGAGAACTGGAGACTAGCTTGAGGTAATTCATGTAAATCATTTGGGCAGTCACCATGCTACTTTGTGGTGTGCCTGTGCACGCTTTGCTAGGACAGGCAGTAGCAGACGGTACCATCATGGAATAGTTAGAGGAACCCATCTTTGAAATTTATCAGCATTAGGTGGAACAGCTAAGCCTCATGTGACTATAATTAGTTAAGGGGTTAATGGGTTGGTCTGTCTCGATTCAATTTGTAGTACCTCTGACCATTTATTTTGTAAAATTAGACTGATGCCTTTGTACTGATGACTTTGTATAATTTTCGAATAATACAGTGATCATTTGATATTTTCATGGCAACAGAAACTTTAATTTAAACTTCACCTTTCCTTGATTGAGGTTATACAATCTTGGAGGCGGCTGTTCTTCAAGCACAAACTATATCCAAAGGCAACACAGCACGGTTAGAGTTGAGGTATAAACTTTTTATCACTAACCCTGTTAAATGTTTAGTCTTTACATAGTTAAATATTATTTTGAATGTAGTATTGAAAATAATACAGTTTTAAACATTATTAAGTAACAATTATAATGATATTATTTCCTTTTATCTTTTTTTTTAAATAATGTTATCTCAACATGATTTTCTGCTGGAGATCATTGTGAAGTATAGTAAAGGCTTACCATTCCTGTGGCAGATCTCTAATCCTGACTACCATGATAAAATAAAAAGAAACATGACAATAGATCAATTGCTAATATTATTAAAAATAAAGACATAAATGCATACAGAGTAACTGTGTTGAAAAAAAAAAAAAGTCAAATAAAATAAAAATAGTACTTTACAGTCTACTTTTAAAAAGAATGTGGCAAGATGAGATTAATTTTATATGATCCTACCTGTTTAAATATTTTTTTAACAACATGTGACGTAACTGTCACTTTTTTGGCCTTCTAAACTAATAAATCTGTTTTAAAATCATTTTGTAGCATTTCTATAAGTTTTCATAATATCACAGAGCTTATTTTTCATCATTTCACACCTTTTTTCATTGTTGTGACTGACTGGAGTGATGGACTGATGGTGTATATGCTACACTTCTGGATGTCATTCAAATGGATATCATCCATATGGATGAAACTGTGTGTGGCCTTTATAGCTAACTATTCCCACATTATACTGTCTATTAATGCCTAGTAAGACACTATATTACACAGTCTGGTCTTTACCAAACACTAGAAACCCCTAGGCCTGTAAAAACCTGTGCAATTATATACCTCTCCAGCAACCCAGTCTTAATCATTCTATCAGAGAAAAAAAGGCTCAACCACAGAAGTTGTGAATTGGAGTGACTATAATGGTAAGGAAACCTATCACCTCCTCACCTTCAGTCACACTCCCTGTCAACAGGATTGCAGGACCAATGAACACCCCACAAAATCAATTTCATTCTTAAATCCCAAACAATGATATTAAGGAAATGGCTTTTAAGCAATATAAATAACATTTTTTTTTTTATTTCTTTTTTTTTTTTTACAAATTTCATTCCTTCCAGCTAAAGGCTGGGAGGCGGGCTGCTGGAAGGTCTCTAAACTGAACTAAAAGGGATTGAAAGGGGATGGAAGGTCAGATATGGCTTTACAGAGGAATCATCCCAGCATCTGCCTGGAGAGATTGAGGGAAACCACAGTCAGGATGGCCGGACAGGATTTAATGCCCATCCTCCCAAATATTAGGAAGGAGGGCAATATAAATAACAAAGGATAGTTGTTATTTATATTAATTCCCAGAAAGGCACATACACCCATTCTGTACCTGTTTCCCAAAATTAATAAGCTTTATAATCTAGAATGTCCTGTAGTCAGAATGTATGAGCTTTGTGCATCTTCATCTTTATAAACCAATAAATGCAGCCCATAATTGCTCAACTCCTTCTAAACACTTGAGCCATTGTCTTGGCACAGCTTATGCACCACTTCCCACCAATTAAATCCTGGCAACTAGTCAGGTAATGTCTTTATTCATAAACATCTTTCATTGTCATGAGCTCAGTGCAATAGAATATTTCTTATATCAGTGACCCTTCTCAACTCCCTAACCCCCATGAATCTAAACAATAAATACTTTTCCTCTAATGACTGGATCCAACATAAAATTTGAGGCACTGCCATTCATTCCAATATGGCCTCTTCCTATGTGAATCTTTCCCTTGGCCATCTTGCACACTTGTTTAATTAAGTCCATCTGAAACACTTCATATTAATTAACAGTTGAAAAACAATGCCAATGCAACTGTTTAATTTATTTATTGTTGTGCCGTACGTGTTTCACCTCTCATCGAGGCATCATCAACGACGAAACTGTGTTACAGTTTTTATTTACAGTTTTATATACATTTTTATCCTATTATTACATAATTATGAGCATGAGATATTTTTATAGCTGATAGTTACTTACTATTTACATTTTTTAATATGGTATGCAGCTACGCATCTCCGTTTTCTTATACAAAGAATGTTTTGCTTGTATTATATTTTCAAAATTGTGCTTTCTTTGTATAAGAAAACAGAGATGTGCAGCCGCATACCATATTAAAAAATGTAAATCAGCTATAAAAATATCTCATGCTCATAATTACATAATAATAGGATAAAAATGTATATAAAACTGTATATAAAAACTGTAACACAGATTTGTCGCTGATGATGCCATGATGAGAGGTGAAACGCATACAACGCAACAATAAATAATAGTTGCATTGGCGTTATCTTTCAACTGGTAATTAATTAAGCAACTGCGGAAACATGGCCTACAACAACATTGCACTTCATATTACTTTGATTCATAGATATCATAATGATTATTTTGAAATATAGGGAAAAGAAACTTCAAAAGTTTCATGATAAACATAGCTCCAGTCGCACCCTCATCTGCACATGTTCTTATTTTGTATGAGTCTGTCCCCAGTGGACACCTAAGCACTATAATCCACATCAATCTACGTATAACAATACCATTATTTCAACAGCTGTCATCCATTTCATAACAAAAGCTACTAAACACATCCTACCAACAGCTTAGAAGTTTCTAGCTGTCATATGTGTTCTGACTAGCAGACCCTCACACAATATTACATCTTCCAAGCCATGACATTCTACAATTACTTACCAGATGCAGTACAATAACAAAAATCGAATTTCTCAAACAAATTGCAGTTGCTGGATAAAAGCCATAATGAAATTTAATAATAACTCAAATTTTGTTTTTTGCTGCCTTTATATGAAAATACATTTTTTACTTATTAAATGTAAAGCTGTCTATTTTAAGCCTTGAGAGTATTCATAGCCAACTGAATAAAATAACAATAATTAATCAAAAATTAGTTTTCAGCAATGACTAAAATCAATACCAAATTACATTCCCAAAAATTATATACTTCCAATGCCTCTTTATAAAAAGGGATATAATAAAGGATAATAAAAGGATATAATAAAGGATAATACAGGATATACTTCCAATGCCTCTTTATAAAAAATATGTTTAATTGAGAAATAACTGATAAGAGTATTTATTAAATATTTCTTAATTTTTGACATAAATTACTCAAGTTTGTAACCTAGAAATTATGTGGTTGTGATGGTTGCTCCATTGAATTGAAGAAAAATTACAATTAGAAAATAAAGTCCAGAGTTGTTTCCAATTTTTGCTTTGACACTGAAACTGTATGGAGCACAATTTCAGTGATGATCTGACTATGACAGTTCTATACGTTTAGAGATTAGAAGCTGTTGCTAAAGATTTAAAAACAAATGAACAATAGAATACTAAATTTAGATGTCTGAGTTAAACAATATGTCTAATATTCTGTTCTGCATACACACTATCCTACTTGGGGTTATGGCAGGTTATTTGCTTATACTCTGACCATCACTGATACTGTAACTGAAGCTACATTCATTAGTTGAAATAGCCATCAAACTATTGAAATAAATACCAGCAATAGTTAACGGGCTTTGATTACAAGGAAATTAAAAAAAGTCACTGCTGTTACTAATTCAATATATTCTTTAGGGTGTGGATAATATCAGCCATAAAACCTTTTGCTGGCATCAGAATCTTCAAAATCCTTAAAGAAGAAACCAGCTCATCATGACTTAACAATTCACATACCCTCAAATTTTCCATAAAGCTCCTCAAAGTTTGATGGATAATAGAAATTAGATTTTCCGCTCATGATATAATCCAGCTAAGTACTGTAAAGTTGTTTCACTCACAATGATTTCTATGTTCACATCACTCAAAAAAATTTTAAAGTCCATAACGTTCCTGGACTACTGAAATTCTATGTTCAGAGTCTACATGGTTTGAAAAATTTTACAAGTCTGAGCTCCTTGTTCCACGATCACAAAATGAAGTGGTGTGGAGGCTGCCTCATAAACGACTACTTAGCAAGGAAGAAAAAGCTGGGTATTTATAGCCTCAGCAAGAATTCCTGATTTAAAATATGCTCTGATTGTTTCAAAATTTTGAAATGTTATAGACCATTTTGTTTGGGACAATTTATGTCTTTATAAATTTTTGTTAAAATTTCTTTATTTCCATGTTATTAAATTTTGAAATTTTATTTTAGTAATTTATGTTTTACCTTTCAAATACTCTGTTTATACCTACAGTATTCTTATAATTTTCTCTTCTATTTAGTATATGTTGCTACTTCCTAACTATTATAATTTTTATGTAATCTTCCATTAACAAAACTTGCACCTTACTTTTATTTTTCATGTGATGTCAAGCTAAAACCTCGAAATTTAATATCTCACTAACTTCTTTTTTGTTTTTAAATGTGATTTGCACTTAATCCTTAGAAAAAATTGTTATATTTTCTAATTGCTCATTTATTTTTCCAAAATCCTTCTTTCAAAGTTGAATTTTCACCATTGACATCAGCTTTAATTGATAGAAATTTAAACAAAGTCTAATAATCAGAATCCATAAATCTTACTTTTTTCATAAATTTTAAACTTTCTACCAAACCATTATTGTATTCTTGTTCTACATTTCTCTATTTTCTCGATCTTACCATTCCAACTATTTTTATTAAAAAATTAATTTTCTTTATATTACTAAAAAAAATACTTAGAATTTACTTATCTACTCCAATTTTTGTCAGAATGTGTCTGCCTATACTGAAAACATACTGTAATACTTATATTTGGATTAACTCTTTTAATTAACTGATCATGTTTTATTTACCATTTTTTTTCCTTCGTGTTTGTTACCTGAGCATATGGTGAAATACAACTTAAAATTGATATATCTCTCTTAGTAAAATTTTTAGCCTATAAAAATTGTGGATCAAAAATTTCACCTTTAAGAGCTTTAGCTGTGAAGGTGAATGCAGAAGAAATCATTAACTTCTAAATTTTGACTTTCAGAATTTTACATGTCTTTATAACATCAGTTTATTTTCAAGTTGAAAGCTGCTTTAGTATTAGTTAGCAGGCTATTATTTGCTTGCTGTGTTATATGCTTTGAACTGGCCCTCTTTAATGGGTTTTGAGGAATTTATTCATACATAATGTATGGTGTGATAAATCATAAAAACCAAAGAAATAACAAGGCCTTAATCTCAAATAATACCTGCCTTCTCATCCTCTTATAGCAGTTCCTTTATAATTACATCTACAAAAAGATTGAATCCTGATTATGCTATGTAGGTGGAACCATGCTGTCCTTTCCAAACACAGTTTCAAAAAACTTTCATTTCTATCATACATATTATTCTATCCCTCATTCAACCCTTTAGTAACTCCTTTCACTTTCAGTGATTCCCAAATATTCCCACTACAGATGTCACACATTTCACAATGTCCAGCTCCAACATTTCATGTTATAGCCCAATATTTCAATTCTCCACAATACTGAATTACTGTTCATTTTTGTTGCCTATCTTTGTTTTCCAGTTTCCAGGTTTTCACTGTCAAATTTATAAGTACATGAATAAGCTGAACTGTCCAAGATTTTTGAAGTTGCTAGTAACTTGCCTTTCACAAATTATTATTTTCTATGGATATGCATCCCCTATTCATCTTGCATTTCAAAGGGGGCTCAAAGAAGACTTAGGAGTAAGAGTTGTTGGTTTATTCAAATGACTGTACACATTTCACAAAAAAATTTTTGCAATAAAGTTTTTGGAATCATTTCTTACCACCAAACCAATTGTCTGCTCCCATTTGGCAATTATGGGAGATTAACACTTATTGTAACAGAGTCAGGGAGGAAACAGCTTAATGCAAGTATGGGTAAATGTTATCCTTTGTTAGGTAATATAAGATACATAATTGACTAGTTTGCATTCATAATGAGTAAAATAGGCTGATTGGTGGTCACAGGAAATAATGTTATAGGGCTTTAGATTACAGCATAGAGATAACCTGAGGAAGTTGAGAAAGAGGAAAATAATGCCACCGTGGAAAAAATTCAGGTCCTGTATTGTAATCAGCAACAGTCACAGCTACCCGATGGTGGATAAACTAGTGGACAAGGATTTATTATCTTTATTTGAGTTGTTACTGATAGTGGATGTTATTCAAGTCATGACCAACATTTAAACAGGTGGAAAGAGTTTTAATCTGACTTCCAATTAAGGTGGAGTAAGGATAATGTTTTGTTGATTCTGACAGAAGGATATTAATATGAGAACAAAGGGGCACCGATTAAAGCTGCAGGCAAGGCTAAATCACTAATATCAAAAATGTTGATAAAATTGATGAATTAAAAAAAGGGAGGATTAAAATACATAAGATAAAGGGCAATAAAGGGCACTGATGAGATTATAACATAGCTACATATCAGATGCTACCAGTGGATCATACAAGTAGAATAAACAAAATCACAGAGATTTTAATTCACTAAAGATGCATGAACTGCTTGTATAAGAGGGCATAATCGTCATTAAATAAAGGAAAGCTTCATTATGGGGGTTTCCATAGGATTATACAGTGTACTGCTGAGATAAACAAAATTGTATAAGGCACACAGAAAAGGTAGTTGGAGAGTTTTCTAGGTCCATCTATTGTAAAATTTACTGACAGTATATGCCTGAGAAATGAGGAAATTCACACATAAAGCCTTTATGATGCATTGCTTGGCTTTGGTGGAATAGAATTGAACCTAAATTATGGGTATCATACATGGAACTGGGAGGGTGTTTAGAGGAAGACATCTATATTTGTTTGTGGAATTTACCATACATCATAATCAGTAACAGAAATAAGGAGTAAGGTGAGACAATTGTAAATGTGTGTTTTGGTCTAACTGTTCAAGAGCAGTTTCCAACCATAGATCAGGTCTGCTATTGTATTTTCAAGCATGCACCTTTGTCAATCTCACAGCTTGCTGGCCTGTCATGGTTTGATGGGTGAAGTGGATGTGTTACCAGCTGTCTGTAAAATGTGTAAATATGTTCTATGTGCATTAAGTGAAATTTTTTTTTTTGTATTTGTGTAATGTGCAGTTAATGAGGTGGAGACTGGGGACCCTCTTTGAGTTGCCTTGATGATTGTGGAAAACTGCCTAAGAACTGCATTCAGAATGGCCAGTACACAGACACCTGGACTTGATCCTGGCCTGCTGTATCTCCCTGACCTAGTGTACAGAACCTCAGCACTCTGAGCCATACTGACAGGTGTATGTTTTGATGAGGAGTATGAATTCACCTAGTTCAGAGTCAGGTGTGTTGGGGCATTGCCATTGGGACATGAGCTCCTATAAAATAAATAATCATTTTTGTGTTACTGGATATTTTTTAGAGAAGACAACAAACACTAATAAAAATTTTGGGAACTCAATAAATAAGTAGCTGTAAAACTTATGAACATCATAATATAAATCTTTTGTATTTCACCAATGTAAAACACAAGAAAGATTTACATAAATCATAAATTATAATTTTATTAGTTAATGGCATTAATTTCTTACCTTGCAAGATTTATCCTTGCTCTTTGACCACCACTAAGGGAGACACCTCGTTCTCCAACAATAGTTTTATCTCCATGTGGAAATAGTTCAAAATCTCTTAACAAAGCACATGCCTTCACTACTTCTTTGTATTTCTTTTTTTCATATGGCTGTCCAAACAGAATATTTTGTTGCACAGAACCAACAAAAAGCCATGGTTCCTGGGATGCATATGAAATTACTTTATCCACTGATAAAGAACCAGAGTTGAGTGGTAATTCACCAAGAATTACATGCAGCACTGAGCTCTGAAAATTTGGATACAGGTAGATATTATTGACTCTTCTTAAAATCCTAACTTTCAGAAAAAAAGTAATGTTTTTAGCGCAGTGCTTAATACATGAGCCTTCCAATCATACATTACCTCAAAATTCTATATCTATATCACACCACCAAGAAAAACCTAACAAATCAACATCCAAGATTTCATGTCTCTAATAACATTTATTAAAATTTCTATCACAAAAAGTGAAGGAAAAAAACTATAAAATCTGTTTCACAAAAGTATTAAACTTTATGATAGTCTCTGAATTGTAAAAACACCATTAGGTGGGGTTTTAAAATTAGCATCGGAAGAAAAGGAATTTTACTGGCCTGTTTCTAAGGTTACATTTGTTTTTGTACATATGTACAAAATTTGTTTATAACAGTTCTTTAGTAAAACTTTTAAGAACTAGTATTTACCTGCACAAATGTGTTACAGAAATAATAATGAATAAATAATAATAACCTTCTTCTTATATATAAAAATCAGTGTTTGTTTGTGGGGTTGTTTGTCTTCTGTGCATTCCTAAACCATTTATCAGATTGCAATGAAACTTTGGAGAGTTTTCAAGTGTGCGTCTGCGAAGGTTCCTGTGAAAAAAATTTCCAAAAAGTCACCCCCTATTCCCCATAACACCCCATAATTTAGGCAAAACCACATTTTTTTATCCAATTTAGATAGGAATTTGTACACTTATACTTTAAAACAAACAGAAAAATACTGCCTACACATGGTTTCCGAATATTCATCCCCTCTCCCCCTTTCCACCCCCATAATTTTTTCACCCCATAATTTAGGAATTACCACATTTTTTATCCGATTTAGATAGGAATTTGTACACTTATACTTTAAAACAAACAGAAAAATACTGCCAACATATGGTTTCCGAATATTCATCCCCTCTCCCCCTTTCCACCCCCATTATGTTTTTACCCCAAAATTTAGGTAAACCACATTTTTTATCCGATTTAGATAAGAATTTGTACACTTATACTTTAAAACAAACAGAAAAATACTGCCTACATACAGTTTCCGAATATTAATCCCCTCGCCCCCTTTCCACCCCCATAATTTTTTCACCCCATAATTTAGGCAAAACCACATTTTTTATCCTATTTAGATAGGAATTTGTACACTTATACTTTAAAACAAATAGAAAAATACTGCCTACATATGGTTTCCGAATAATCATCCCCTCTCCCCCTTTCCAACCCCATAATTTTGTCACCCCATAATTTAGGAAATACCACATTTTTTATCCAATTTAGATAGGAATTTGTACACTTATACTTTAAAACAAACAGAAAAATACTGCCAACATATAGTTTCCGAATATTCATCCCCTCTCCCCCTTTCCACCCCCATTACGTTTTTACCCCATAATTTATTCAAACCACATTTTTTATCAGATTTAGATAAGAATTTGTACACTTATACTTTAAAACAAACAGAAAAATACTGCCTACATATGGTTTCCGAATATTCATCCCCTCTCCCCCTTTCCAACCCCATTACGTTTTCACTCCATAATTTAGGCAAACCACATTTTTTATCCGATTTAGATAAGAATTTGTACACTTATACTTTAAAAAAGAGAGAGAAATACTGTACACATTAATTTCACAAAAACCCAATCCCTCTCCTCTCTTTCCACCACCTAAATTACCCCCTCTTCCCCATAACACCCCATAATTTAAACAACCCCACAAACCGTTCGTCCGATTACGGCGAAACTATGGTGAATTGTCGAGGGGATGTCGAAAATGGTTCCTGTCAAAAAACAAATATTTAAAAACCAACCCCTTTTCCCCATAATGTAACTCAACGAGACAAATGAAAAACAAATGATACATATTCTTGATATCTAGCTTAGTTCTCAACATAATTGTATGTCAAAACTGAGGAGGTTAAGGTGAGATCCGTCCTGGACCTGAATAAAAATTCCCAATACCACTATATATTCGCGGTGGAAATTACCTATACATGTTTTACTTTCTCCTATTGAATGTTATTATGGTTGAAATACGGCCTGGGCCAGAAGAAACGTCATCAAAAGTACATGGAGAAATAGGCTACCTATAACTGATTTTTAACATGCTAAAACTTGAAAACAAAGCGAGATATCAAAAATTTTATTATTTATTTTCGATTTATTTAGTCGAGTTCTACAAGAATTCATAAACAAATTGTAATTTGCGATGTTTTGATGATGATGTGAAGTTAGGTTAAGTTAGTAGGGGATTACTGGAGATCGCGATTCCTCAAGGAATTGGCGTCTTAATAGTGCAGCATTTAAATGCTAGACAATGTTAGAAATACTTTTCCAAGTATATTTAACGATATCTTGCTGGCCCTGGCTTTATTATAACCTAATTTCTGCATGAAAAATTTCGTCCAGGCTGTATTAGAATTGAATTATTGCTTGAAAATGTTATGTCTTGCCACTGACAACGGCAGTATTATGACATCATTTAAATATTTTGTCTACATTGTAAGTTACTACATCGAAGTGGTATTCACAGAATGAAACAACTGAATTATCCGCTATATCATGATTTCTGCGAGTAAGTTGTAATTAGTTCTTACGTAATATATACAGGGCGTTTCATTTATGACGTGTCCCTACATTTATTGATGTATTTGTGTACTCTGGCACTGCACACCATTTGTAACTAAGTTTATTTTAAGAAATACGTTCTTAAAAAATAGCATAAATAGATTAGCGCTATCTACTCAACAGATAACTTTGACTTGCATCTTTGGATACATTGGTGTGACGTGTGAAAGCCTGTTCGCGGCAAATTTAAATGGCGTATTTTTGTTTGTAATTTTCTGTAGAAATATGTAACGGAATTAAATGAAAGCACTTTT
The DNA here is from genome assembly GCA_031002005.1 of Vandiemenella viatica. Classification (NCBI taxonomy): domain Eukaryota; kingdom Metazoa; phylum Arthropoda; class Insecta; order Orthoptera; family Morabidae; genus Vandiemenella; species Vandiemenella viatica. The sequence goes on from JARYHS010008075.1 coordinate 138,077,482, forward strand.
TGCGGGTTCATTCAACATGATTATATAAACTGATATTGTTTTCAGAAATTAGTGAAATAGCCTATTGCGTGTACCAGAATCAGTTCAACTATAGCTTCTCAAACAAGTGAGGAACCAGAAGCAAGACGTTCGAGTGTTAAACTATATACATTAGTTACAAATACTGTTGTTTTGTTCGCAGTTGTTATTGCATTATCTGTCAAAATAATCATGCCTCCTAAGCGCACATCGATTGCAAGATCTACCAGCGGAGCACGAAACAAAAAGCGATTACGTGCATCTCAAACAAGCAAGGAACGACAAGAAAGCAACAAAGCAGATTGTTTATGAGTTGCTCAGTTGCATGCATCAGAATCTGAAGAGCAACGAACTGCAAGAGTGGTAGCAGAACATGTATGAGCTGCTCAATCGCGTGCCTTGGAAACGGAAGAGGAACTATCAAGAAGACTGGAAGTGAAACATGTACGAGCTACTCAGTCGTGTGCCTTGGAATCGGAAGAGCAATGAACTGCAAGAGTGGTAGCAGAACGTGTACAAGCTGCTGGATCGCGTGCCTTGGAATCGGAAGAGCAATGAACTGCAAGAGTGGTAGTAGAACGTGTACGAGGTGCTCGATCGCATGCCTTGGAATCGGAAGAGCAACGAACAAGAAGACTGGAAGCAAAACATGTACGAGCTACTCAGTTGCGTGCCTTGGAATCGGAAGAGCAATAAACTGCAAGAGTGGTAGCAGAACATGTACGAGCTGCTCGATCACGTGCCTTGGAATCGGAAGAGCAACGAACAGTAAGGGTGGAAGCAGAACGTGTATGAGCTGCTCGAACTCGACAAACTGTGCATTTTGACTTGAATCTTGCTGCATTCCAGTATAATGTTAACTATGATTACAGTCTCCATCCAAGTGTACAAATTGGTAAAATGGATAACCTGTGTGGACATTGTGGCGTACGAAAGTTCAACAATGAAACACCTGGAACGTGCTGCACGAATGGCAAAGTTAGACTTCCGACTTTGCATCCACCGCCCGAACCACCGTTCTCATTGCTTTTGGGAAACTCTATCGATTCTAAGCACTTTTTTACAAAACATTCACAAATATAATTCGGCTTTTCAAATGACATCCTTCGGAGAAAATAAAATATTCCAAGACCAATATTTGCCAACATTCAAAATTCAGGCAAAAATATATCATCGCATAGGATCACTTCTACCAGTACCCAATGCTGAACATAAATATTTACAAATATACTTCATGGGTGAAAATGATTTGCAAGTTGATCAGCGATGCAATATGATTCCAGGCACCAAACGGCATATTATATCAACTTTGCAAACTCTTCTGCACCAACACAACGCCCTTTAAAATTGTTCAAAACTTCAATTGATAACTTGCCAGCATATAACTACGCAATCCATATACGAGCTGACAAAACACCAATCGGACAGCATGCCAGATGTTACAATGCACCTACCATCAATGAAGTAGCGATTGTTATAGTTGGAGAAGAACGTGATTCGCGGGATATAATTCTTGAGCGACGAAAAAACACTATCGTATGTGTGACGGAAACACACCATTCTTACGATGCATTACAGTATCCCATAATTTTTGGGAGGGGCAGGACGGATATCACTTCAATATTATGCAAACTAATCCAGCTACAGGTAACTACATTTATTCTTATTTTGCACATACTCCATATATGTAAGAAATAATCATACGTTCTTAAATCACATTTGTATTTATCTTATCATTCATTTTATTTCTTATTGTATATGAACAACTTAATAAAAGAGTATCAGCAATGAATTATTATTCGTACCGTATAATGATACCTCAAAACGGAACAAATTATATTCTACAATATCGTCAACTATTTCACCAGTTCGTGGTTGACATGTACGCTAAAATTGAAGCTGAGCATCTTCTCTTCATTCCACTTAATCAAAAGTCGTTGCTTTCGGAGGAGTACATTCATTTATGAGATGTGATTGCTAATGACGGAAACGTCAGAGACATTGGCAAAATGGTCATACTTCCAGCAACCTTCACTGGCAGTCCACGACACATGCATGAATATGCCCAAGACGCCATGACATATGTGCGTTCATACGGGCGTCCAGATTTTTTTATCACTTTCACATGCAATCCAGCATGGGACGAGATAAAAGAGCTACTACTTCCCGGTCAAACTTCAGCCAATCGACACGATTTAACTGCACGAATTTTCAAGCAGAAACTCACGAAACTGTTGGATCTGATTGTGAAGCATCACATTTATGGTGAAACCAGATGCTGGATGTATTCCATTGAATGGCAGAAGAGTGGCCTTCCTCATGCACACATTCTCATATGGCTCAAAACTAAAATACATCCAGCTTCCATTGATGATGTAATTTGTGCAGAAATACCAGATCCGGAAGAAGATAGATTACTATTCGATATTAATATATTTTTCTCGGGCTTCCAGCCGTGTTAATATATCATATTAGCGGGACGTTTCGAAGGCATCCATCTCTGCCTCCATTCTCAACCAAATGTCAGTGTATAACTGTTTGTTTATTCAGCCGCTGCTATGGAAACGGTGGAAAACAAAAACCAACACAACGCGATTACGTCATCCGCTAGAAATCAAGCAAGTCTGCCATACCGTGCTTTCTCTGTCTTACTATTCCTTGCGCAGTCCAAAGATTATTCATCTAGTCCACTTCTTCCAAAGATAGTCCTCACTCTCTGTTTTTACCTTTAGTGCTATTTATGTTATTCAGCAAAAAATAACTTCAACATAACTCTCTTTATACAAAATAAAACATGTCTTTTTTTTTAAATATTATAAACACCAAAATTATAAATACAGTAAGGCGACCTTGTCACCTTACACATTCCCCCCATCAACTCATCATCAAAATTACTCCCCAGAAATTTTGATGATCCTCTATCTTACATTACAATTGGTACAATCATTCTATATACAATTTCAAATCTTGCACATTCCTTAACCCTAACATTTTTCCAGACTTTGGTAGTTGCAGATAATATGCATGTGGATGTGGCCTACCTACAATTTTATATGGTCCTTCATATATATCAAAAAGCTTCTTGATCTCCGAATTTATGCTGCTGGATCGTTCATGAGTTCTCACCAACACTAGTTCCCCTACTTCGAACTCCTTCTTGCTAGAACGTCGGTCCTTCATCTTCACTTTTCCTCTTGTTGCATCCTCTTCTTCTCTGTATGTCGATCCTTTGTCCTTCATCTTCACTTTTCCTCTTGTTGCTTCCTCTTCTTCCACCTTTCGGTTTTGTTCTTCCTTATCAATTTGATTTCTTCACTTTCCTTGCCTCTTCCTGGTCCTTCCTTCCTTATTAGAAAGCATTTCAGTTCTCTTTCTTCATCCTTGTCACTATCGACTACATAACTCTTTTTTAAATCTTCGTTAAAGTTTTCTCCCTCTTCCATACTATAATCTTCATTGAATTCCTCTTCGTCTCCATACTCTTCATCGTCTATCATATCGTCTGTTTCCTCATCTTCCTCTTCTCTTCACTCTTTGTAATTTTCATCCTCATTTCCCAAGGTATTGGTTCCATATTCTACATCCCCTATCAATTCGTCAATACTCTTCTGGTCCTTGTTCTTCCAATAATCCATTTCTGCTAAACCAATCACCTCACTTCCTTCCATTGCCTCATTTTCAGCCTTGTTGAATCGTTCACTTTCCACAATTTGTTCTAAACACCTCCACCATTTTAACGGACCTTTGTCTTCCACCGTTACTTCTTGCTCTTTTCCCACTTCTAACCGTTTTTCGAGGTCTTCCTCATCTTCTTCTTCTACCGTTTCCACTCCTAATTTTTCCTTACAAGCTCTTCTTGCTTGGTTTACCCATACATCTACTTCATCAAGCATCAGTGTTTTATCCATTAATGGCTTCCTTTCTTCATTATTTCTAATTTGATTGTCACTCTCTACTGACGTCTTTTGATTGCTCTCCTCTCTCTCTATTCTTTGGAAATGTTTTGCAACATCTTCTAGAACGGTCTTCCTATGTTTTACTGCTTCTTCTTTGTTTACTCACATGAACATACATCTATATTCTTTAAAATTTCTTGGTCCTCTTCTTTCATCAGCCTGGGAACGGACCTCTTCACAAGCCCTTCCTAATTTCCCTGGTTGCATTTTTCGTCACTCTGCTTTCCTCTTTCTACTCGCTCCATTCCTCTACTTCCATTGTTGAAAGCTTTCCATTCTCTAGCTTTTCGATCGCTCCATTGTTTATATTGTGTAGGCTTTCCTTTCCATTCTTGTGCCGGTCTCGTATCTCTATCATCTCTCTTTCAATCCTTTTCCCGATATACTTGTCCCGATTGCTCTTTTCCACCATACAAACTTCCGGTAAAATTTTGATCTCTCACACTCCTATCGTCCCATTTATCTATCTTGTCCACTCCTTCTAAAAATTCTTGGAGATTATTCCATCGCGTAAGCAACATCCTTTCCTTCACCCAACGCGGCATTTTTCTCTCCAAAATTTCTATTTTCTCGTCCTTTCATCAATTTTTCGCAATATTCGCGAAGGCTACCAAATTGCCGTTTGTATGGACAACTGTTCCTAAATTCTTGTTTCACACGTCTCTGCCTTTCCTCCGACCAGTACCTCTTCAAAAAACTTCGCAGAAATTCTCCGTAGCTAATACTGCTCTCCGCTACTCCACACGACCATTCCAATGCTTTGTCTTTCATCATCATCTTTACATATCTAATTTTTTCCTCATCACTCCAGTGTTTTGGTAGTGCGTTTCTGTAAACCTCTACAAAAATGTGCGGATGAATCTCGCCCCCTGGAACAAAACTTACTTCCGGTAGTTTTATTTGACCGGACGGTACTAAATTGTTGCCGGCACAGCATTCGATTTTGTTTTGTACCACGTCAACTCGCTGATTGACCTCTATCCATTGTTGTTCAACTGTCTTTTTGCAACACATGACCTCACCTTGACTTGCCAAAATTCCTGTTTAATCCCTGAAAATTCATTCTTCAACTTATTTTGCTCATCACATACCAGCCTCATTGCATCTTCACAATTCTCTTCTTCCTTAACAATGCGTTCCTCCACATTGTTTAGCTTAATATAGATATTGTCCTTTTCATTTTTCCATTGATTAAATTCTTGTGCCATTCTTTGTCGGTTTTGCATAATTAATTCTTGCATTTTCTCCATCTGTCGTAGTGTTAACTTTTTAAACTTCTGTTGATTTTGTTGTAATTCTCGTCTTAAATCTTGTTGGTTCTGTAGCAGGGTTTGTTTTAATTCTTGCATATTCATTATCTGCTGTTGATTTGTTTCTTCAGATCTCTGTTGGCTCTGCTTTAATTCTTGTTGGCTCTGCTTTAATTCCTGTTGGCTCTGTAATATTTTTGCTAGTATCATTTCCAAAGAATAATCTTCTTCTCGGTCAAATTTCTTTTGAGTTACGCTAGCTGGAGATAACTCATGAACTTTTTGAATACTAACATCACACACTGACTGATCTGAATACGCGCAACCCGAATCCAAACTGTTATTTAAATTTCCAGAAACCTTAACCTGCTCACTATTTTCGCCTCCCGTCACATTAAATGAACTCTCGGAATCTACCAATAAATTTTTGTTTTCCATTTTACACACTAAATTTCACACAAGGATAAATCCTCACACCAACAATTTCAACCCCATAGAAATTTTACGAGAGTAAATACAGACTGGAGACAAGAAAGTCTTCAACGAGGTGACAATGAATTTTACAACGCAGTAGTTTGACTCAGAATTAGAGACACAAAAAACTTTCATCAACATACATATTATCTTTACAAAAATTATTTTCACAAAACACATTCAAAATATCAGTTTTTTACTACAGCAAATTTACTTCCACAATTTGTCGAAGATACTATTCTTGCTCGTTAACTTCTCGTGCATGCATTATACATTGAGATGAATTTCTTTCCCGGCATTTTAACTGTTATATTCCTGCTTGTTATTTTACTACTACACAGTATTATTCACTCTACTGCAATTTACTTTTACTATTACTTTTATTTAAAGCAAGTTCCTTTCGGCAAACAGTCACAGATAATATCTAGTTCGTTAATACTTAACCAAAACGTTCATTACCATATCTTGAAGTTTACTCTTACTATTTTCAGTAATTTACGCGGCTATGAGTCTCTTCAAATTTTTAAACAATTACCATATCTCTTCAAATAGCTTCTCAGATTTACATCTGCATTTATTTATAGTCCACTTCACGTTATTAAAACATATTTTCTGTCTTACCTTTCATCTTTCTCTTCTCCGAAGATTTGCCAGGCTCTTTCTTTACCGAACTAAAGATTTTAGTTCTGAGTCCTTTCACGGTCAGCCACTTGTAAGTTTCCCTCCTTTCTGCTGCTTTTTGTCAGCTTCCACAAATGACTTAAGTGCTCTACTTCAAGCAGAATATTTTTTGCTGTAGAAGTCGGTACCAAAGAAAACAAAAACAAGGCTCATAAAATAACTTGCACTATTTTTATCTCCATACACATCCGACAGCTAGAAATCAAGCAAGTCTGCCATACCGTGCTTTCTCTGTCTTACTATTCCTTGCGCATTTCAAAGATTATTCATCTAGTCCACTTCTTCCAAAGATAGTCCTCACTCTCTGTTCTTACCTTTAGTGCTATTTATGTTATTCAGCAAAAAATAACTCAACATAACTCTCTTTATACAAAATAAAACATGTCTTTTTTTAAATATTATAAACACCAAAATTATAAATATAGTAAGGCGACCTTGTCACCTTACAAAACGCACGAGTAATCTGTCCCTGATTATAACCATTATTTAAAAAACGTTTTCCGGAGATAGTCCAATTCACCAGCCAGGCTATGTTTGTCACAAATCCTTTGTGCTCTGTGTACCAAGGTAGTTAATACAGAGTTTCGTTGTGCCGGATGATGACCAGCTGTTGGCATTTAAATATAAGTCGGTATGGGTAGGCTTCCGATACACAGTATGTCCCAGCGAACCATCAGCACGTTTAATACAAGCACACCAAGAAACGGCAGGCAACCGTCCTCTTCCAGTTCCATTGTGAACTGAATATTTTCATGGATTGAATTGAGATGCGCAAGGAATTGGTCAAGACTGTTTCTGCCATGGGGCCAAATCACAAAGGTATCATCGACATACCTATAAAAACACTTCGGCTGGAGTGGTGCGTGGTTTAATGCCTCTTCTTCAAAAAATTCCATGAAGAAATCAGCAATGACAGGAGACAACGGCGAACCCATTGCTACACCGTCCACTTGTTCGTAATATTCTCCTTCAAAACTTAAAATAAGTAGTTGTCAACACATGGTGGAACATATCAATCATTTTTTGATCAAAATACCTCCTTAACAGATCTAAGGAGTCGACCAAGGGAACACGAGTAAAAAGAGAGACCACATCGAAGCTCACCATTAAATCACCAGGATCTAACTTCATGTTGTCTAAGATTTCCACAAACTCACTGGAATTTCGAATACTGCGATGAGCCTTCCCTACGAATGGGTTGAGAATATCTTGAGGTATTTAGCCAAAAAGTACGTAGGGCTATCAATTGTACTTACAATAGGTCACATAGGGTACTCCTACTTTATGTACTTTCGGTAGACCGTACAACCTGGGAGGAATAGGAGCACGGGGTTGGAGTCGTCTTTTCACATCTTCTGTAGTTCTAAGGAGCGGATCAGCTTCGTAGTCAAGTTGGTTAGCTTAGATGTAGGGTCACGGTTAATCTTCCCTGTATGCTTGGTCCTCCAAAGCTGCATAATTTTTACTATGATAGTCCATCTTGCTTAAAACCACCGTGCAGTTACCCTTGTCTGCCGGAAGAATGACAATATTTTCGTCTTTCTTCAACTCACGAAGCGCACGCCTCTCTTCACTTGAGATGTTTGATTTAGGCAATTTACCTTTACAAAGCACCCGACATGTTTCACGCCTTATCTCCTCCACTTCTTCCGCAGGTAACGTGCGAACAGCAATTTCAACACCACTGATGGACGCCTTCGAAACGTCCCGCAAATATGATATATTAACACGGCTGGAAGCCCGAGAAAAATATATTAATATTCAACACCATGAAAAATTACGATCCTACTATTCGATATTGTCACCAAAACATGGTACATGGACCATGTGGTGCTACAAACCAACAATCCCCATGCATGGCAGATCCTCAATACAGACGACGCAAACCGTATGATGGAGTTCGCATGGCTACTATCAGAATGAGAACTGTTGAAGTTGAAATCGAACAATAGATGGATTGTGCCATATTCGCCTTTGTTATCAAAAACATTTAAAGCGCACATTAACGTGGAATACTGTAATTCTGTCAAATCAATAAAGTACATATGCAAATATGTTAACAAGGCTCCGATATGGCAGTATTCAGTGTAGACAATCCCGACGCGCGCTTGGATGAAGTGGTTCAATTTCAGACAGGTCGATATATAAGCAGCAATGAGGCTGTATGGCGAATTTGAGTTTCCCAATTCACAGTTCGGCATCCTACAGTTGTTCATTCTCAGTGTTCACTTAGAAAATGGACAAAGAGTCTATTTCACGGAAGAGAATGCACGAAATGTTGCTGCTGCACCAGCGCACACAACACTAACAGCATTTTTTTACCCTGTGCGAAGAAGATGTATTCGCTAAAACATTACTGTACGCAGAAGTACCAAAGTACTATACATGGAATACCACATCGAAAAGATTCCAACGGCGTAAACAAGGCACGCGAGTTGAAGGCTATCAAAATCTGTATTCGTCTGACGCATTGGGCCGTATTTACACAGTACATCCAAATAATGCCGAATGCTACTTTCTGAGAATGTTGCTTATTAATGTCAAAGGTCCAACTTCGTTCGCAAATTTGAGAACGGTTGATGGCGTAGAATGCCACACATACAGAGAAGCTTGCCTAAAACTTAATTTACTGGAAAGTGACCAACACTGGGAAATTGCACTGATGGACGCCTGTGTCAGTAGTCATCCACGACAAATACGAACATTATTAGCTATCATTTTGACCACATGTTCGCCATCCAGCCCTAAAACCCTGTGGGAAAAATTCAGAGAAGACTTAAGCGAAGACATTTTGCACCGAATTCGTACCATCAGCAAAGATTACACCATTCCATTTTCAGACAACATTTTCAATGAAGCTCTGATAGAAATCGAAGAGATATGCTTAACCATCAACAATAAAACACTCATTCAACTTGGCATGGTCGCACCACAACGTTCTGCGTATGACCTTCCTGATCGAGATTTATTGAGAGAAAAACAATTCAGTGCTGATGCCTTGCGTGCATATGTCGAAACAAATAAACCACTCTTAGTTGCAGATCAAAGACTGGTCTACGACACAATCATAAATGCGGTGGCCAATGGTAGAGGTGGTCTGTTCTTCCTGGATGCGCCTGGTGGTACAGGAAAAACGTTCCTTATCAGTTTGCTGCTAGCGCATATTCGCTCTCAAAATGAAATTGCTTTGGCCCTTGCCTCATCAGGTATTGCGGCTACCTTATTGGATGGTGGACGAACAGCGCATTCGGCGCTCAAATTGCCATTGAACATGCAATTTGCCGTAACTCAATCATGCAATATTTCTAAAGGTTCTGGTATGGCGAAAGTGCTCCAAACTTGCAAACTGATTGTCTGGGATGAGTGCACGATGGCCCACAAGAAATCGCTTGAAGCACTTGACCGAACTCTTAAAGATCTACGAGCAAATGCAAACCCATTCGGTGGAGCTCTCATTTTATTAGCAGGTGATTTCAGACAGACTCTACCAGTCATACCAAAATCAACACCAGCCGATGAGCTCAACGCTTGCCTCAAAGCATCGCATCTTTGGAAACATGTGCAGAAACTCACATTAAAGGTCAATATGCGCGTACATCTGCAGCGCAATGCGTCAACCATATTTTCAAAACAACTATTGGAAATCGGTAATGGAGAAGTACCAATTGACGCCAATACAAAACACATTTCATTTCCAGTGAACTTCTGTGTCATTGTTCCATCCATCAAACAACTAATTCTAAAAGTTTTCCCGGAAATTTCCACTAATTACAAAAATCACCAATGGCTTTGTGAACGTGCTATTTTGGCAGCAAAAAACATCGATGTAAATACAATCAACTACGTAATCAATGAACAAATTCCGGGTAGTTCTGTCACCTACAAATCGATTGACAGCCTCATGAATGCAGACGAGATTTTAAATTATCCAGTTGAGTTTTTAAATTCGTTGGATCTATCTGGTGTGCCACCGCACAGACTGTCATTAAAAATTGGTGCACCAATAATTCTTTTACGCAATATAAATCCACCAGTTTTGTGCAACGGAACCAGGCTCGCTGTGAAAAAACTGATGCCGAACGTAATTGAGGCGACAATTCTTAATGGCATGTCGAAAGGAGAAGATGTGCTGATTCCACGTATTCCCATCATTCCCACAGATATGCCATTTGATTTCAAGCGTCTGCAGTTCCCTGTTCGCCTTGCTTTTTCAATGACCATCAACAAGGCACAAGGTCAATCGCTTCAAATTTGCGGATTAAATCTGGAAAACCCATGCTTCTCGCATGGTCAATTATATGTAGCATGCTCACGAGTGGGACAGCCGGAAAATTTATTTGTTCTTGCAAAAGATGGAAAGACTAAAAATATTGTATATGCTAAAGCACTTGAATAAACGTTCTTAAATTAAATTTCAAACACAAACATTTTATTGGTTTTGTATATTTAAATATGTCTGTATTGTGTACATATACCAATTTAGAATGGAAAACAGGCACAAACCGTTCGTCCGTTTACGGTGAAGCTTTGGTGAGTTGTCGACGGGATGGCGGAGAAGGTTCCTGTCAAAAAAAATTAAAAAAACCCACCCCTCCTCCCCATAATTTAGACAAAACCACATATTTCATCAGATTTCCATGAGAATTTGCACACTTATAGTTTGAAACAAACAGAAAAATACTGCCTGCACATGTTTTCCAAAGCGCATCCCCTCTCACCCTTTCCAACTGAAAATGAATGAAACAGCAGTTTAAAATTTATATGTAAATATTTTTTCATTTAATCTATGTGCCTACTCAAGTCCAGCAATAGTGAAGCATTGCCGGGTCAGCTAGTAATGAATAAAATATAGAACAACACAAACTTAGTACAAATAATTAATATCATTTCACATAAAAACTGTAACTAGACACACAAAGGGAATGAGCAATCAACATAACTTACATCTTAATACTGTAGTTTCTTTGCAATAAATATATTGTATATTTAAGATGAAAACACTTTCAAATGTATATTAATACATTTTCTACAAAATGCTACAATGCCACATAGTTATGATCATGTGCTCTCAGCTATAAAACAATATGTAATTACTAGCTGACCCGGCAAACTCTGTTACGCCTTAGAGGCAATAAATAAGCAGATATTTGATTTTACCAAGTTCAATTTTTTATTAGGAAATACAAATTAAAAAATTAAGTATTTTAATGATTCTTTATTGTTCTTGTATTTTGGTGCATAGGTTGCACTCTTCAGTTTTTGTTTTATTATCAGGCGCAAGAACAAACAACGCAGATGGTCTTCCGACCCGTGAACATGCCACATATAATTGACCATGGGAAAAACAAGGATATTCCAGATTCAAACCACAAACTTTCAAGGATTGGCCTTGTGATTTGTTAATGGTCATGGTGAATGCAAGACGGATCGGAAATTGAAGTCTTTTAAACTCAAAGGGCATATTGGTTGGGATCATCAGGATCCTCGGAATGAGAACTTCCTCACTTTCGAATTTTCCTTTGAGTATCGTCACGTAAATCACATTGTTCATCAATTTACTTACCACCAAACGCGTACCATTGCACAGTTTTGGTTGGTTTATGTTTCGAAGCATGATTACTATGGAGCCAACGATTAGGCATAAATTGTGCGGTGGTAAGCCAGGCACATCCAAGGAGTTTAAAAATTCAATTGGATAGTTGGTAGCTTCATCTTCATTTGTTACACAGTCAATAGATTTGAATTAATGCATTGATCCAATGATCTCGTTCTGAATTATATAGTTTAGGTCATCTACAGCTGTCATTTGCATTATGTTATACCAAGTCAGATGCATTTTTGTTATACCATGTTTTATAGTGACTTGTATTCTCTTTGATGTTTTATGTCACGTCACACGGGAACGCGCGGTCGAACGGGATAAAAAAAGTATCCTATATCCATCTCCTGGTTCTAAGCTACCTCCGTACCAATTTTCAGCTAAACCGGTACGACCGTTCTTGAGTTTTAAATAGTGTAACTAACATGACTTTTTTATATATTTAGATTCTGATGAAGGAGGTGTAACATGCCATTCCTGTGTCACCATTATTGAATACACCTGAAAAATTCTGGGAGTGGGGGAGGGAGGTAAGGTAAATGTGAAGATGGAGGCGCTACTTGGGAAAGGCACTAGTTCTACCTTGGTGGTTGTAACTATGGATCAAACTAGTAGATGGGATTTACCTCAGTATGACTAAATAGAAAGGAGAAAACTGGTAACTAAAGCGGTAAGGGGCCCACTTTCAATTTCTGTGGCATTAAAACTATGCATTTTTTTAGGTTACATGTTGATGTAAGGGAATAAAAATATGTGAATAAAGGTATACTGAACACAAATGCATTATGTGAGAAATCATAAATTCCTAGGAAACGGTTAAAGCTGATGGAACAATAAGAGGTGGGGTAGTAATTAGGAAGGTGACAAACACTGCTGGAAATATCACAAAGCCAGTTATAAAACTGATACAAAACCCAAGAACTATAAGCAGTTATAGAGATACAGACTTTGATAAATGAATGAATACTTGACAATGAGGTTTGCCCTATTAGCTGACTGATTTAGCATGATGATTTAATTTAAGTATGATGGAGTGCATTCCCTCTTCACCTAATTTTTCCATTTCTTGTACCAATTCTACAAACTTAAATGTATAATTCTTTCAGCTTTATTGATAAATTATTCATCATTTCTCTTCATATTTTATTCCAATCCCTGACCCCCATGCCTATGAAAGAAAGTCTTCCAACACACTTGTGCCTGAAATCAAGTGCTGGCTTGTGGTCATGGTCATCTTTTATTCAATACTTCTGATCTTACACCAATATCAGTCCATGTATCATCACCAATATATATATATCTTGCACACTCCCATTACTCTCTTCACCCTCCTCCTGCTTTCTAGTGAATCCCATTCCATCTAATTTACCATAACAGTGCTGATGTGTTCTGCAGCAATTTTTCAGTGAAAAATCAAGAAACCCTCCTTTGCACTTCCTCCAACCCCTGGTATTTGATACCCAGAATGTGGGTACTATAATACACCATCCTATTCAAGTAATGATCTAACAGAAGTTTTATAAACCCAATTCTCTTACTCTATTGGCATATCCCCCTCTCCAATGAGTGAATGATTTTGAAACGTTTCCTACTATCTGTCCAATGAGACCTGCCCAGCAGAGTTTGTTAACAAATAGTATTCCAAGGTATTTATATTTCAGGTCTTCAATAAGCAATTCTGTTCCCTAATAATATTTTATCCATGATTGATTAGTGGAAATCAGCAACTGTGGTATCAAATTTGGGTTGATATTAAAAGCAGCAATCAGTAACAGTTTGTAATCTTAACTTTTCCCGGCGGATTTGTTGCTTGAAGATTTCTCGGGCATGCAGCCGGATCAATTGATCGCAGATGTATGAATTTTCGATGGTGTAACATGTCATCATCTTCAGGTAGCGTCCACTGGTCGGCGTGAGGAGCGCAGTCCAGGACATGACACAGACTGCACTCCTCGCGCCGACCAGTGGACGCTACCTGAAGATGATGGCATGTTACGCCATTGAAAATTCGTGCATCTGTGATCAATTGACCCGGCTGCATGCCTGAGAAATCTTCAAGCAGTCACAGTTTGTTGTTATTATATTTATTAACCATTACCAGTTTCAGACAAATTGTTCATTATCAGATGGTTTTCAAGTGTGTGTTATATAAAAACAGAAAGTTATAGGATGCACGCTTGCATTTTGCAGCTGCATATATGAATATATTATAAATACCAATGCAAACCATCTGATGATGAACAATTTGCTTGAAACTGGTAATGGTTAATAAATATAATAACAACAAACTGTGACTGGTTGCTGCTTTTAATATCAACTCAAATTCTGTTCCCACTTTATAATCATAATCAACCTTTAGTTTTTTATCTGCATATGTAATAAGCTGACTCTTCTGTGCATTTACCTTGATCCCATATTGAAATATCCTGCTAGATATCCTGTCCGGATCACCCTGCAGCTGTTTAGAGTCTTCTACCATTTTAATCTTATTATGTATCATTATATAATCTGTAAACAATCTAACTGCTATGGTAAACCATCAACATGATCATTCATTAGAATAATGAACTGCAATGGTCCCAGTATGCTACTCTGTGGAATTCTGATTTTCACTTCTCCTTCTCTTGATACTGCATTTTATACCATAACTTTTTGCTTTATACCTTTTAAGAAATCTAGTAGCCAGATTCTTACCAACCTCTTTAATATCTTAAGTTCCTTATTATAATATGTGTGTTTAATATTAGTCTTCTTTTTTAATAGCAGAAGTTGTTAACTTGACAAATACCAGCTACATCTGAAGAAATCCACACCTGATGAAGACAGCAGAGCCAGCTATCAAAACATTGTGTTTGTGTGATACCAACCATGAAGCTTATATGACATGATATCTATTTGCCATTAGACAGCTGCAGGAGAAGTAGTATGAGTACGGAGAGGATTTGTTAATTGTCTACACCGATAGTGAGGGAAAATGTGATTGTGTATACAGAAGGAAATTAGATAAAACCATTGAAAATAAAATTGTAAAAAAAGAAATGACAGATTGGCTGTAACAAAGAAAAGGATTAAAACAAGAAACTCCCATTTCATCACTACTTTTCATCTTTGTTATATATGAAATATTGGAGAAGTTAGCACTTAAAGTTAAAAAATAAATCATTAAACTCATGGTGTGTACGATTCAGTGAAACAGGAGCCCAGTGGGGGTTGGGGATAATGTAGGCATGGAATTTATTACCAAGAAATTCAGGTAAGATAACAACAACAAAAAAAGGAAAGGCTAATCAGGTGAATTATGATGGCAGAAAACAGCTGAAGTTTTAAATGTCAATTAATTATTATGGAGGAATGTAAAAATATGATGGAGATATAGGTTAAGGATGAATGTAACCAAAAACTTTTTTAGGAAGTGTTAGAGAAGGAGGGGAGTAGTTTATTAGATACTATTTCTCTTTTCCCACATCCGTTGACAATAAATGCTCATTAAGTAGTGGGATATATGAAAGAAATAGTCAAGTGAGATAAAATTTCTCAGAAGTGGAATCGGAGTTGCAAGAATGGACAAGATAAGGAATGAGAAGGTTAGGAACACAATGGAGGCAGAACTGTAAAAAGGAAGAATAGTTTCAAATGGTATGGACATGTTAAGATTATGGGGAAGCATAAAATACACAGAAAAATAAAAGAAATGAAAGCAGAATGTAAACAGCCTAGAGGAAGACTAAGAGATAGATAGCCAAAAGGTTCGAATGAGTGTGTGCTGAAGAAAGAAGAATGTTACACCAAAGTAATGATGGAGAAATGGTGGGAAGATAGAAGAAAAATGATGTGTGCAAAGGAGACCTGGCTATTTGCTAGAAACTGTGTAGGATGATGATGGTATCAAGAGAAAAAACTATTATCAGCAATAACTAGATGGTAAGATCAGAAACAAATTTACAAAGCAGAATTTACTAAAAGATGGAAACAAATTCATTCGGGTGATATATGGTAATTTCTATAAGGTAGGTTTACAAAAACAAAAAAATCTGAGAAATATTTTGCTACTCACCTGCTTTAAAATTTCACGAACTAGCTATTTTTAAACCCTTTCAGTGCAACTACCATACTAGCCTTGTAGCATAATCAATCCCAAAGAAAAATAAAAGAGACTATAGGTTATTCTGGGAAGAGTTCATTGTCATGGGAACAACAGAGTAACAAAAAAGTTAGTGAGCAATATACAACATTAGTGTGTTTATGAGTCAATGTTCTTCAGAAAGATACTGCTAACAAAGGAACTTATATCTTTGGATATCATATTTTTGAATGCAGATTGAATAAATGACAAGGGATCTTATGAAAGTTTTGTTATTATTCAAATGTGAAAGATTAAGTTAAAGAATTTGCAGATTCAAGTTCTAAACAAACTAAAACAGGACTTGCATCCCTGGTGACAGAAAACATAAAGCTATAAAGAAAAATGAAGACCGACAAGAATAAAATACAACAAATACATGGTGACAATGACAAGACTTGAATTTTGTGCTTCTTCTGTCTTGTGTAAATTGTGATTAATTGTAAAAAATTGCATATTGTTATCATATACCTATTGTATTATGGTGAAGAAGAATATAAGGACCCAAGATAAGACCTGAATAAATAAGTTTACCAGAGTATTTTTCCAAAATATATGGTAAACTTGAGTAGGGTTGTTGCATAAGAAATCCCAAAGAAAAATAAAACCGGCTATAGGTTACCCTTATCATGAACTCTTAAGGGTGAAGCTTAATCACCATACCTGCTTCAGTGACAGATTGGTGATCCTCCCGCACTTCTTCAGAATTAACTGGCAGAGGATTGCCCAAGATTGTGTGATTTGGAGAAGGCTGCTCAAGTTATATCTGAAAAAATGATGACTTTAAGGGGCCCCATCAGAATATGATTGAACTGGTGGATAATAATAGGATATTCTGAGAAGAGACCATTGTCATGGGAACAACGGAGTAACAAAAAACTGAGCAAATGATGTATAATATTAGTGTGTGTAGGAGTCAATGTTAGTCAGAACATTACTGCTTGTAGGATAACACAATACTTAGAGAAACTATAAAGCACCGATAATTCCTCTGTGACAATTGGTTACTAGGGAACCAAAAAAAAAGTAACAAGGTAGCTAAGATTTAGGATGAGTGTGAGAAAGGTTCGGGTATTCATTTTTGAGTGGTAAATGGTTACTGCTGCAATGGACTTTTAGTAATCTTTGGAGTTTTAGTATTGGATGATTTAAGAACAAATGGATTCAAGTCACAGATGGTTTATAATTTATTTCCAAAATAAAATACTAAATGAATAAATTTAAAGTCTAAAGTTTTGAACAAGCAAATGAAATGGAAAGAAAAACAAATTGGACATTCGTCCCTGGAGATCAGAAAAAAAGCTGACAAAGGATACCTTACTTTTGAATACAGATTGAATAAATGACAAGGAATCATCTGAAAGTTTGTTATTATTCAAATATGAAAGATTAAGTTAAAGAATTTGGAGATTCAAGTTCTAAACAAATTGAAATGAGATTTGCATCCTTGGTGATTGAAAACATAAAGCTATAAATAAATATAAAGTCTGACAAGAATAAAATACAACTACCTACTTTCACATTTAATGAATTTTTATTTTAATGTTTGAGGCTAATTACGCAACAACTCTCTTGGGAGTTTAAACCAGTACTTGACTTCCTTATATAAAGAAGAAGATTGTACAACTCTCCCAGAACTGAAAAGTAGTATTGGTTTATGCCTACGACCATTTCACCCCTCCAAGTTTGTCCTTATTCTTTAACTAATAGTCCTCCAGATTTTATAATCGAAACACACCTTTTACATCCTCAGCACCTGACTATATTTCAGTGCCTCCCAATCCAGCTTTTTTAGCATATCAGTTAATGATTGTGTTCTGTTTTCATTTTCATAAAAAAACATACTGCCCTTTTTTGCTACTCTTCCTAACAAATTCTGTGTCTGATATTTATATAATATGGATCCCATATTCCCTACCATACTCAACGCGCCAGTCTGAACACAGTTTTGTATCCCAATTTGCTCAGTTCCCTCAGACATACTCTTGTTGCCTTCTCTAATAAATGCAATATTTTAAAACATCTCCCAACCTCCTGCTTAATGTGTTTTACCTAGTTGAATTTATTATTAAATGATATACCAAGATATTAGCAATTTCTGCCCTTAACCCTCAATTAGGGTACATCAATTACTTATTTCTGGTTGTAAATAACACATTAGCCCCAATCCTCCATCTAAACTCCTAGTAACAATAACTGACAGCAATATGGCATGCCAATCCATTCAGTTTTGCTTCTGACTTTCCTAATTTCTCATGAACAAGACGCATAGGAAAATGCTTATAGATAAGGATGGAGAAATAGTTACTAAGGATTTGAAATAGGCAGAGATTTTAAGTAACTAGTTTAGTGAGAGCATTAGGGACAATGAATCAGAAACGGGAAGATCTAATTCGAGAACAAGCTTAACAATACGATTAGAAATGAAGATACTAAAAAATTTGAAATTTATCCTGAAGAAATTATGAAGGAAATAAGCAAGCTGAAAAAACATAAGGGGGCTGGTGCAGATAATATTACTACCGATATCTTAAAGATAGCCGGATGTGACATTGTACCATATCTTAAAATATTATTTAAATTTAGTTAGATACATGCTGCTTACCACAAGACAGGAAAAGTGTGATCATAGTATCGGTATATAAAGGAGGGGTGAGAAACAGAGTCAAAAATTACAGGCCAATCAGTTTGACTTCAGTGATAGGTAAATTAATGGAAAGATTGATATACAACCACATCAGAAATGTACGTGAGGAACGTAAGTGGTTTTCAATTAGGCAACATGGGTTCAAGCAAGCATATTCATGCAAATCTCAGTTGGTGGGATATATGCAAGATTTTGCAGATGAAATGGAGGAGGGAGGCCAAATTGATAGAGTAGCACTAGATCTTTCAAAGGCGTTTGACAGAGTAAGCCATTAAATGGTAGTAAATAAGGTAAAAACTATTGGAGCGGATGAGAAAGTGATTTGCTGGGTAGAAGAATTTTTAAAAGGTAGAAAACAGAAAGTTAGGGTAGGAAATGCGGTATCAAAGGAAGTGGAAGTAAAAATGGGAGTGCCGCAGGGTAGTGTATTGGGCCCATTGCTATTCATTATTCTAATGAATAATTGTGTTGATTGTTTACTACCTGAAATTAGATTGTATGCAGGTGACATAATGCTGTATAAAAGGATCAAAATGATAGAGGACTGTAAACAGTTGCAGGGTGATCTGGACAGGATATCTTGTTGGGTTGGTAAACATGGGCTGAAGATAAATGCAAAGAAGAGTCAGCTAAGTAGATACACAAATAAAAAACAAAAGGTTAATTATGAATATAAGGTGGCGAAGAATTGCTTGCTGCAAAATTGAAATGTAAATATCTTGGCATTACATTTGATAACAAACTTAACTGGGCAGGACACATTCGACAGATGGTAGGAAAAGGTTTCAAAATCCTGCACTTGTTGGAGAGAGTGATGAGGGGATGCACGAGAGAAGTAAAGGAATTGGGTAACAAAACTTTGGAAAGACCATTGCTCGAATATGGTAGTGTAGTATGGGACCCACATTTTGAGTATCAAATACAGGAGATGGGGAAGGTGCAAAGAAGGGCTGCTAGATTTGTTTCTGGAAATTATCGCAGAATGCAATCAGTGACAGATATGATAAAGGAGCTGGAATGGGATTTATTGCAGGAGAGGAGGAGGATGAGGAGGGTCATGGGAGTGTACATGGCATATACTGGCGATGAGGCATGGAAAGATATTGCAGTAGGTATGAAAAGTAGTTCATGGAAGGGTAAAGATGACCATGACCACAAGCTGGCACTGGATTTCAGGCACAAGGGTGTGGGAAGATTTTCTTTTTTAGGTAACGGTGTCAGGGATTGGAATGAGTTACCAAGGAGAATGATGAATAACTTACCAAAAATGTTAAAAGAATTTAAAGTTAAAATTTGTAGAGGGCATATGTAGGTGGGTGCAGGATAGGGGGAAGTTGGGTGTGTAGGGAAATTGCCACCGTAGCGTGTGCTCCATTGCAATTAAATTAAATTAAGTTAAAAAAAACCCAGTACACCACCACTCCATTTGTGTCAAGAAATTACTATATGTCTCCTGAAGACTATCAGTGGTCTTACAAGACCCTTCTGATTAAGAGGCACTAGGCTATATCTACAGCGTATCTAATATATATGAATCAGAGTTAATGAACATTCTGATCATGAAACTTACTCAGAAATTGTTGGAGATGTTCATGATCCTTCTTTTATCATCTAGTGTTTCTCTAACATAAGGCAATTCTACTGATGTTATCATTGTTGTCAGTGATTGGGGTAATGATGATTTTTTGTAAAAATAATTTTCGAAGGGAGAATATAAGAGGGAAGATTTTCAAAGAAGCTAACGAAATTCATATACAGAAGAAAAGTCATCTCATGGGCAAAGTTCCAAGAAAGAAATTTGTTGAAAACCATTCTTCCATTTTCCAAAAAATGTGATGATATAACTGACAAACTTCCTGCTTTCCAGCAGATTAAAAACAGAAATACGATTAATTCTCAAGTAACCATATACAAACATTTACATACAACAGAACAGAACTGCAGATGACCCCAAAAATTCTCTAAGAGAAGTATGTGTAACACCATGTGAGGAATTAAACTGCTCACAGGGTTTGGATAAACAGTTAATCACCTTAGCTCCAACCATGTTGCTCAAGTACCTATCGGATTATCGATTGTTCTGAAATTGAAACGGCCACCACCTAGCTTGACTAAAAGCCAAACTAGGAAAGGTAAGATTCCCATAGTAATGAAAGTCACTGTTAGTAAGTTCAAATTCAAAGTTTCACTACATTCTTCATAAAAAATTTACACAAGTCCAAACAATCGATAGGCTATCAGAAAATCTTCTCCGTGTTCTTAGATTGCAAGTTATGAAAAGTTATCAGACTAGACCAAACCCCATTATAAAAATTTAAAAGTCACATTGAAGTTAAAAATGTTCCACTGTTCTACAGAAATTTTAAAATGGCTACCCCCACCTTTGCAACCCCGGTTTCGGGCCCAACACCACACAAACCGACAAACTCTCCACTCCAATATCACCAGCCAAAAGACACACAGAAGTGCGCATTGACTGTATATATAGAATCCATGTTTTTTCTCCATATCACTTCACAAAGGTCAACTGTATGGAAACAGTGTATTCATACACCAATTCACAAAATAGTTCTTCATTTCTTTACACCCACTACTACTATTGTCATGAAGTTTTACCAGTAGCTAGAATGGGAGGTAAATAAAATTTTGATCCTCATGAAACATTCTGTATCTATAACCATTTCACCACAAAAAATCATTTCCTGTGATTCTGAAATTTCTTTATACCTTTTACAACTTTGCATCTACAAGGCTCAGACAATGCTTTTCCACCTTATGATTCCATTCTGTTTCCTTTGATATTAAACACAACCTATTTATTCTTCTACAGAAAAATCTAAATTTTGATGCAATATCAAAATTTCAACTCCACTAATAACTGTTTGATGACTTAGAGACATACTTTAAAAGATTCTACATATTCTCAAACGCCTACTGTGCACGTTTTGGAGTCTCTACCTGCTTTCACAGATTTATTATTAATTTTTGAAGAAGCTGCTACTTCCAGGTTGTACAATAATGCCGCCGACATGATTAAAAATCTCTACTTTGTTTCATCCTAATCACAATGCTACATTTTTCTTAAAAATTCTTACTAAATCTTGTTTCAACTAAATTATAGTATATTCTGAATGTTTTCTCCCCCCAAATTCAGGTGTCTTACTTGAAATAATAAATTTTCCTTTGTGCATGTGTCTGGCTTTAACATGTGGTGTTTAAAAAACAACCTTTAAACTGTACTGAGATTTCCAAAATTTAGTATGTTGTTTCAGCAAAAATTACGTTACTCTCCTGCTACAACCCGACTTCATATATCTTTTCGATCATCTGATTTCTCGAATTTTAAGTGTATAATTATGTGTTAAATTTTTCATACCAGCTTTTTAGCTTTTTAACATCTTTAAAATTTTTGGTATTATTTCCTTACTACAAAATTTATCATCTCTTCACTGTATCTTATCCTGCATATCTTTCAAAGCAAATAAAATATTAATTTTAGTGAAATTATATTGAAACCAAATATTGCATATACTGATGTTATGTTGTGTCCTGCTACAGCTGTACAGATAGATTTAGAACTTGTATTTACTATTTAAACTTGGTTTATTATCTGAATTAACTGTTTCGTTTAATTCCTTTGCTGAATTTACTGTGTAAATGGCTTTACGGTTGCAGTGTCATTTGGTTCACCTATACTGAAAACATATATATATATACACAATTCATACATCATATTAAACATAAAAGAGAAAAAACAAATACAAACAAGGTGCTATCTTCAATTAACTCCTTCACAAGAAAATATTAAAATCTCTTCCCTCTAACCATTTAACCAGCTTTTCTCTAAAACTTGCAACAGTTCTAGTAATTTTTATATCATCAGGTAATTTGTTAAATATTTTTAAACCATTGTGCAACACTGTTTTCTGTGCCTTACTACTTTTATTATAAGTCGAATGGAAATGATTTGCCTGCCTTGTCTTATCATTATGTACATCATTATTCTTTTGTACTAATCAAGTCACGTATCTTGGTAATAATCTATTTTCCAACCTATATACAAAATTCAGTACATCTCTAATTATTTCCTTTTCAATATATAAATATCCTAAGTCCTTAAGCATATTACTGACAATTTCAGTTCGTCTTTTATTTAGAACAGCCCTCATTCCCTTATTAAAATTATTTTGCAATTTCATAATTTTTCTTTTGCTCGCCATGATTAATACTGTGGAGCATTATCTGATGTGAGGCAGAACAATTGCTTTAAACAATAGCTGTTTACCTGGATTAGGTAACACTTTTCTTAAGTTGTATATTAACAGAATACAGTGCCTCTGCCTGCTCCCTAAACAGTTTTTCCCCATCACCATACATGTTGTTTTTCCCACATTCAGACTTAACACATTTTTATTTATCCATTCATTAACTAACTTTAACTCTTTATTAATTACCTGTATCATTTTTCTAGATTATTCCCATAATAATAAATTATTGTTTCATCTGCAAACATGTGAATTTTACAATTCTTTAGTATTTCTGCCAGATCATTTATATACTATATAAATAATTAGGGACCCAGTTTGCTACCTTCGGGAACTCCATGTTTCACTTCTCTTTCTTCTGATAGAACCTTATTGAATCTAACCTTCTGATACCTCTTTGTTAAATTTGGTGATGGCAGATCGTCGTTTGACAGTGCGGGAGATTGCAGAAGAGGTTGGAGTGAGTAAAGATTCTGCACATGCAATTTTGCGTGAAGATTTGAACATGAACCGAGTGGCTGCGAAATTCGTACCCAATTTGATGTCGATGGAACAAAAAGACCTCCATTTTGACGTTTCCCTAGATCGCTCCAGGCGAATGCTGGGATGGTTCCTCACAATAGCCCATGGGTGCCACCTGCCATATCCTGTATATCCCTTCCAAACCATTACCTTTCCTGATAGGTGCAATGCACCCTCCGCCAAACACTTTTAGTGAATCGCGGAGTAATTGTAATAGTGTAATAGTAACACTGATCCTGGATTTCTGAACACCATGGTAACTGGAGATGAGTCGTGGGTGTACGGGTACGACCCAGAAACAAAAAGACAGTCGTCGCAATGGAAGCATTCCGATTCTCCGAGGCCGAAGAAAGCATGGCAGGTGCGAAGCAAAATCAAGGTCATGCTGACTGTTTTCTTTGATGTCCGAGGAATTGTGCATCACGAATACGCACCAGAAGGACAAACAGTGACAAAGGAGTACTATCAAGATGTTCTCCGGCGACTCCGTGACGCAGTTCGGCGCAAAAGACCAGACATGTGGAAGGTGAACAACTGGCGCTTGCATCATGACAATGCCCCTACACATTCATCCCAATTGATCAACACTTTCTTAGCCAAACATGGAATTACAACCGTTCGCCAACCTCTCTACTCTCCAGACCTGGCTCCTTGCGACTTCTGGTTGTTTCCAAAATTGAAGATGCCACTGAAAGGAACCCATTTTGCGAGTAGAGAAGAGATAATGCAGAACGCGACAACGGAGCTGAACACCATTCCAAAAGAAGACTTCCAGAGGTGTTTCCAGCAGTGGAAGGATCGGTGGGCAACTGGCGCTTGCATTATGACAACGCCCCTGCACATTCATCCCAATTGATCGACACTTTTTTAGCCAAACATGGAATTACAACCGTTCGCCAACCTCTCTACTCTCCAGACCTGGCTCCTTGCGACTTCTGGTTGTTTCCAAAATTGAAGATGCCACTGAAAGGAACCCGTTTTGCGAGTAGAGAAGAGATAATGCGGAACGCGACAACGGAACTGAACACCATTCCAAAAGAAGACTTCCAGAGGTGTTTCCAGCAGTGGAAGGATCGGTGGGCTAAGTGTGTGCAAGCACAAGGGGCCTACTTTGAAGGGGATTAGGGTCCTAACGCCGTCAGGTATTCGAAATATTTTTTCTGGCCAAAGGTCGGATACTTTTTAGCCCTCGTAAAAGGAAGAAGCATAGACTACTTTTTACCCTGGGCATATTTAAGGTTCAATAGAAAAATACAAAACCTTCAAAAGTTTTGACAAATACCAATGAATTCATTGGAAACATAGTAATCACACATAGATATATATATCATAAACAATGAAATCAAAAGTGCTAAGTAGTGATAAGGAATTAAATTAGAATAGGAAATGAGCCACTTACCTTTAGATAATTGATGTGGGGAGCAAACACACAGAAAAGACAAAAACACATATGATACAGAAATTTTCTGGACAAGCCCTTTGTCAACAGGAGAACATTATTGCAGGTTCCATAATGTTCCCATCCCTGTTTTTGATGATATTATGGAAATATATATGCAGAAGGTAACAGTATGTTGGTAGCTGTGGGGGTGTAGGAGATATTGTAATATAACATAAATTTCGTCATTTCATAACCAAAATTTGTTTAAAGAGTTTCAAGCTAACTCCAATTCCTTTGCAAATCATATTTAAATTCATTTTCTTAAGCATTTCAAGGGTTAAGTATAGATAAACAGTGATATGAAGTCAGAAAATAACGTAAATATTTCCACATAATGCAGTTTGACTTATTTTGTAAAGGAAAGCGTTGCATTCAATTTTAGTGGTACTTTAGGCCACAAGGAGTAAAACTAAGTATGACACTTGGCACTTTCTCTGATGAGATAAACACATTCTAAAATCAAAGTTTTCCTGGTTTCTTAAGTCATAGAAAACAGATAAAAAATTCCTAAAACCACAGTTTTAAAGATAGGTAAATGATTCATGTCTCAAAAGATGCATTAATTTTTACTACACTTTGTGTGAAAGTTTGAGGAGCATAGTAAACATATAAGTATTGTTGTTATAGGAAATTAATATTTCATAAGACATATGCTTCTCAACACTTTTAAATTCAGAGAGGGCAGTGTAAGTAAAAGGAAGGAGAATTTTTTTCTGAGCATAAAAGGGTAATAGTTTTTAGAATCCATTTGATGCTTTGGCCAGAATCAGAAAAACAAATTAATTCCAAATGTGTTGGAGATGGCCACTTTCTGTTGCAGAATTATAACAATTGAGATTTGAAGGGGAAGGAGGAAAATTTTCAAAACAATGAGAAAACTCTCAGAGGATAATTTTGGCAATTAAAGAAAGTCACTCCCTTTTTGAAAATTTGAGGTAGAAACTTTTAAAGTAATTTAATACTTTAGGAAATATCAATGAATTAAATTTAGCAATTTTCATTTCATCCACTTAGAAAATTATAACCAAGCAGATTTATATATCAGAAGAAAGAGGAGGAGGAGTAAATTATTTTAAAAATTGTTTCAGCTTGATAACTCAAAAACTCTAGCCATGAGAGAAATTTCCTAATTTATTACGAAAATAATTTTTTATGGCGAATGTATTATACATAATATTTTTTTGACTAGTATCAGTTTTAACATTTGGAGTATCTATATTTTGCTATCTGTCTTTGAAATTTCTGGAAACGTATGCTATAGTTGCAAAATTCTTATGTAGCTGACATCAGTTGGGAGTTCATGAGAGTTTACCTGGCTTGATTCACTTATCAGTATCTGCAATAAATAATTTTGAAAAAGAATTTCTGATGCTGATAGATTGTTTAATGAACCTGTAAAATTTTTATGAAGAATTCAGTGAACTTTAAATTTATTTTGAGACTGCAGTGAATTTTACCATCTACCTTTGCTGGTTAAGATGAATAGCTAGCTGGTGACCAAGATAGTTAACTAACAATCTATCCTCCTTAGGCAACATTACGGTCATGGTTAATGACAAGCTCAAGTGTTAACGTTTACTTCGCACTTAGTCGTGCCAATATGGCAGTTTAAATTGTTCGACATGGGACATTTCATATTTTGATCAAAGACCTGTGTGTCCCAACATTTCACTTTGCACCCACAACTACCTAGCACATTCCAGTAGCCTCAAGTTGTCAATCATGCACTATAGTGAGTGCATGTCATTAGTTCGGGTGTGTAGGAGATATTGTGGTTGAAATAGTTCTACCTAAGCTATTTTTATATTTCAACAAATGAGTTCCAAAAATATTTGTAATCACTTAGAATGTACTACAACGTTCCTGAATGTACTCAAATGTTATAGGATATCCTAGAATTTACTATATTTTTCTGGAATACAACACTCTTACAGCTATTAACAAATATATATAATCCATATGCAACATATTTAGTGTGTTAACCGATTTTGATGGGAATGTCACTGGTGGGTTGCTGATTTGGCAGGAAGTAAATTATATTATTTTTCATTCTGAAAATATTTAAGATTCCATGCCAAAACATAAAATCCTTCAAAATTCTTGACAAACATGAATGAAGTCATGGCCACGTGTCAGTATTAAATAAAAAAAAAGAAAAGAATGGAAACTAGATTTGTAGGAAAACTGACATCAGACTATAAGCATCTTTGCAGTTAAATTAAATCAGTTAATTAGAAAAACCTGTAAAACTGATTTACAAACTAACTTCTACCCAGTTTAGATGCAGTTGCATATCAAGCTATCTTTCAACATGGAGACAACTGAAGTCAAACAAGTTGGACTTTAATTTTGAACCATATTTGTATCCCATGTTTTATGGATTGGTACTAAGCCTTTTCCAATCCTCTAGCTTGTATCAAACCTCCAGATTCAGTTTCAATCATCTTTTGTGGCATTAACATATCTGAAATGAAATCTTTACTGGAGTTCAGCCAGATATCGTCATAAAAAGATAATATTTCAACAGCCTGCTCTGCTGTCTTCATCAGGTCTACTGCTTCAGATATTGCTACCTGAAAAACACAAACTATTCTGTCCTAGCAGCTGGCGAAAAGCAGACCACATCTACTGACGCTTGCAGAACCATCTAATGGCAACACACTAGAAGCTTGGCAAGATCTGACCCCATCTACTGATGTTGCCAAGCTGCCCAATCAGCACACGGCAGAACTGGAAGACGCGATCTGCCAACCAAGGGAATCGATATTGCAGACTGTGTATGGAGCCATACCTGGTAGACAGATGTGCTGGGGAATATAATCCATGGCATCAATTTGCATCCATTATGCCCTGTTGCAAATATTTCTCTCATTCAAGTAGGAGATCCCAAATAATTGGTCTCCAGGCTACACTCAGATAGAATCTGATATCCCTATTGATGATTTTATCGTTCAACTGTATTTCCAATGCCTTTCCAATTATTGAGTTCCTGAAGGAAGAGAACCTAGCCAGCACCACAGTTTTATCAAACTCTATCCAATGCTCTTCATTGAAAACATGCCTGACTATTGCAGAGTTTTACACTTGTACTACCCTTAGGTGTTGTTTGTGCTCAGTAATACATTCAGCCATTGTTCTGACGGTCTGACCAATATAAACTTTGCCACATTCACATGGTATGGAACAAAGTCCATGAATTCTTAGGCCTAAATCATCCTTAACCAAGTGCAGCACATCATGTATATAGGCAGGCTGCTGGAAAATGCTTTTTATACCATATTGCGCCAAGAGTCTTCCCGGCGTGTTCCCGGCATATGGTAGAAAGGCAAGTGTTTTCGATGGTTCATCTTGTTCACTCGGTGGTGTAGGTGGCTTCTGAATAAAGGCACTGTTAACCAGTTGGTGGGAACAGGCCAAGATGGCAAACATACGGTGTGTGATCTTTTTGTGGTCAAACTCACTGAAATTCATCTCGATGATGCAACTACCTCTGTGCGGGCTAGGGTCCTGAATTTTATTCCTGCCCCTAAGTAAATACCCTTTGCTTTTTTTTTTTGCTGTCGTCAGTCTTTAGACTTGTTTGATGCAATCCTCCATCCCTTCCTATCCTGTGCTAACCTTTTCGTTTCTACATACCCCTTACAACCCATGTCCTCAATTATCTGCTTCATATATTCTAATCTCTTTCTACCTCTACAGTTCTTACCTTCGACTGTTCCCTCCACTAACAAATTAACCAATCCAGCATGTCTCAAAATATGACCTAAAAGCCTGTCTCTTCTTCCTGTAAGCTTCTTCCATAAACTTCTTTTCTCACCTACCATTTTCAAAACTCGTTCATTTCTTACCTTGTCTGTCCACCTAATTTTTAGCATTCTTCTGTAGCACCACATTTCAAATGCTTCAAATTTCTTTCTTTCCGGTATTCCGAAAGTCCATGTTTCACTACCGTAAAGCGCTGTGCTCCACACATAGAGTTTTAAAAAGTTCTTTCTAATTCCTAGATCAATATTTGAAACTAAATGGTTTCTCTTTTTCATGAAGGCTCTTTTTGCTAGTGCTATTCTGCTTTTAACATCATTCCTGCTTCGGCCATCGGTTGTAATTTTGCTTCCCAAGTAACAGAACTCACTCACTTCTCCTATAGCATCCGATCCTATTTTTATATTTAATCTGCTACTATTGGTATCATTTCTGCTACATTTCATCACTTTTGTCTTACTTTGATTTATATTCAGTCCAAAATCTTCCTTCAGTATTTTCTTCATGCCATTCAATAACTTCTCAATATCCTCAGCCCTCTCTGCTAACAAGACAATGTCATCAGCAAATCGTAACATACTGATTTTTTCTCCCTGAAAACTTATGCCGCATGGAAATTTTTCTTTGACTTTCTTCATTGCTTCTTCTACATACAAGTTGAAGAAGCAATGAAAGTCAAAGAAAAATTTCCATGCGGCATAAGTTTTCAGGGAGAAAAAATCAGTATGCTACGATTTGCTGATGACAGTGTCTTGTTAGCAGAGAGGGCTGAGGATATTGAGAAGTTATTGAATGGCATGAAGAAAATACTGATGGAAGATTTTGGACTGAATATAAATCAAAGTAAGATAAAAGTGATGAAATGTAGCAGAAATGATACCAATAGTAGCAGATTAAATATAAAAATAGGATCGGATGCTATAGGAGAAGTGAGTGAGTTCTGTTACTTGGGAAGCAAAATTGCAACCGATGGCCGAAGCAGTAATGATGTTAAAAGCAGAATAGCACTAGCAAAAAGAGCCTTCATGAAAAAGAGAAACCTTTTAGTTTCAAATATTGATCTAGGAATTAGAAAGAACTTTTTAAAACTCTATGTGTGGAGCACAGCGCTTTACGTTAGTGAAACATGGACCTTAGGAATACCGGAAAGAAAGAAACTTGAAGCATTTGAAATGTGGTGCTACAGAAGAATGCTAAAAATTAGGTGGACAGACAAGGTAAGAAATGAACGAGTTTTGGAAATGATGGGTGAGAAAAGAAGTTTATGGAAGAAGCTTACAGGAAGAAGAGACAGGCTTTTAGGTCATATTTTCACAAAGGAGATAATCTGTTTGGTAGAATGTGTTGTGCGCAGCCTACCAAGTGAAGGAGCCGAAGAAATAAGACAGGAGACCTCTAGTGTTTTGAAGATGGCCTAGCTGCCAAGAAAACAATATCACTGTTGCAGAGCATAAAGCACTAGTTGCTTCACGTCACAAAGATGACATAGTCATTTTACCAGTGGATAAAGGTAACTTTAGTGTTTCCCTTTCTTTGGTGCATTATGACAAAAAGGTGATGAGCCTCCTTGATGACGCATCTTACATATTGTTGAACGTTGACCCGACCGCTAAAGTTGTGAAGAAGATGATGGCCCTCATCAAAAAGGCTAAACCAGCCAAGGAGGTGATTGAGAGAATTAGACCACAAGCTGCAAGACCACCGAGACTTTATGGGTTACCCAAGATCCATAAACAGCATGTGCCTTTACATCCCATCATCAGTATTATTGGGTCATCGACTTAAAAGCTTGCTAAATATCTGAAGTGTCGTCTATGTTCCTATCTGAGGCATTGTTACCACCATGTCAAGAACTCGGCTGCATTTTTGAAAACCATACAGTCTTTAACAGTTTCAGATACTGATATCCTTGTTAGTTTTGACATTGCGTCTCTCTTTATCTGCGTGGCGGTAAAGGAAACTCTGGAATTGATTTGCCGTAATTTTTAGCCAAGTACCGCACACCTCTTTGACCATGTACTTACTTCCACTTATGTATGGAGGGAAGTATTATGAACAATCTGATGAAGTGGCCACGGGATCTCCGCTCTCACCAGTAGTAGCTAACCTCTCCATGGAGGATTTTGAAGAGAGGGCTCTTGAGAGTGCTACCCTCAAACCCACCTACTTCTGCCATTATGTTGCTATGTAGCCACACAGTATGGAAGCATTGGATGAATATCTCGACCATCTTAAAGGGATCCATCCCAACATACAAAAGAAGTAGAGAAGGATGGGTGCCTCCGATTCCTGGACATCTTAACCAAGTGCAAACCTGATGGATCTCTGGTGCATATTATGTACCGCAAACCAACCCACATTGAGAATTACTTGGATGCAGGCAGTTACCATCACCCACCACAATGCAACTCCTTATTGGCCACACTGATATGCAGAGCGAGAGCCATTTCCGATCGTGAGAGCCCACAAATGAAGATGAAACATATGAGCACTGTCTTTGAATAGAATTGTTACTTTTGGCAACAGATAGAGCCTGCCTGTATTCAGAAGCCACCTACACCACCAACTGAACAAGATGAACCACCAAAAATTCTTGCCTTTCATCGATATATCGGGAACAAGTTGGGAAAGGCTGGAAGACTCTTGGTGCGGTATGGCATAAAAAGCATTTTCCAGCCACCCGCCAAGATACACGATGCACTGCACTCGATTAAGTATGATTTAGACCTACGAATTCCTGTAATTTAATCCATACCATTTTTTTTTAATTATGGCTTTAAGCCTCGTTGACATCGAGGTCATTAAGGCGGGATGTGAGACAAGGAACGGAAAAGGAATTCGGCCATGGCCTTTTCAAAGGAAGCATCCCAGTATTCGCCTGGAGTGATTTGGGGAAACCATGGAAAAAACAAATCTGGATGCCAGGACGGGGATTCGAACCGTCGTCAACCCAAATGCGAGGCCAGAGCATTAAAAATTCACCCACCACACTTAGTCCATACCATGTGAATGCAGCAAAGTTTACATGGGTCAGACCATCTGAGCAATCACTGAACGTATTACTGAGCACAAACAATACCTAAGGCTGGTACATGTGGAAAAGTCTGCGATAGCCAAGCATTCTTTCGATAAAGAGCATACGATAGAGTCCCTTCATTCTGGGACACAGTAATTGGAGAGGCATTGGAAATAAAGTTGAACAATAATAACATCAATAGGGACAGCAGACTCTACCTGAGTGAAACCTGGAGACCAATTATTAGGGATCTCTGACTTTAATGAGAGAAATCTTCGTAACAAGACATAATGGATGCAGACAGTTGACAGTAAATAGCTGTGGAAAGTTTTTGTCCCAGAGTGAGTGGTAGTTTTTGTGGTTTATGCATTACCTTCCATTTCATGTTGGGCTGTCGTTACTTGTATGTCTTTATTGGAATTGTCATTTCCGGTATTGCTTCTTTACTGGTGGTCAAGGAGTTTCCTTGGCCACTTGCATCTGTGATGGTAGAGGGGTTCGGTGCTCAGTGCGTTGAACAGAGGGTTGGCTGAGTGCTAAGGTTTTTCATTAAATTGCGCAGCCAGTTTCTCGAAGCAGTACCTGTGTTTGGGCAGTACGCTGATTCTGTGGAGATCTTCAATTTTGCGTCTCCCTAGGTAGGTAGTAGGTGAATCTGATTGCCTTGTTGTGTATGGTTTGCAGTCGCAGGAGGTGGGAGTCCGCAGTGTTGCCCCAGACAATGGAGGCATATTCCACTATAGGTCTGATGAGGGCGGAGTAGAGTTGGATGCCAACATCCGGCCTCAACTGGCTTGTAAGATTCAGTACATGATAGAGAGAAGTCATTCTACCTGTGACCTGGCCATGGATGTGTTTGCATGTCATCCACCAATCTAGCTTTACTACGAGATACGTTGCCGTGTGGGTCCAATCGTTGCTCTCTCCAAAGAGAGTTATTGGCTGGAGCTGTTGCAGGACCATCTTTCTGGTAATGATAATGGCTTCAGTTTTTGGAGTATTGAAGCCAAGCCTCCATTTGGTAGCCCATTCCTCTATATTGTTGCAGGCCTGCTGAAATCACGATTTAATTAAGAGAGTGGTGTCGTCCGCATAGAGGACCTTTTGTACTCCCACAGTTGATGGTGTTTCTGTCATGTACAAGTTATATAGAATTGGACCAATTACAGATTCTGCGGGACACCTGCGCAGATATTTTTAACTGCTGAGTAGCTCCATCCATCACTACACGGAAGGAGCTTCCCTCTAGGTACCTCCTTAGTAGTTTGATGTGTGAGAGAGGGATTCCCTGCACAAGCAACTTGTATAAAGGTCCTTGATGCTAGACCGAGTTGAAGGCGCTGCTGGTATCCAGGAGTACAGCGATGAAGTACTCTCGTCATTCAATGGCAGAAAAGGAACCTTGGGCCAGGCGGAGCTGCTGCTAAGGGGTGGAGTGGTGTCTCCAGAAACTCATCTGGAAGCAGTCCCTCTCTATCAACTACTGTGTGAAGCTTTTTGAGATAGATTCGCTCCAACACCTTAGATAATGTTAATAGCAGGCTGATCGGCCGGTAGGACTTTGGCGATTTCCTGTTCTCAGCTGATTTAGGAATTGGGATAATTTCAGTGTGTTTCCATGTCTGAGGGAATTCTCCCAAACGCAGTACCTAGTTGATGGTGTTCGTGATGTATTGGACTGATACAGGTGGCATTTGGCGTAATATTCCTCCTCCAAAGCCTCAAGGCCTGAAGCTTTCTTTATATTGAGGTTAGAAAGCATTGCAGTGACCTCTTGTATGGTGGTTTCGGGAATGAGGCTCTAGGAGAGCACCATCCAGAATGTGCCAGAGGCGTTCTTCTGTCTATTGGGTGCACTGATCATCCCTCAGGACGTCAACAGGCTGAAAGTTTGCCCTGAAGGCCTCTGGTGGGGCATTCGCCTTCTCTTCAGGGTCACAAACATAATTGTTTCCGACCACCAGTGGTGAGATCTTTATCCATATTCGAAGAAGAGCCTTTGTGGTACGCCATGCTGACCCATCTTGCATATCCAGGATAGAAACGAAGTTGGTCCAGTCAGCGATTCCGTGCTTATCAACTTCCGCCTTAATTCCCTCTGCATGCGGTTTATCGCACTTTTAGTTGCTGCATTTCTCGTGATGTGCCACTGCCTGTTGAGCCGGTTCTTCAAAATGATTGCCTCTTTTATGTCGGGAGGCAGTTTATTCAAACGAGGTTGGAGAATGTGGCGTGGTCTGGTAGCTGCACCTGCTGCATTATTTATCCAGTCCGCGGGGCCAATGACCAGCGGTGGCGGTGCAGACTCGAGGTGCCGAGAGAGGTGGTCCTTGAAGATGTCCCAGTTAACATCACGGAGGTTCCTGAAGTTCCTTTCCTTATGCGGTGAAACGTCAGCAGCCATGTAAAATAGAACAGTAACGTGATCAGAGGACAGCGCTGTTTTCATAGTGACTGCTATATTGTGAGTAGACCTTTGGTTATGGCCACATCCA
Source organism: Vandiemenella viatica (assembly GCA_031002005.1). Taxonomy (NCBI): domain Eukaryota; kingdom Metazoa; phylum Arthropoda; class Insecta; order Orthoptera; family Morabidae; genus Vandiemenella; species Vandiemenella viatica. Next base: position 138,111,728 of record JARYHS010008075.1, read on the forward strand.
ACACTTCGGGTAGGCCACTCCCATAGATGTTGGGTTCTGTTGGCCCCCAAATTATGGCATAGTCGTTCTCTAACACGCGCATGAGTCTTCGGTCGTTTGCATCCGTCAGGCGCGAGTTCCATGCCACATTTTTGTATTCAGGTCACCGACAATAAAGAGGTTGCCCTGCATGCTGAGGACTGCAGCGAAGTCTCCCTCCTACAGCGGGCCTCTGGATGGCCTGTAAGCAGCAATGAGTGTGAATTTCTCACAGGTGGTGTCAATGAGAACCCCTGAGGCTTCGATGGAGTTCGCAATTTGTAGTTTTCCCGGATATTGCCTAATGTTGTTTCTTACATAAACTGCAGTACCTTCTCCTGCAGTTGGTCAATCAAAACGGTAGCATTTGTAGTTGGGTGAGGCAGCTTTGATCCCTGGCTTAAGGTGAGTTTCTGTGACGAGTCACACATCAATTCCCTAGTCACGAAGAAACTCCCTGAATTCTCCCAATTGGCACTACAGGCCAATGGGATGCCAAGTGCGGATGGTGATGTCCTGAATTCTCGCCATGACGTGGGTTGGTCGGGCCTTGCTGTAATGCCTCAAAGGCTAGCTGCACTGCAGCAGTTATGTGCCGCGGGATGTCCTGCATCATGGTAATAACAGCCTGTAGCAAAGACTGTACAATGCGAAGGAGAGCGTCGTTACTATTTGGCTAGCTGCTCATTTCCTGATTTGTTCCTCATATCAGGATTGTTTGGTTGCTTCCCCCCATGTGTTTCGCTACCTATTTGAGATGGCAGGAGAAGCAGGTGGGGAGTTATGTCTCATGTTCGTGTTGTTGGGCTCAGTCTGGGTGTGGTCAGCTGAGGTGTTGGAGGTCTTCTCAGCACAGGTGGTGTCAACATTGTTGGCTCATTGTTGGGGAGACTTCCCTTTTGAGCCTTCTCTTGTTGCTTCTTCTTCTGTAACTGTTGTTTTTTGATGGCAGACAGATATGAGCTGCTATTGATCTTCTGCCATTCATCAAATCTACTGAAAGCTGCACACTTTCCACACACTCTCCACCGCAGTTGACACTCTTTGGTGGGACCAGGCCCATCGTAAGCGGGCGTGCAAGGCGTGCACCGCACGCGGCCGGCACATCGGGGGGGGGGAGGGGGCGGCAAAACGAGTGATCGACAGTCGCCGCGAAAAAATTTGCAGCGTATTATGTAACGGGCTGCTTCGGGCGGCCGGCGACACTCAAGATGACAACAATGGTGGCGGCAAATAATGTTCGAAGGGGCGGCAATCCCACAGTTTTTTTTTTTTTTTTTTTTTTTTTTTTTTTACCCGGTTCCGAAATTTCCTAGATTCACCACTGGTTTTGTTAGATATGGGGCGGCATAATCGGTATTGCACGCGGGCGCTCAAACAGCTAGCGGCGGGTCTGGGTGGGACATCACCCTTCCTAATGGTACATTCTTTGGAGCCACGTTCGCCAGCACATTTAACGCATTTGGCCTGGCATGGAGCGGTGCTAAGCCAGATGACCTATTCCTTGGCAGCTGAAGCATTGGGGTGGCCCTCATTAGCTTCGAAGTTTCTCAGTAGTTACTCTGGCGCACAGTGTCATTATATTGAATATGTCCCTATTCTCGATTGAGCCAGGAAGCACCACTAAGAAGAATGTGACAGAATGTGACTTCTTGGTTGGTATTAGGAGAGCGAAGGCGTGCTACAATCCTTGCTGCAAAATCTTGCTCTGCCAGTTCTACCTTAACTTTCTCTGGCTGGATGCTGAAAGGCATCCCCCTGCTGACTACTTTTAAGTATTTTTCGTCAGGCGATGGAAATGTGTAGTATGCTATCTGGTTCGGGGCTGCATACTGAGTGAATGCATTATGATCCTCAGGGGACTTGAGATGAACTTTGTAAAGGTCCCTGTCTGCCATCTTGATGGTGAATCTATCATCACATAGAGTCTTCGTACAACTTCATGTAGTCCTTAAAGTTCAGCATTAGTGTAGAAGGTTTGGATACTTTGCTACCAATGACTTGTGGTTCTTCATCAGTCTTTAGTGATGCAAACTGCTTGCTGGTGGCAGGAGCGGGTGTCGCAGATGTGGTGAGGCTCGCAGCAGGTGTGGTGCATAGGGCTTTATAAAGCCATCCACATCGACGACAGTCCTTTGACGACGGTCTTCGGGTAAGCCCTCTTCGTGGTCCTAGGGAGGGGTATACAACCCGTTTCTTATATTGCTCTTCCTTACAGCTTGTGGTTGTAGTTCTTTTCCTTGACATAGCAGTGCAGTCCTGCTCCATGACCCTGTTTGCTTCCTCATCTGATGTTGAGTCACTATACCACTCCATGTTCGGTTCATCCATGTTCGGTTACCGAATCATCCTATTTGAATATGGAGCCATCCGATTTTTGTCCATACCCAAGTTCGTTTCCGTCAGCCACGTCGTCAACACAGTCCCAGCTGCCGCCGGCAAGACCGAGTGCGCTGGGGCACTCAGCTCGCCTGGCGCGACAGCGCGGTGAGCACTTCTCTTATCGCACATAATGACTCAGCAGATGCTAACACGGAACTCACTATAATGGACGCAAATTGACGTCGTGGATTAAGTGCGCCAGCACATTCGGCTACAAGGTACGACTCCATACCCAGTCTGCAACATTGATTCCCTCGGTTGGCAGATCGTGCATTCCAGTTCCGCCATGCGCTGTTTGGGCGGCCTGGCAACCATCAGTAGACAGGGTCAGATCTTGCCAAGTTTGTACTGTGCTGCCATTGGACAGTTCAGCAAGCGTCAGTATATGTGGTCTGCTTTTCGCCGCCTTGCGCCAGAGGACATAAAAACCGAGCTGGACGATCTCGTTTTAAAAGCTCGATCCGCGGCCCAGATGAGGAAGCCAGGTACGAACTCAATTATGCCTCTTTTCGCCATTACCCACGCTGATTGTCCCGAGAAACGAATCATCTATCAATTGCAACGACTATTGGGACTATCTCTCAGTGTAGAAAAGATGTGAGCTAGCCGTCGGCCCCCTCGGTGTCATAGGTGTCAATCATGTGGACATGTGCAGAAGCACTGCAACATGCCCCATTGGTGCATTAACCCTTTGATTGCTGTAGACACGTTAACGAGCGTGGCTACTACTGCGCCCAGGTGCTCTAGACGTATTTACACGTGGCCTTTTGCTTCGTCAGGTGCTCTGGACATTTATACACGCACCGCCCCGCCGCCCTGTCTGTGCTCTGGACGCGTTAAGTCGTCCAGCCATAGGGTCCCTGTGTGATCTGCACGTGTTAACGCGTTAGCCACTTAGCAGGCACGTCAGGTAGCCATATTTCCACCCGGCTGGTTAATTGCTTTCCAACATTCAGCCCGTGAGCATTTGCCACTGCGATCTAATTTGTGTTGACATTTTCATTTTAGTTTTCACTGAAAAAATTACTAACCTTCGTGTATGTACAGAGGAAGAAATCATGGAGATTCTTACTAGAAGTGACTGCAAGAATGATCTCTTTGATATGGATGATAGCGATGACATTTGATAGGATCTCGAAGTAATAGTTCTAAACTGTGTACATCAGCTAGTGGAAAACAACCATCTGTCATCACAAGAGGTGAAAATTCTTCAGAAAATGAAGAGCTACATGTTTGGAAAAAGAGGACGCTTTATTGACAGTTTTGACTGGAAGAAAAACGATTCTCATCCTTTTGTGCATACATTTGACGATTCAGCTGCAGGGCACAAACATCGATTAGGTCAAAATTCCAGCATTCTGTCATTTTCCTGATATTTTTAACAGAAGATCCCCTGAAATCCTTTGCTGAAGAAACAAATAGATTTTATTTATATATGAAGTCAAATACGCCAGAATCAGTAGATACGCTGGATGCTCGAAACAGAAAGTGCGTCCAGAAACCAGAAAACAGAACTTGTAATGTACAGTACCAGTGTGCATTGTGCCATGTTTCATGGCTTATCACAAGAAAAAGAATTATTAACCATGGGTAACTGCACTTTAATAATTACATTATATTTATACAACTCTAAAAAGAAATTTAAAAAAAAAAGAAATTATATATTTTTAACTTCGCCAGTCCAAAGCCCGGATCCAACAGAAGGATGGAAAATATGTAATATATTCAGAGTTTGTGAAAGGTATTCGAACATTTATTTAACTTCAAAATTTTCGCTAGCTGAATTACTGCGTTAAAGAAAAAAGAAAAAAAAAATCACGTAATTTAGCTGCTATAATATCTGTTTAGCATATAAAGTACCTGTATGTTTGTCTACACGGACATTCACTTTTAGAGGAACATTAAATCGAGAAACTTTAGATGTTAGAGTAACTACATATCTGCGGTTTCAAAACACAGAGCGACAGCCGAAAACCATCACACACAAAGCTCCAGAAATATTCAGCACACAGCACGTAGGGCCGAGTGCCGAACGCAGCAGCGCAGGTATCGGCGGATCGCGGCCGCTCAGCGCAGGTAAACAGCTTAAGCGACAACAAAGGAGCACCAAGTGAGGGCTCTATCGGGCGATCCGTAGCAGTTAAAGGGTTAAATGCAGTGGATGCCACTGTTCAAGCACATGCAAAGTCCAAAAGGGGGAGGGAGACCCTAAATGTGCAAAGTGCGGTGGCAACCACGTGGCAAGCTGGAGGGGATGCCTGCAGCAAAGCAGGCTGCAGGTATACAGCATGACCGAGAGCAGCCGCAACAGAAAAAAACCACCGCTTGGACGTCCACATAACAAACAGAGGCCAACATCCATGCAAACAAACGCCTCTCGAAGCATGGAAGAAAGGAAAACAAGATTATGGCTGAAAAGAACACAGGGCCCCCACAACTGACCAGTATTCCACAAGCACTCGCCAATATTAAGATGCACGTCACGTCACTGGTCTCGAGATTAGAAAGCCTGCCGCAGCAGATCCTCGAGGCAATGAAACAAACCACAGCAAGTACCAAAGCCAACCATGAACAGGCGTAGACGAGTAAACAGTCTCACGCAGTGTTAATGGAATGCAAACGGCGTCTTCAAGCAGCAGGGAGAAACTGCAGCAATTTCTCAATGACGAGGGCATCGACATTTCGCTTGTATGTGAAACACATTTGAAATCCGGGCTCAAGCTGAAAGCACAAAATTGTCGCACATACCAAACTGATCAACCTACAGCAGGGGATGAAACGGCGATCCTTGTATGCTCATACATATAGTGCTTCCTGCAATGACAACTATTGAGGCGACTGCGGCGGTGAACGAAACCAGCGACCGACCAGTCACTATCATTGCAGTTTACCATCCTCCCAGTAGACACATTGATGAGGATGATCTAACAACTTTGCTATCCACCGCGGCAATTTGCTCTCCACCGGGGACTAAAATTCAAAACATCAATCCTGGAATAGCAGGGACACTACCATCAGCAGCAGGAGACTTCTGAAGGCCTGCAATAACAAAAAATGTGTGGCCATCGCCCCTGACGTCCCTACGTATACACCCCGAGATCACAGACACAGCGGAGGTATGCTGGATATAGCAATCACCCGAGTGTTTCCTGGATTCCTCGAAGCTAGCCCCGAAAACCGCCTATTGTCGGACCACAAACCTGTCATCGTGGAAACACATGACATGACCGCCGGCAAATCTGAAGAAGGAGGCGGAACTATAAGAAAGCAGATTGGCCTCGCTTTAGAAACCTCACGAACGCAGAAAGCTGACAACGATGAAGACCCAGAGTCAGCCCTCCAGCTATTCACGGATCAGATAAAGGAACCAGCTGTCACATCAGCGCCAGTCCTATGGAGCGAAACCAAACAGCGACAACTCCTGGCTGAGAGCCTTGATCTGATAAGAACAAATAACAGAGCAGCCCGCACCTGGCAGGAGACGAGGAGGCCTGAAGAACGCTGCCACCCAAACCACCTAATTCGGGGCATAAAAGCACGCATCCAGGAACACCGAAATTAGTAATGGGCCAATAGTGTCTCTACACTTGATGAAGAGGATGGGATGGCCTGGAAACAAACAAAGCAGTTCACTAAAAAGAAAAATCGAATCCCTCCTCTACAGGGCAAAAACGGTATGGTCTGCAAGCCTGTAGACAAGGCAAACTACCTCGCCGACGCCTTTGAGGTAAACTTCAGGCCCATCGACAACCCATGCGACGAAGAACACATAAGGACAGCCAAGGACCACCTACAGCGATATATGGCCGAAGGAAGTGGAGAGGCAGAGGAGGGCGAAATTGAACCATTCACTGCTGCTGAATTCCGCAAAGTCGTGGCCATGCTCCCAACTGACAACGCGCCTGGCCATGATGGCATAACAAACAGAGTCTTCAAAAACCTCCCAGCTGAAACCGTCCTGAAGCTAGTTACTATTTTCAACAACATCGTCAGGCAAAGAGTTGTTGTGGTCCTGTTCCAATATAGGATCTCAGGCCGCCTCTACAGACTATGACCAGCGGATTTGCCGTAGTGCTCCTCCACTGGCAGTATGGTAACCATAGTGATCTAACCTGGTTAGACGCGACATGGCTAACGTCCCGAGGCTAGAAGCTAGCAGGCTACCATGCACCCAAGATCCCCGAGCGGTTATAGGATGATGGGTTGATAGATCAGACTGGCTTACTGTGATTTGGGTATCCGAGAGGGATAGCACCTCGAGAGGAGATTTAGTGCTTCTGTGGAGCTTATGCTAGAACTAGTAATGACACCGAGTTGAGCGTAAGGAAGTATATTTACGAATGGTCTCACAGAGAGCAATAGTACATGAACAGCAAGGTTACTACATAGATCCTCACAATAGATTACGGCCCATTAGAACTGGATGGTATGCTTACATTTGGCGTTGACAGAGGGTGCAGAGGCTGGCCGGTCCCTGGGCTTGACCCTGGCCCGCTGGGCCGGGTCGAGAAGTCTCCCGACTCGACTGACTGATCAAACACTGACTGAACTGACTGAATGACTGAGTGACTGAATCCCTGAATCCCTTCCCGATGACTCGGTCGGCCTATATACCTCTCGAGCGCCTCGGGGCATGAACTCATATGGTAGGGGACTTCGAGCGTTACCAAACAAGGTCGGCGCGGCCGCCGACTTGACCTAAAATGATGGCCTTTCGTGTGCCCTGCGTCCGTTGGGGCGCCGATCACCGTATAAAGTAAGGTTACTGGCTCATGTCCATACGTGGTATTAAATCTAGTACTAGAATATGGCTTGGCCATAACAGAGTGTTCCCGTCGGCTTGGAAACACACGGATATCGTTGCCATTCCAAAAGCTGGCAAGGACACATCAGATCCACAAAACTACAGACCAATAAACCTTCTATCAAACATCAGCTAGGTCTTCGAATGCATTTTGCTGACATTCCTCCAGTGCCACATCCAGGAAGAAGAAATGATAGCAGCAAAGCAACATGACTTCAGGCCCAGCCACTCACTGCTCACTAGCTGCTGCGTGTTGTAGAAAAGGCGACATCCGCCTTCAACTGCAGGGACTGCTGCGGAGTGGTATTCCTGGATGTGGCAAATGCATTCGACACGTTTTGGCACCAGCGCCTGCTGTAAAAAATTGCAACCCTCAGCGTGCTGGGTTCCTAACCAAAAATAGTCGAGAGCTACCTTAGAATGCGGACATTCTCTGTGAAGGTGGGAAATGATAGCTCAACAAAAATACGCATCCACGCCGGTGTCCCACCAGGCAGTGTGCTTGGCCCCATGTTGTACATCATATACATGGCTGACCTGCCCATGAGGCAACTAGCCAGCATGGCTCTATATGTTGATGACACAGCTGTGTTTGCTACGCTAAGCTTCCCAAAGCTAGTCGTCCGATGCCTGCAGGCGTCACTTGACGATATAGAAGAATGGGCAACCAAGTGGAGGGTAAAAATAAATGCTGCAAGGAGCCAAGCCATCATTCTTGTGTGGTGGTGTAAGCAGCAACAGCCGATACTCAAACTCTTTGGCTAAAGCATCCCATGGGTAATGAGGGCAAAGTACCTAGGTGTAACTCAGGACTCCAAATTGACGTGGATGCCGCACGTGGAGAACATGAGTCGAAAAGTTCAGCAGAGACTGGGAGAGCCCTACCTGGGGTTAACACACAACAGCATGCTCCCCTTCACATGTGGCCACCACATCTACCAGGCACTAGTGCTTCCGATAATGGAGTATGCTGCACCAGTCTGGACATATGCAGCCAACTCACACATTGACATGCAGAACAGAGCTTTGAAGAGAGTCCTACACCTGCCCCTTGTGACATATGGACATTCCCTGATGCACCATGTTTTTATAAATTAAGAAATTATACTTGGAATAATTATGTTAAGAAATAATTAATGATTTGTGTACTTTTTTTTAATTTATAGTAACGAGTATTTCCACAGACGGTATATATAAATTGTGTGTCGTTGGAATAATATAAATGTCTTAGTTTTTTTAATTAATATTAGTATCTTTGATTGTTGGGTTGTTAAAAAAAGAGAAGGGAGATAAAAGATTGTCAACTAAAACTTAATGTGTGAATTTGTAATAATTATTATTGAATTAAATCTTAGATAAGATTAAAAAGAATTACTACAAAGTATATTCACCTGGTGCATTAATTTAAAAGTAACAAGAGGTACCATATTGGCCACCCTGCCAGGATCTTACTGGAATCTTCTGATGTGATGATGCAATTAGTTATCGTTGAGAAAAGTCTATGAAACAGTATGCAGTACTGCATCTGTCAACTGCTGGAATAACGAAAAACGAAGGTAAACGAAACTTCTGATATGACAACTCGGGTACGTAGAAAAAAGCGACTACGGAACAGAGGGACGCAGTAGGCAAGTACTAATTTGTTCCTTGTTTTGGTCCAGGCGTCAACGTGTAACTACTAGAAGGATTTGCAGTTAAAGTGGACAGTTGATTGATAATTAGGTTTGCTATACTGAAATTAAAAAACAGAAACTGGACTTATATTTCAATTTTGATTAAGAAACAGAGAGTTTTGTGGATTCAAACTGAATTAAAGTCAAATAGTAATGAAAGTATGGTAAAAAAAAAAGCAATTCAACAAGTAATAGAATTATTGTAAAAGAATTACAGTAAAATGTTAATTGTAGAATTAGGCGTCTGTGGAAAACTCGTAATTTGAAAGAAGTAAAAGAAAGGCAATAAACAAAAAGGGGGAACATTTATTTTACAAGTAATTATATGAAATTTATGATTTGTTGTATATGTATGTGCATGTCTGATTTTATTTCAATGCTGTTTCCGAGTGGGTTTGTTCTGTTGTGAACTTTTGGTATGCAATACAGAATTCTCAAAGAGTTTAGTAAATGAATTTGGTGTTCTTGGTCTCTCTTGTTGAATTAAGTGGAAATATTAATGGCGTTGCAAACAGATTTTAACCTTTGCTGTCTATTGTGTATTTTGATAGAGCAGTCATTGTAGTGTGTTAGCGGACTGATTAATTCCCCATTATATATATATTTTTTTTTTTTGGTGCGGGTTACGTTAAAAAAAAATTAGATATGGAAAACAATTGCACCACTTTAGTTAGAATGAATATTCAAAGTGATTTGGAAGATCCGAGTAATATGTCGGGTTGGCAAACGGACAGTACGGGTGTTATTAGTTTTAATATTGGGGATGCGAACATTGATAGGCATGTTCAGATTGAGAATACTAGCAGTCCCAATGTTAATGTCGATCAAAAGGGGGTTGATGAATATTTTGAAAATAGCAGTATTAACAATAATGACCAGAATAGCAGGTTAAGTAACGAAAGTAGTATTAATGTGGGGAGAGAAAATTATGAAAGTAGAACGATCTCACCAGAATTATGTCAAACATCAAACACTCGAGAAAGGAGTAGTGATACCCAAATAATAATATCCCTTTTAATGCAAATGAAAATAGATACTCAAGAAATGAAAACAGAAATTATGTCAAATTTAGAAAAAACCATTCAGAACCAGGCTAATCAAGAAAAAGCTATTCAGAAGATCGCTTTGAGTGAAAAGAAAATAGAAGAAGGATTGCAGGTTATGAGGGATGAACTAAGTAAAATTCGGGAGGATTGGAAGCAAGAAGTGGAAGATAAAGTGAACAACTGGAAAGACGACGAAATATCAAATTTGGCTAGTTATAGAATGGAGGAAGTTGTGTTTAAAAAATTCAAGTGGCACAGAAAAAAATTCTAGCAGAAGATATGTTCAGAGAAGAATAATTAGATAGGAGTAGTACAGGGCTACTGTTAGATGTTAACGTAAGTGAAGAAGATATGTCAAGCAGCGATAGTGTAGAATATGAAGAGGAAAATGAACAAAATGACGGAGATGAAATGAGAATATTTTATATAAGATGTTTTGAAGAATAAATTAATAATTCAAGTGTATGTCAAAGAAGAACACTTGATGATATAATAAATGGTAGCCATAGTAAAATGAACGTATCTGCAAAGCAAGATAATAGTAACTTCGCGACGTATCCTGAATGCAACAAAGTAGGAGAGGGCAAGGAATTTTTGGTCCAAGGCACAAAGCCGGATACCCAGCATCGATTTAAAATGAAATTGTTAAACAATGGGAGAGAACAATTAATGAAATTGTGCCTTTTCAGGGTAATGATAGGATTTGTTTATAAGCTTCTAACCATCTTTAGTGTTAGCAAAGATGTTTTATTTCCAAAAAGACAGTTGGTTTTTGAATATGAGTTTGCAAGGGTAGATTTGAAATGCAGAAAGAAGCATTTTCATTAACTTTGAGGGGCGAGTGAACTCACTACCTCATACTACGTACAAATTTATTTTTGCTAAAGGGTCTAAATGCATAGTCCACTCGAATTGCAAATATTTTAAGTTTTATTCCAGTCGAGTTTTCATTTATGTTAATGTTCTTACTTGACAGTAACAAGATTCTTTGTATCTTCATTAGTGAAAGTAAATGAATGAATGAGTGTTGTAAAAATTAAACTAGTCTATGAAAGCATGAGAATTATAAAAACGTATCTCATAAACTTTGGGGGAAACCAAATTTTAGAAACAATTTTGAGGAGAGGGATTTATCAGATAACAACGTTATCCGACTATTTTTTTTTTAAGGATTGTAGTGGATCTAAAATTGTATAATTGTAAATGAGCAATGAAGTGAGATTGTTTAATGGTCAGCATAAACTGATAAACAATTTTAGTAATGAACTACCTGACAAAAGACAGTGAGATTTATGATTATTAATTATTTTATGTTGTGTTACTGAATGGTGTGTTGTGGGTGAATAATTTTGCTGATGGTTTAATTTTTTAATCTAATTTAATTGCAATTAAGCACAGGCTCCGGTGGCAATTTCCCTACACACCCATCTTACCCCTATCCTGCACCTACCTACATTTGTCTTCTACAAATTTTATCTTTAAATTCCTTCAAAGTTTTAGGTAAATTATTCATCATTTCTCTTGGTAACTCATTACATTCCCTGATACCCTTACCTAAAAAAGAGAATCTTCCCACACCCTTGTGCCTGAAATCTAGTGCCAGCTTGTTGTCATGGTCATTTTTCCTTCCATGCACTACTTTTCATACCTATTGCAATATCTTTCCATGCCTCATCGCCAGTATATGCCCTGTACACTCCCATGACCCTCCTCATCCTCCTCCTGTCTTGCAATGAATCCCATTCCAGCTCCTTTATCATATCCGTCACTGATTGCATTCTGCAATAATTTCCAGAAACAAATCTAGCAGCCTTTTTTGCACCCTCTCCAACTCCTGTATTTGAAACGTAAAATGAGGGTCCCATACTACACTACCATATTCGAGCAATGGTCTTTCCAAAGTTTTGTAACCCAATTACTTGACTTCTCTCGTACATCCTCTCATCACTCTCTCCAACAAGTGCAGAACTTTGAAACCTTTTCCTACCACCTGTCCTATGTGTCCTGCCCAGTTAAGTTTGTTATCAAAAGTAATTCCAAGATATTTATATTTCAAGTCTTCAGCAAGCAATTCTTTCCCCACCTTATATTCATAATTAACCTTTTGTTTTTTATTTGTGTATCTAATAAGCTGACTCTTCTTTGCATTTATCTTCATTCCATGTTTACCAACCCAATTAGATATCCTGTCCAGATCACCCTGCAACTGTTTACAATTATCTATCGTTTTGATTCTTTTATACAGCATTATGTCATCTGCAAACAATCTAATTTCAGATAGTAAACAATCAACACAATTATTAGAATAATGAATAGCAATGGTCCCACTACGCTACCCTGTGGCACACCCATTTTTACTTCCACTTCTTTTGATACTACATTTCCCACCCTAACTTTCTGTTTTCTACCTTTTAAAAATTCTTCTACCCAGCAAATGACTTTCTTATCCACTCCAATGGTTTTTACCTTATTTACTACCATTTTATGGCTTACTCTGTCAAATGCCTTAGACAGATCTAGTGCTACACTATCAATTTGGCCTCCCTTGTCCATTTCATCTGAAATATCTTGCATATATCCCACCAACTGAGATTCGCATGGATATCCTTGCCTGAAACCATGTTGCCTGCTTGAAAACCACTTACGTTCCTCACATGATGTGGTTGGATATCAATCTTTCCATTAATTTACCTACCACTGATGTCAAACTGATTGGCCTGTAATTCTCAACTCTATTTCTCACCCCTCCCTTATGTAACGGTACTACTATTGCACTTTTCCAGTCCTGTGGTAAGCAGCAAGTGTCTAGACTTAATTTAAATAATATTTCAAGATAAGGTACAGTGTCACACCGGCTATCTTTAAGATATCTGTAGCAATATTATCTTCACCAGCCCCTTTATTTTTTTTTTTTTCAGCTTTCTTATTTCCTCAGGATGGATATCAAATTTTTTACTATCGTCATTTCTAATTGTGTTGTTAAGCTCGTTCTCTGAATTAGACCCTCCTGTTTCTGATTCATTGTCCCTAATGCTTTCACTGAACCAGTTACTTAAAATCTCTGCCTTTTTCAAATCGTCAGTAATGTTTGAACATTATTACAGTGCAAGAACATTGTAATGTAATGTAATGTGTAATTTATATCTTACAAAAGAAATGAGAATGAACGATGTGATATTGGTACATCTCGGCAAATAAATGCTGCGCTGTGGTAATAGAAAAGTTGCCTCGATGTGGGGGCATATTGTGACATATGAACATTCCCTGATGCACCATTTTTTTATAAATTAAGAAATTATACTTGGAATAATTATGTTAAGAAATAATTAATGATTTGTGTATATTTTTTTAAAAAATTTATAGTAACGAGTATTTCCACAGATGGTATATATAAATTGTATGTCATTGGAATAATATAAATGTCTTAGTTTTTTTATTAGTATTAGTATCTTTGATTGTTGGGTTGTTAAGAAAAGAGAAAGGAGATAAAAGATTGTTAACTAAAATTTAATGTGTGAATTTGTAATAATTATTATTGAATTGAATCTTAGATAAGATTAAAAAGAATTACTACAAAGTATATTCACCTGGTGTATTAATTTAAAAGTAACAAGGAGGTAACACCCTCAGGTACCTGATTGAAGAACTCCACGTCGCATCAGGTATGCCGAAACACTGAGAGCGGCACAAACAGATGGCTAGAGATTTCTGCGTGAAAGCACAACACAGCGACAACCCTCTGATCCGAACTCTCACCCAGCATAACCAAGACCAACGACCACACAAGAGACCAATCCGCCTACTAATGTAGTAATTTAAAGGAGCGAATGAATGTGCAAATATCATAACATGTCAGTGTGTAAATTAATGATAGAATATATGAGACTGGAGCAAATGTTAATTAAAATGCAAAATGCTGGTAGTGCAGATAAAAATCATATGTGCATTCAAAGTTACAAATTAAAACTGTGTTCGTACATGATCAAGAATGCATGTCTCTTGGAAAAGCATATGGGCGCGTGCGTGTATGTATGTGAGTTTGTGTAAATGTGGATGTGACTGAAAACATATAAGTTAGAGAACATGTGCTGTCTATGAAAATTAAAAATTATAAATGCATATAAACCTAAAATTTATGTGTACAATAACAACAAAATACTTTGTTAGAACTTGAGTTAAAAAGAAAAAAAGTTGTAAGTACACATAAGACACGACTTATCTGTACAAAATCAAGAAACAAATATGTTAGTGCTTAAGAGGCCATAGGTAAGTGTGTGCCTAGGAATATCAGAGTGTATGTGTGCTTCAGTATAGATGCAAGGTAAGCATAGGGAAAAAAATATATTAAAAAACATGAAAAATTAATGTAAAAAATAATAAAAATTAAGTCGAACCTAAGGTTCAAAAGAAAAGAAAATACCAAACTGAAAAAAACACATCCAGTCTAGCAAAAAAGAAGGTGATGCCAATAAGTTAAATACATCTATGAAGACTTTCTGAGCTCAAGGGCCCAGGGAGAACAAACGAGCTTCTTCTGCTGTTGCTAAGACAGCCTTGTTTGTGATTTCAGGTAGGAGACCTGATGTAGACAGCAGAGCAGGATCTCGAAACATTGTCTTTTTACGACACTATCTGGATGTACTCCTATGAAGATTTCAGTGCATCAATACACCGGAAAAATCTCCACTCACATACGAGGGGCATATTTTTTTTTTTTTTTTTTCCAACATCCGATTACACAGCATAGAGACCAGACGAGTGGCAGGTGAGCTGTGTGTGCAGTAGACGATTGCGCATGTCTCCTACCATACACTTTGTTATTGTCGCACGTGTGACTTTATTCTGTGTCCAGCTGCAGTCACAGAAACATGACCGCATTGATCACTTCTCCTGACAAGTGCGAGTTAAGAAGCATTATTAATTTTCTGTAAGCAGAAGGAAACAACCCTGCAGAAATCCATCGAAGAATGAGCCAAGTGTATGGAAAGAGCTTTATGAGTGAAGGAGTCATGCGCGAATGGTGCAGAAAATTTAAAGAAAGCCGAACTGATGTGCACGATGATGGGGGTCATGGACACAAATCTGTTGCTACTGATGACCTTGTTCAAGGAGTTGACAAAGTGGTTAGAGAAAAACACAGGTTCACCATAAGTGATTTATCAATGAAATTTCCAGAGGTGTCAAGATTTTCTCTGTACTCTATCATAATACACATTTTACACTATAAAATAATCGGTACTCACTAAGTCCCTAAAATGTTGACCGATAACCACAAAACTCACCAAATGGCATGAGCTTGGGAAGTTTCTTGACTGTCATCAAGCAGATGGAGAAGATTTTATTAAATAAATTGAGACTGGAGATGAGACATGGATTCAGTATGACCTACCCAAAACGAAACAATAATCTCAACAATGAATGCACACAAATTTACCAAGTTTATGCTGCCGGGGACCACAATTAATATAGATGTTTACTGTGAAACTTTAAAATGCTTACAGAGGTCCATTCATAACAAAAGTAGAGGCATGCTTACTTCTGGCATTGTTCTGCTCCACAACAACACACGCCCACAGGGTGCTGGTGTCACCCAATGACTTCTTGAACAATTTCAATGGGAGATTTTTGATCAGCCGCCATACGGTCCTGACCTAGCACCAAGTGCCTTTCTTTTATGCTGAAGTGATGAAGAGACTAGGAGGGCAGTGGTTTCGAAACCAACGAGGAGCTTCAAGACAATGTGATGACTCATTTAAAGTCATTGGCAACAACATTTTATGAAGAGGGTATTGGTTAGCTTGCCCACAGGTATGACAATTGCCTTAATCTTCAAGGTGATTATGTTGTAAAGTAACCATAAGTGTACATAAAGTTGGTAATAAAATAATTTTTCCATGTCCATTTTTCTTTTATTTATGGCCTATCGGAGATTGAAATAAAAAACTGCCCTCATATTAAACACATCTGTTGCACTGTTGTCCAAAATAGCTTAGTTCCACCAGCTGCGGATTGTGGTTCATGTCGGCTTGCTGCCTAGGGTTGGAGGTTATCCTCTCGTCCTTTGGGCGACTTGGAGAAATGGTGAAACTGTGGCCATTGGCCGCAAGATTTCTGCTGAGCTAACCATCTGCAGCAATGTTGATAGGACTAACTGTGGACCTCTGGTTCAGAGTCGTGTTGAGGGTCTGAACCAGAGATTACGGCATTTCTGTGATAGTCATTGCTGCAGATTCCTCAATCCTCACCCTGGAGTTGAGTCTTGGAGAGTTCCCTTGGATAGATCAGGGGTGCACTACACACGGGAATCGGCTACACGGGTGGCAGGGCCATGTGGCATGCATGGGGGGATTTTTAGGCTGAGGGAGGATGACCCTGAGAAGGAAATTCAGTTAGGGACAGCCAAGATACATTCATCACTGTGTGTTAGGGGTAGCTCATTATCTACCTGCCAGCATGGCACGTCTGACCAATCAGAGCGCACCTGCCCCACCAGGGAGTGCCAGCGGTCCCAGCCGGTGGGAGACCCCCCCGACTGGTCGATGGCTAGTCCGCGGATACCCGCGGTGCCAGACTGGTGTCATTAGCCGCTTTGACGGCGTGTTGTGTCCTGCTTCGCTATCGTCAGAGGTCGTTATTAATGGGCCTCCAGGCTCCGCTCAGAAAGCATCTTAGGACGGTCTTTGAACGAAACGGTTATTCCCGGCGGCAGATCGAATGGGCCTTTACGCAGAAACCACCGAGAACACCATCAGAGCAAGAAGAACCTCCAAAAACTCTGGCCTTCCTGCCATATGCTGGAAACACATCAGGAAAGATTGGTAGACTTCTTCTGCAGTTTGGTATAAAAAGTATTTTCCGGCCCCCCGCCAAGATACGAGACATACTGCCCTCAGTCAAAAATGCCCTAGGCTTAGGGACCCCAGGCATTTACTCCATACCGTATGAATGTGGCAAGGTGTACATTGGACAGACCACCAGAACCATTGAAGAGCGCCTTTCTGAACATAAACGTCATCTAAGGCTGGGGCAGCTTGAAAAGTCGGCCCTAGCGGAGCATGCTTTCAACCACGAGCACATGATTGAGTTTGACAAAACGGTAGTGTTGACCAGGGCCTCCACTTTCTGGGACTCGGTCATAATGGAGGCATTGGAGATTCAACTGAATGACCAGAACATAAATAGGGACGGCGGGCTCTTTCTGAGCGGAGCCTGGAGGCCCATTATTAACGACGTCCGACGAGAACGAAGCAGGACACAACACGCCGTCAAAGAGGCTAATGACACCAGTCGGGTGCCACGGGTATCCGCGGACTAGCCATCGACCAATCGGGGGGGGGGGTCTCCCACTGGCCCGGACCGCTGGCACTCCCTGGTGGGGCGGGTGTGCTCTGATTGGTCGGACGCCCCACGCGGGCAGGTACATAAGGAGGTGCGTCGAGGAGCTAAGTCAGTCGACGCGGTGACAGCCAGTTTACGACAGCCAGCAGACACCGATACCTGGTGAAGACAGCCGAGCTTGCTGTCGAAACGTCGTGTTACTTTGACACCATCCGGCTGAACACCCGTGAAGATTATATTTTATAAAATAACTGCCAGAAGACTGAGTTGGTAGTAGCCAAGTAGGGCTTACGGAATGTCCATAAACTACGTAGCTTCATTTTGACCTCAGTAGCATGTAGCTTTTTTTCTCTATTGTATATTGAAGACATTTTCTACTCTATTCTCTTATCACACTATCGTTAATTACATATGGAGATATTTAAATGATGAAAATAAATATTCACATGCTATTGTTTGTACTGTACCTCATTTTAACTGTTGCAAATAATATGAATGAAAAGCTGTGTGACCTGGCTCTGAAACTCTGAAACCCCCCCCCTCCCCCCATGTAGAAAGTGTAGTTTTTCAGTCAAACCCTCCCCCCCCCCCCCCGACCATACCACGTAGTTTATGGATGCTCCCTTACCAGTGATTTTAGGGTGACGCGTAGGAACTAGACAGCACGCAATACAGGAGGTGATAAGTTTCAGAGCCGATCTTTGAAAATCTTGAAACTGTTCTTGCTGTAGTAGCATCACTCTCATGCAGCTGATTCAGTTAAGGAGTTAGGAGAGTTGACCGTTGTTGGTTTCACTGAGCCAAACTTGCAATCATTATTAAGGAAAAGAAGTACCAATATCTGTAGACTGTCCAAATGACTTTGTAAAATTTTCTGAATAATATAGTGGTGTTAAATTTATTTTGAGGCTACAGTGAACTTTATTCTCATGTTACCTACCTTTTCTAATTAAGGTTAATAACTAGATGGCGACCAAATGACAGAAGTGACAATCTACTCAATAGGCAACATTAATAGTCATAGCTCAGACTTAACAGTTATCTACTAACCCCAGTAGAAATCAGGTCTTGACACTCTTTATCTGATATATAACTTCTGGTAATAGCATTTTATGTTAATAGCTTGAAAAGAAACAAGGTGTCTACTATGTTGTTGTTGTTCGGGCTATTGGGTGCGTAAACATCTAGGTTATTAGCACCATGTCTTCTATGGTAAGAACTTTTTCAAAGTTTGTTTTGAAATAAAATATGAGACATACTAAATTCAAAAGCATGAATACAAAAATTCTAAATAAAATTCTTACAGTACCATTAACATATTCAGTCAATATAATTTTTATAGTGTTTGAGAATAAATAAAACAGTTGCATTCCTGAATTTGCCTGACTGGATGTGACTACCCTGAACTTATAATTATTGTCTGTGATGATGCTTTACTGGAAATTATCCTGTAAATTTGCTTTTCCTTATGCATACTTTTACACAAAATTCTTTCAATTTTGGGGATGTACGAGAGAAGAAAGGAAATTGGGTTACAAAAATTTTGTAAGACCATTGCTTGAATATGGTAGTGTAATATGGGAACCACATTTTTAGTATCAAATACAGGAGTTGGAAAGGGTGCAAAAATGGGCTGCTAGATTTTTCTGGAAATTTCTGCAGAATGCAATCAGTAACAGATATGATAAAATAGCTTGCATTGGATTCATTGGAAGACACGTGGTTGGTAAAGAGGGTCATGGGAGTGTACATGGCATATATTGGTGATGAAGTATGGAAAGATATTGGTGTAATAATGAAAAGTAGTGCATGGAAAGGAAAAGATGACCATGACCACAACCTGGCACTTGATTTCAGGCACAAGGTGTAAGGTGGGAAGAAGCTCAGGTCTAAGTAATACTTTGCCTTAACTGTGAACAAATAATGTTCAGACCGTATGCCTCTGGTACCTTGAATATTCAAATGACCCAGTTGCCACATGCTAGTAACCAACCCCAAATGTGAGGTGTAATTTGAAATAAGTTCACTGCACACAATTTTAAATTCACATAAGATGTATATTCTTCCTAAAGTTCTTTACAATGTCAGTACCAGAAATGTCGATACAGCAAGTTTGATGGTAAAACACACTCGTGAGAAGAGACAAACTGTAGTCCATGCCCCTAACTTTGATGAACATAAGACTGTTACATTTTAAGATCAAACATGATGACAGACCACATGGAGCTGCTAGCTGACCATTACTAAACTTGCCGAAAGAATGAACTACATTATGACACAATGTTAACTCTTTGAAAACTGCCAAAAAACTAGGCTACATTACTACACGAAGTTAACTGTTTGAAATATGTCGGAAGACTGCGTGCCACCTAGTTGGCTGTGGGACTATTTATCGACTTGGAAATTTCTGATGATGTCAGCAAAAACCTTCAAAAATTAATATCTTTAAAAGTACTTGATAGTTTGAATCATAATTACTACCTGAGCTTCTTGATATCTTATCCCATATATTTCAATGTAGTTTAATCTTTAAAAGGGTTTCTATAAAAATAATTTTAAGTTCACTCACATCGTTGGCTCATCAGCCTTGGTGCACTTTTCCTAACAATTACAACAATCCATTTCAAAAATCTAATTTATTTTACAGATGCTTTAAACTTACTACAAGACCAAACATATACTTTTAACCCTCTTAATTTGTTCTATCCTCTGATATTAATTTATTGATTTTATCTCTTTTAGTTAAAATTTCAATATTTCCTTATTCAAACACCCTAATTATGCTTTGCCTAATTACTTGATTATACATTCAAAATGGGTTAGAAGGTGTGGCCTAAAGCTGGTGATAAAAGATCAGCTGTAGCTTTACACAATTTCAAGTTATTTCAACTTTTAGGTTTTAGTCCTCACTGACCGCGTGGCTTACAAATGAAATTATCTCTTAAACTAAATTTTTCTGTGTATGATAAATACACTTTGAAATTATTCTTATGATGGGTTTTAGCAGTGGAAATGAATGTAACAAAATCCATTAAGGTTGAAAAACTACTTCAACCTGATATTTCCTGTCCCACTAAAACAACCTTGAAAACAAACTATAAAGTATGCAACTACTGGGAATAGCTAATAGAAATGTTTAAATCTATCCCTAAATGGATCTGGCAATCTTATAGATACATTTCAAAGGGTGTAGGAAGATTTTCTTTTTTGGGAAAGGGTGTCAGGGATTGGAATAAGTTACAAAGAGAAATTATGAATAATTTCCCAAAAATGCTGTAAGAATTTTAAGTTAAAATTTGTAGAGGGCAAATATAGGTAGGTGCAGGATAGGGGGAAGATGGGTGTGTAGAGAAATTGCCACTGGAGTGTACATTTCATTTCAATTTCATTGCAATTTAATTAAATATTATAAATATTATTAGTTCTTCATTCAAAGAGAAAACAAAATTTTTAGAAAAAAAATAATTAAAAAATATATATACTTGGAAGAAGTTAGAAATTTTTGATTTATTGTAGTTGAACTTTATGTTTTTCCTGTCAATGAAGAATTACCACCAAAAGATCTTAATTCATTTACCTTACTTTGATAACATATAGTGTTCTGTTGATAACTGTCTTATGAAATGATACCTTTTCTGCTTATTTAAACATTATAATTAACAAAAGCAGCATCTCTCTACCTTCAGCTTATAGTTATTATCCACAGCTCATAATTTATTTTTTAATTATTGCACAACTAAGGCAGCAACATATTAATATAAATTTAGCATAACTTACATAAAAAAAAATACCGATACCCACTTTCTGAAAATTAACTTAGCCCAGACCTAAAAATTATTTATCTCTGTAAAATACTGACACATAGTAAGGTATAATCATGTAATATTAGGTATTTATATTGTTATTCAATGGTTATACAACAATTTTACAACATATCTATAGAATAAAACTGCATGGATTTATTTAAAAATAATATATAAATAGTTAAGATAGAGTTTTATTCAAATTTGTGACAGTACTTATACACAACCTAAGTATCTCTTATTATGACACTAGAAACTGGAATTTTCTACCAACACATCTGGAACATATAAAATACTCTTAACAAA
Source organism: Vandiemenella viatica (assembly GCA_031002005.1). Taxonomy (NCBI): domain Eukaryota; kingdom Metazoa; phylum Arthropoda; class Insecta; order Orthoptera; family Morabidae; genus Vandiemenella; species Vandiemenella viatica. Next base: position 138,133,098 of record JARYHS010008075.1, read on the forward strand.
TCTGATAAAGACAATAAGGAAAGAAAAGCAAATATGGAAATATATGGGATACACTTTTATCTAAGATTGTTCAGACTACATTCAGATCATCTCACTTTGAAATATGTGAACCATAATGAAGATTCTCTACTGTACTTACTTTTCCTGATCCTACTGGACCAACAATGGCACACAGTTTGCCAGGCATTGCATTGAATGAGATATTACTGAGAGTCTCTGTTATAGATTCAGAGCTCCACCTGGCAGATGCTTTATTCAATTGAACACCACATTTTTCTTCTTTTTCCTTGAATTCCTCTTTCCCTTCTATCAACTTTGGCAATGATATCCTTGGAATATGTTCCTCTTGCATCAAGAATGTCTAAGGAAAACAAAAGTTATGATCTGCTAAAAGATTTAATAGTAGTGGAATAGGAAAAATCAATACAAAATTTATTATAAATTGGGACAATGACATATAAAATAAACAACTTACACATACTAGCAAGACTATGACAGAAAACACAACAGGAAAAAGCACAACACTTGCAGCAACAAATCATCATTAAAGAGAATGCACATGTGAACTTCTTTAATTTAATTTAATTGCAATGGAGCAAAGGCAGTGGTGGCAATTTCCCTACACCCCCATCTTCCCCCTATCCTGCAGCCACCTCCATTTGTACTCTACAAATTTTTTTCTCTCTCTTTTTTTTTCAGCAATAAATCTTTATTACATCACCAGAATATACTTTTATGTACATCATTTGAAATCTCCAGAATTACTTTTTTTAAAAGAAATATGCTAAAGATACAAGTAAAAGTATACCTCTATTCTTGATATTGACACCCTACTCTCTGCAAGCCACTGAACAGCCTGAGGATAGAATATAGCCATACAAAGTTGCAGAAGATTGAAGTACTGTGCCAACGAGAATACCTGCAAGCAACGAATAATTGTAAAATGCAGCTCGTATATTAGAATTTATGAGCTGATACTTTAGAAGAGTTATATCATTTATTGTGATTACATACCCTGTCAGCTGTCACAGTATTTCCCAACAGTGTGTAGGTAATTAAAGTAACATACAATGAAGTCCTCTCAGTGAATACCATGAATGCCATGTAAATACCTCGTAGATAAGAAGCTCTAAGTAGAGCTTTTACCTCATTTCTGAAACAAAGGAGAATTACAGATTAGACATGAAATGGATATCTGGTAACTATCCAGTATCCAGCATATCCAGCCAATTTTTACTATCCAGCCAGATACTGGATTCTAAGTCAATATCCGGCAGATATCTGGGGTATCGGATTCATAATAAACTACAAAAATTTTGTAAAATTTTCTTTAAATTCATAAATTATAAGTATGTAATAAGTCTAAACACAAATAAAAGCACTATGTCTTCAAATCAAAATGCAGTTTGTTATAGTTTTTAACATAAAAAATTAGTTCTTGTACTGAATGAACACTGATTTCTCTGTAATAGGAGGTAATAATCAGTTTTTCTTGTCCTCGTAAACAAGGCCAGGTTCGGAATTGCAGTAAGACAAGAACTTGTTATTTTTGTTATTTCTTCAAAGATCTTCAATAGCTTAAAGCACTTTATCATCAAACACCAATGTTGACACGTCAAATTAGTGTGTATTCCGCGATTAGCCACATACAGTGATATAGCATTCTTTTCATTCCATCATATAAAAGGTAGAATTTCAAATCGTGTTGGTATCTAGCGGTCGAGTAAATTTTTCTTTTTGAATCATCAGCAGTTTTTCTTGAGCTAAGCCTGAATGACTTAAGTGCGTAACAAGACATCTACCACTAACACTCCTGCCACTTCAGGATGGATCTTCATTGGCTCAGTTCAAATTCTCTAAAGCAAATGTATGAACCATTTTGCAGAAAAATGTACCCTTCACCATGTTGTTACCATTGTCATAAATGAATAAATGTATTTTGTTTTGGTCAATAGCCCAACAATTTGCAATACTATTTAGCTTCCTTGCTATATTTTCTCCAGGATGAGAACCAGGAAAAAGGCTCATAGCAAAATCTCCTTGTTCTAGTTTGACTTCAGAAGTTACCCATGAGTTGTGAAATTCAGGAAGCTGACATTGTTGTGTAAACAGATCTAGAAGACACAGAAACAGCAAGAGCACCTGAAATGTTTCCATTATTTTCACATATATTTTGTTGTAGAGTCGGGTACAATTTTTTTGGGAAATGTTTGTAAGACTCGGTATTTATAGAGGGGTAAAGCTTCTTCTATGAAACTGGAAAATGCATTTCTTTATACGATAGATAACAGCACATTGTCTAGTGCAATGATTTCCGCAATAACGTAATGATATTTTTTACTTTTTACATACAGTTCTAGACTGTAAAGCGTACCCAGGAGCAGACGTAGACTCTGACCATAATTTACTAGTAATGAATTGCAGGCTGAAATTTAAGTGAATAAGGAAGCAGTAAAAGCAGAACAGACTGGAAGTGAATAACTACTTACTAATTACTACTTGAATCTCACTCCTCATGCATTATAAAACTCACCAGAACCCTTGGTTTTGCTTCATTCAATATATTTACTATTTATACTCACAGAATCCCTGGGTTACATTTCATTCACAACTTTTGTCACCTTATCCTTATTTTTTAGCAACTGTAAGATCCAGCCACATTTGACCAATACTACACCACACCGACAACCGGCCAAGTGACAGTTTGCCCCCCTCGTGTTTACACTTGTCCTTAGCTTGTCCATGTGATGGATGGGTTCTTATTCAGCCTTCAGTCTCCTTAAAGGCTTTCATGTGGTTCTTTCACAGAATCAATGTAAAAAAAAAAAAAAAAATGAGTAGGGTCACACCTAGAGTTTCCAACCATACTCTATTACATTGTTCTTTATTTTGTGCGGGTGTACTTTATAAGCTAAGAAAGTAATAAAGTATGTCAAGGTATTTTCATTACCTAATCCACTTTATCACCATATTGGCTAATCTTTTATGTACAAAAATAGTATCCAAATGCAATCTGAACAAATCATCATTATAAGTCTTTTAGTATGCTATACTGGATTGAAAGATTCTTGTGATTCTGATCACAATCACATTGAAATGTGAAACATCAGTCAATTCACAAATGATGTGTTTATTTTGCTTAATATTATTTTCAATTTAATCGATATATTTTGTTAACAAAGCATGAGATCACTATATATTTTAATTTAAATATAAACCATAATGATTCAGTATAATAATTTCATGTGGTTTCAAAGACCTAGTCATAGAGTTTCTTACCAACTGTGTACTACACATTTAGCCACCTAACTTACTCTGGCAATCCAACAAAGGAAAGGAGACCTATAGTTTAATGTGAAATTATAATGATGGAGTGTCCTAGCATCTTCACATTAACAAATCAAAGTTTTGCCAGAGATGAAGGTCAAATTTAAAGCATGTAAAAATTGCATCCGAGACAAGAATTTTAACCATGAACCTTCTGCACTCCATACCGTAACTATCTGAGAGAAAAATGTCATCATGGTGAAGGTGTGGCTCACTATTGGACTAATGTGGCGCAACTACTATGCATTATGAAATCGTTTGTATGGCACATGCCTTTGATTAGGCAAATAAACATTATATAATATTAAGCTTTAGTGAATCTTATGTTATTAACAATACTTATAGTGAAGAATGAATTGCTAAAATCTGTGCAGCACTACTTCTAAATTATTTCTGAAATAGTTTTAAATGCCAAACAAGATTTATCAAGTGAGTTTGCATGTTCTTGTTGCTGGTAAAAAATTTGAGTTAGGTAGTTTAAAAATGAAACATGCTTTCAAAAGAAAAATGAAGAAGAAAATCTCAGTAGGTCTTTATGCAAATAGATTAAGAGTGATGGTCAAGAATCCTCTGAAAACCTTCATTGACTGAAAGTGACATATTATTACACTCTAAGCTTAATCCAGCTGAAAATATTCCTACAACATTGTTTTGCCTACTACACCGGCACTACTAATCCACTTTTCCAGTCCTCTGGTAAATGGCAAGTATCTAGACTCAATTTAAATAACATTTCAATGTAAGGTACAATGTCACATCCTGCCATCTTTAAGATTGTAGTAATATTATCTATACCATTCCCTTTATGATTTTCAGCTTTCTTAGTTCCTTTATAATAGACTCAGGATGATATTCAAATTTTTTGGTCTACTCATTTATAGCCGGGTTGTTAAGCTTGTTATACAACTTAGATGCTCCCATTTCTGATTCATTGTCCCTACTGGTCTCATTAAACCAGTTACTTAAAATCTCTGTCTTTTTAAAATCTTCAGTAACTACTTCTCCATCATTATCTATTAGCATCTCAACACCCTTCCTACCCCCTAGCTTTCTAACATAGCCATTGAAATTTCACAATGCATCATTCAATGGTTTCCCTGCATTGACAATACTGTTCATAAACCCATTTTTAGCCACCTTCTTGGATATTATTAAGTCATTGTTTAGTTGTTTTAAATATTCCCTACTACCCTGCTGTCTCCTAACTCTGTTATGTTCTCTTCTTACCAACCTCTTTAACCTCCTCTCCTCCCTATTATAATACACAGGTTCTCTACTTCTCTTTATTTTCTGTTTTGGAATAAATTTTTCTTCCCCTTTTCTTATCATCTCCTTGAACTATTCCCACTGTACGCTACTGTACTTGTGCCTTTCTTCCATTTGCTGAAACGTTCTTGAAATATCATTTTAAATTCGAAATCTGTGCCTATTTATAATTTTGCCTATGTCCCACTTCAATTTTGGCTGCTGGTTCAACAAATCGTATAATATTCATCAGAACTGCTTCATGACCACTTATTCCTTCAGTTACTTGACATCCCACAAGGTTATCATCGTGCTTTAATAGGAATATATCCAAAATATATTGTCCCCTACTGTTCTGCTCAACCACTTGTGTAAATTCTCCTTGCCTTTTTAAGGTATTTATGAATCTCTGTTCCTTTGTGTTATTATTCTTATTTCCTACCCAGCTTACACCTGATAAATTTAAATCCCCATTCTGTTCTCACCTCTGAAATATGAGTATGAATTTAATTTCTCCCCAAGAGCCTCATCTTCAACTGTCATTCATCAAATGCGGTAAGCAGCCAACACTCTGATTTTTTTCTTTTTTATTACCCCAGAAATCTGTCCTAAGTAACTCATGGTCATGATTACTGAACTGTGGTAGTTTTTGTTAAATAGTATGAAACCTCCTCCACCTATTGCTTCTGTATCTATGTGGTATACTCTGTAACCATCAGGGAAAACCTCAATGTCTAACACTTCTTCTTTTAATAGTTCTCTACCACTATTATTATTTGTGGTCCGTGTATCTCTATTAAGATTTCAAATTTATTATACTTCTACAGTTCATCAGTAACACCCTTATTACTGGCTTTATATTTTCAGTATTTCCCACCTCTGTTCCAGTTATACCCCAGTCAGTTATTGTTTCACCAACTTCATCTATTTTTTTTTTTTTTTTTTTTTTTAACTCTGTGATTTTTCATATTGTTAATCTACAATCAGGATCACATTGATCATCTCTTTGTCCTTTTACCAGCAGCCCCTAATATAAAAAATGTACAGTCCTGACTCCATCATCGCTGTAAAGGGGCTCCACAACTGCCTTAGTTAATAACTTACAAAGTAGACCCTTGCCCCTTCTATTTAGGTGTAAGACATGGCTAGTGAAACTCCACCTACCAATTGTGTTCACAGGCACAACCCCAAACACAGAAGTAATGCCTTTCCCAGGTAGCACTTCTGTTTTCACATTTACCTGCCTCACAATACAGTTCAATTATGGCCAGTCAAGGCGACATAGGGCCTCCATGTGTTCCACCATGGTATGTTGCACCTGCTACACCACCATCCCCAGGACACTCTCTATACTATAACTCAATTTTCTATCAATAATATTCCGAGCGCCTCCCACTATCACTACTCTATCATCCTTACTGAAATTCCTTCAAAGTGAACCTATAGCCTCTATTCCCTGCCCTAATGTTGCACTAGGTTTGAAAAAACTTACAACCTGGTAACCTGTGCCTAACCGATGCTGCCGAAGAGGGCATACACATGGCTACTACCTGGCAGCAGAACCCATTTTTTGCCTATTCTTGCCTTGCAAAAGTGCTTTCACTGTTATTACTACAATCATGTTTCAGTGAAGCATTAATACAACTTTTTTTAACATAGATTTTAAGAATAACTTCATTTTTAAACTTTTAGTTTAAAAAATAATAATGAATGTATGTGAAAGTTCGAATACAATCAATATTATAACAATTCTTTGACTATTTATTTGGGAAAAGAATTTTTTTTAAATATGTATATAAAAAAGGTGTAAATGGATGACTGGGAGAATTGCCACCGGAGTCTTAGCTCCATTGCAATTTAATTAATAATAGAGGAGAAGGTACAAATACTGGCTAGGGTGGAAGTGAGTAGTCCTCTGGTAAGAGAATGGCACCAAAAGGAACATCAGGTGGTAGGAGAAGAGTAGTGAGAAAATTAACTTTGTCTGTGACAAATTTTTATGTGGGAAAACTTGCTTTTGATAAACTCAAAACTTTTCAAGGCATGTCAATATTAATTTATCTCTTTCTTACTTACTCAGTAAATTAAATGGCTTCCACCTTATCTCAAAGTACATGAACTGAGCTTCATGCAGGACACCTATGCTGTTCGATTTGTTTGTTTTCTAAAGGCTGCTGAGACCATCAATTTGAAGTACCACATGGTCCAAAAATGGGCTATCATTAGTGGTCCAATAACAGGCTAGCTCTTGACTTGGAAACGTGAAGATTTCAGCACTCTGGATCAATGACCAACTGCTCAAACATCAATGTCCAAAAGGGTACCTTCGATCCCTACCATTGCAAAGAAAAGGCATGTGTGGACACAAGTGTGCACCAAGACTTGCATCATAACTGGATCTCCTTACAGCGAATGATTGAAGAAAAGTGAAACGTACAGCCTTGAACAATTGTCAGATGATTGTGAAAGTGTTATCAGTTGCCTCAACAACGAAAAGTAATTCAAAATTGCCAAGCCAAATGCCCATTGGATAAGCTCAGCAAAGAGTTGGACTCGGAAGAAGACCATAGGGTCTCTCCTACTAATGACGATATTGACGATGATGACAATGACTATTTCTCTGCGGGATAAACGTGGTGACGACAATGCAGCATGCAATTTCAGTGATCGACTCTTTTCAAATGATGTCAGATTCAAAGTATGGATTCAGCTATACAAGCGTTAAAGGTTGGACAGAGACTAAATGTGCTGGAATGGAAAATGAGATATGTCTGTAATTTCTGCAAGTAAATAAAGGGAAAAAAGAAAGATAAAAGTGAGTGAGGAGATTGTAAAATGTCAAGGTAATAAAGTTATTTAACAAAATTTTGTGTTCTTTAATTTATTAAGTGATTAATTTCACTTTTTATACAAGTAGCCCGTATTTGGACCACCTCTTGAAAATCAGTAATTTTCCATTATTTTTTAATCCTTTGATTTTGGAAAATTAAAACTGGTTTAGATGTTTTTTACCTTTATATCATCTTCATGATTGTTAATAGAAGCAAGTGACATCAATGTTATCCATATTGAATGACCAGATAATTCACAAGAGCCAAAATAAAAGTTGTTGCCTGTATTTGGACCTTCTCCTGTAACAATAAGAAATACGAAACTCTCAAGTTAGGGTGAATTGAAAACTGAGAGCAACTCTGAAACTAACAAATTGCTTTAGAAACTGCAGAGGAATGTGGAAGATAAATTCCAAAAAAGTAGTTTATCAGGTACACAGATAGAAAAATTTCATGATTATATGTTGAAGGTAAAATTGCTAACTGAATGTATAAAATGTAAATACCTGGGCATATCATTTCCTATTAGCTCAATTAGGTAGAAGATGTTGAGAATTCGGTACAGAAACTTTCCAAACTCGTGCATTTTCTTAGAGATCATCATGAGGGGTTGTACTAAGAATCTAATGACTCTTGATGATGAAAATGTTGTCAGGCTCCATTCCTTGGTTCATTGTATGTGATCCACTATCAAATAATCTGGAGGGGATCCAAAGGAGGGTATCTCCTTTTATCTTTTGTAGCAAGGAAACAATGGGCTCTTAATAATGATATATAATTATAAATAGGAAAATGAGCCATAAATTACCTAATATGATGACTGGGTGGTGTGGACAAACATCAGAAACATTGCAATTTTCATGTCTTAGCCCTTTTTCAACAATAGTGGAGGGAGCATCAGAGGCGGCCTTAGGGGGTGGTGTACTGGACAATCACCTGGGGCCTCGCTCTCGCAGGGGCCTCGCGCAAAAACCTGACTAGAAAGAACTTTAAATTTAAAAAAAAAAAAAAAAAATGTTGTCTTTAGCAATTAGCCACAACAATAAAATAAAGTTGGTTATTCGATAGTAAAGTTTATATTAATAAGTACCCAAAAAAGTTTCCTATCCAAATTATTTCAGTACCACATTCATATAATAAGTAAGATCAACGGTATCAAAATTAAATAATTTATCACTGAATAATAATATTTTATGTAATTTAATGGTAAACCATGATCAAAAAATTCATTACTATTTGAATCTCACACCTCGCATATTAGAAAACCCACATGAATACTCAGTTTTGTTACTTTCATAGTGTTTACGATTTACGCTCGGGTCCCCATGTTTCATTTTGTTCACCAACTCTTGTCACCTTACACTGGAAGATCGAGTCACACTTGACTGGTACTACTCCGCATTGACAGTCAGCTGAGTGATGACTAATCCCTCTTGTGTTCATGCCTCGGCCATGTGACGAACTTGTCTTCAGTCTCCTTAAACATTTTGCTTTGGTTGTTTCCCTATAAGTGAGTTGGGGGTTACAGCCAGGGATGCCAACCATACTCTGTTATAGAGTATTCTTCTTTATTTTTGTGTAGGCATACTTTATAATCAATGAAAGTAATAAAAAAGATTTTTTTTATCTGAACCACGTCATCAACCCACTAGTTGATTTTTACTTACAAAAATAGTATCCTAACACAGTCTTAAGAAACCACCAATTAAAGTATTTCTCATGCTACACTGGATTGAAATTTTTTTGCGTTTCTGAATGCAATTACAATGAAATTTCAAACTTCAGTCACTAAGCACTTGACATGTTTAATTTGTTTGAGGTTACTTTCGATTCATTCAATAGTTTTTGTGAATAAAGAACGAGATTATTATATATTTTGTGGTCCCAAACCTATTCAAGGAGTTTCTTACCAGCCATGCAATACACATCCATTGTATTCACCTATTTTAATGCTGGTAATCCTACCAGGAATAGGATCTACAGTTTAAGGTAGAATTCCAACCATGCAGCATCCTAGCATCTTTGCATTAACAAATCAATGCTTTGCCAGAAATAAAGGTCAATTTTAAGCCACAACTAGTGATCTACCGTACTGTAATCACATGCCGTAACCATCTGAGACATTAGACAAACTCTAGAACTAATGAAAAATATGTATTCAAATTTAATAAAATAAATTTATTCTTCTTCTACGAGATTATATCAAATGAAAACCTTAAATTTGTAATAAAAAATCGAAATTTCGCGCCGTTATCCTGTAAGTTGGTAAGCGTGCTACAAGCAGCGTGCAGAATGGCCTGTAGCTGGCAGTATAGTGCAGATGCACAAATACCATCACAGTATCAGTATAAAAATGGCTGCCCCACTAGATACTTGCACCAGGGAAGAACAGCATTCTGTTATTCGGTTTTTGAGAAGTGAAGGTGTGAAACCTATTGAAATTCATCAAAGAATGAAGGTTCAGTATGGTGATGCATGTTTGTCACAGCAGCAAGTCTACGAATGGAGTAGGAAGTTCATAAATGGTGTGACTTCAGTGGAAGATGCTCCTTGTCCAGGTCAGGCACAACGAGTTGTGACTCCACAGAACAATGCAGCAGTTGAAGCCATAGTGATGGAAAACCACCGAGTGACACTGAATGACATTGCAGCATGTTTAAAGATTAGTCATGGTTCTGCACACCACATTGTGCATGATGTGCTCCAGTTTCATAAAGTGTCTGCAAGATGGGTGCCATGGCAGCTGACTCCTGAAATGAGAGAACAATGTGTTGATGCTTGTGAAAAACTTATTCGGCACTTTGAACGATAAGGTGATGGCTTCCTTGCAAGAATCGTTGCTGGGGATGAAACCTGGGTTCAATTCCACCAACCGGAAATGAAGAGAGCAGGCAAGGAATGGCGCCACTCCTCATCACCAAAACCAAAGAAGTTTCGAACAGAACCATCAGCAGGGAAGGTTATGCTGACTCTCCATTGGGACAAAAAAGGCGTCATTTTGGAGCATTACATGTGTAGAGCGACCACTGTCACCAGTGCATCATACACAGATCTCCTAAAAATCATCTTCGGCCTGCAATCAAATCAAAGCAACGTGGATTGCTGTCATCAGGTGTCCTTTTTGCAACATGATAATGCATGGCCCCACACTGCCCGCACAACAGTTGCAACAATCACAGACCTGCATTTTGAGTGTCTTCCTCATCCACCAAACTCATCAGACCTTGCCCCAAGTGATTTCCATATGTTTGGACCACTCAAAGAAGCAATGGGAGGAAAGAAGTTCCATTCTGAAGAAGAGGAACGCCACGTGGTACACGAGTGGTTGCGCGGACTACCAAAAGAATTTTTTTCTAAAGGAGTTTATGCACTTTGTAAGGGCTGGAGGACTTGCATTGAGCGTGAGGAAGATTATGTTGAAAATTGATACAGTTTTGTACCACTTCCGCACAATAAATAATATTTAAAACAATATTTAAGGTTTTCACTTGACTCACCCTCGTATATAATGTACTTTATTTTTGACTATCCCAAAATGCACACCAAAAATAGTGTTACCTATTTCTCAGAATCTGATGCATGATGAAACTAATTTTTACCAATGTTTTACAATGGCACAATAATATAAAATAAATCATATATGTTTGCATCAAAAAACTGATTTATTTATAATTATAATCAGTCCATCAAATATACGATAAGCGTCACATGACAACAGTGACAGATTTTATGTGTTTTATGTAATGTTTTCTGTAAAATGTTTTGTAAAAAATTCTACTAGGAATAAGAGAAATGGGGATCTCCGAAGATCGAGATGCAATGTTACTGTTATAAGTTTACCGATATCTTTTTAAGTACAGCAATGGTAAACTGTAGGAGGTGTGTAGCAGAAAAGAAATATTTTCATAACAAAATTATATTTTTGATTTCTAAGAGTAGATAAAAATTAATACTATATATTCTCTTAGAGAGAAAAAAGCAATAAGATATAAGTTGACATGGAGATAGGGACTCGTGAGATGTTAGTTATCAGCGTAGATGATGTGGCAGAACGAAGAACAAGGGTTTATAGATTACTCTCTGTCAGTAAGAGGTTGCTATGGTAACAGTTGGCTATCAACGAGAGCTAGCGTGAGAGCATAGACACGAGTTGGAACGTGAAGTTATTGATAAAAGAACCTGCAATCTTCAGAGTTAAAGCATGTGATTGAACTTTAATAAATGTTAATTAATCGTCAGACAAGTTTACTCATTATTTAAACAAAAGTTTAATAAAGTAAAAATCAAATCGGCACGAACTACAAATGAAAGGTGACATCGGAAGAAAAGCAATATAAAGTAGAACAACAATCTTCATAAAAAGATAAATACGACCGAACCCAAGAAATACGACATGAAGTGTGACATGAAATGCGACAATGAGTCGATTGAATGCTCGAGATAATCATTGCCATAAAACGAACCTGCATCTTCTGAGAGTATCCAATTTGATTGTAATCCCTATTAGATTCAAATAATATAAAATAAACCATATATGTTTGATTCGAAAGAACTGATTTATCTTTATATATAAAGATGAATGTATGTTTGTTTGTTTATTTGTTGGTTTGTTTGTTCTTCATACAAATCCACAGTTTTCATCCTATCTCGATGAAACTTTGCACACTTATCCTTTGAAACAAGGAGAAAAATACTGTCTACATTTGGTTGAAAAATTATTTGTATAAATAACACATGTTGTCTCATAACTTCGAAATACGGCGATAGACAGACACGTTGGATGTGGACATCTCCAGACTGTGTTTCCGTGTAGTGAACTAGCAGCTCAGTGGCTAAAGAGCTTGCTTACAAACGTCGTGGTCTCTGGTTCAAATCTCCGTGGAGGCTAAGATTTTAAAAAATTGTTTTTCATCGTAAGATTCAGGCCTGGGCCGTAGGTTATTCGGATTGAATATTAAACTGTAGATATTAGAAAGTTAGGGGTGCAATGCGAGGCAAATCGTAGGTAGTCTTGCAATTTTGTAGGTGTACACTTTTTTTACGTTATAATGATCCCTCAGGTGTTGTTCGCAGTCTGTGTGTGAGTGAGAACCACAGTAATACTAATATAAATACGGAAGTAAGTCTCTGTCCTTTTGTTACGTTTTGACGACTAAATGGCTATATCGTTGTGATGGAATTTTGTAAGGAAAGCTGTATGAAGGGAACAGGATACTTTTTCCAGTATGATTAACAGTTGTAGTCACGAAATTTTGAGATCTTATCGAATAGTGACAGAAATATGTTGGAAATTGATTCTCTTCAAGAGGCAGGTTAGTGATAGCTTTCCTGTCATATTATGCCGACTCGATATTGTTTGGGACCAATCCTTCGTTACCTACAACTTTATATATTTAATTCTGGAAAAAAAATTCTTAATCCACGCGTACGAAGTCGCGGGTACGAGGCTAGTTTATAATTATAATCAGTCCATCAAATATACGATAAGTGTCACAACAATCTACATATTACTATCATCTGATAAATGTGGAAGAGAGGATGAAGAAAAGACACTTTTTTAAGGTGATCTATAACATGGATACGTCATTTAGTCATGAAAAACTGGAAATTTCCAAACTCCCTCCATATGCTTCTCCACATCCACCAGCCTGACACCCAAAAAATTAAACCAAAATCCCTGACTGAAGAAAGGCAGCATTGGATAGACAGTTTAGAAAAATTGCTTGAAATTGTAAATTTTTAACATCTCTCAATTGGGCCTTCAGAGGTCATAGAGAGAAATTACGAGGCATGTTTTTTAAGTAAGTACCATTTTGAAATTAAAAAAAGACGTGCAAATATATATCGATAATTTTATTTTTACGTGAGAGCCTGTACCTTACTCTACTTTTCTACATAATTCCCTTCAATATTGAGGCACTTGTCATAACGTAGTACCAGTTTTTGAAAACCCTCCTCATAGAAGTCTGCCGCCTGACTTGTTAACCACTGCATCACAACTGTTTTGACTTCGTTATCGTCTTCAAGACGCTGACCGCCCAGGTGTTTCTTCAAGTGCAGGAACAGATGGTAGTCACTTGGCGCCAGATCAGGGCTGTATGGAGGATGATCTAGAGTTTCACATAGAAAAGATGTGATGAGATCTTTGGTCTGATTAGCCACATGTGGACGGGCATTGTCATGCAGCAAAACGATGCCCTTGCTCAACTTGCCACGTCTTTTGTTCTGGATTGAACAGCACAGATTGTTCAATGTCTCACAATAAGCTGCTGCATTGATTGTCTCATTACGAGGCAGAAATTCCACAAGCAATACTCCTTTTCTGTCCCAAAAAACTGTGCACATGATTTTCCGGGCAGAAATCGTTTGCTTGAACTTCACTTTTTTGGGTGAATCTGAATGCCGCCATTCCATGGACTGTTGCTTTGATTTAGGTGAGAAGTAGGCCACCCATGTCTCATCGCCTGTAACAATTTGGCTTAAGAAATCATCACCTTCGTTGTGGCACCGCTCAAGGAAAGTCAATGCACTGCCTAAACGTTTTGTTTTGTGCACATCCGTTAACATTTTCAGTTCCCAACGTGAGCACAATTTTCGGTAATTCAAGTGCTCGGTCACAATGCCATACAAAACACTATGAGAAACATTAGGAAAGTCATCACACAAGCAGGAAATCGTAAAGCGTCTATTTTCTCTCACCTTATTGTCCACTTTCTGCATTAACGACCGAAGGACGCCCACTCCGTTGTTCATCATGCAAATTTGTGTGGCCATCTTTAAATGCTCTCACCCACTTTCTCACCATTCCATCACTCATAATGTTTTGTCCGTAAACTTCACAGATCTCACGATGAATATCGATTGGTTTTAGAAATCTTATAACGAAGAAATCTTATAACAGACCGTACTTCACAGTCAGCGGGACTCACAATTATCGGAGGCATCTCAAACACTCAGTGAACAACATAAACAAGGAAGAATTGGACTCTAATGGCGTCAGTGCATAGGCAAGAGATGCAGGTACCCAGTGCGCATGCGCAGAATGCCGACCGTAGTGCTGCAGACAGGGTGTGCCAAAACGGTACTTACTTAAAAAATACGCGTCGTAATATCTGACTCAAATTCAAGTGAGACTAGCGGCAACTTTATGGATACCTGTAGTAAAGTTAATATCCCGATTTGATCCAATTTTACAACTTCACTTAAAACAAGTAACAGACAAGACAATTAATGACCATTATCTCCAAAAAATATTCAAAATGAGCTGATACAATTAATGGCAAGTCATTTGAAGACTTAACTTGCTGACAAAATAGTAAAAAATAAATATTATTCAATTATTTTTGATTGTACTTGTGATGTTTCTCGTGTTGAGCAATAGTCAATTATTATAAGATTTCTCAATACAAATACAGCTGATGTTTACAAACATATTATTGGCTCAGTCGAAAAAAACAGAGCTGAAGAGTTTCATTAATTAAATAATCATAGAGCTAGAACAGCTGGGTATATCACTGCAAACCTACAGATGCCAAGGATATGATAATGAAGTCAATATGCATGGATAAAAAAGTGGTGTGCAGAAATGTATACTTGAAATAAATCCACTTGCCTATTTATTACCTTATGGATTCTTATCCTAGGAGATGCAGCATTGCCTTTCTGCCAGATCGAGTTATAAGTAGGCTATTTAAAAAGCACATGTAAAATACGTTTCGCTAAAACCACTTTCTGAAATTAGATGGGAATGCAGGGTAGAATTGGTGACAGCCTTTAAATACCAAACAACAGATCTATTTTATGCTTTGAGGGAATTAGCAGAAAATACAATGGATTGTAAGTTGATTAGTGAATGCCACTCTATAGAAAAGGAAAAAATTACCTACAAATTTGTTGCTCTCATCATATGAATGACATTCTTACAAAGATAAATGTTATAACAAAAATTTTGAAAAATGAAAAATTCAACTACATGTGTTTATACAACACTTAGATGCATTTACACGTTGACTTGAAAATATTTCCGGGAAAATGGTTTCCAATCATCCTTGGTAACAATGAGAGAAACAGTTGATGAAGCTTATATTGACAAAGTTCATAATCATGAGACACAGATGCAAAAAAACTAAATTTGACTTTGAAGGATAAGATGAAGATCTTGAATTGCCTGTGGAGGAGATTTTCAAAATAATCTATTTGTATATTAATCTTGACTATGTGCATTCAAGCTGCCAACGTAAATTTGAAGCACATAAACATGATGAGAACATATTTGTTTTCATGTAAAACATAAAAAAATTAAAGGAAATTAGTGATTGAAATTTTGAAGCAATGCAGTGACCTACAGGTACCTCTAACAACAGGAGAAACATCTGACGTACAAGAATTGTATGAAGAAATGAATATGTTTATCTGTGTATAAGAAGAAAACGACAGTGTTATCTCAGTGATGAGATATATAATAGAAAAACATTAACTGAAGAGTACCCCACTATCGAAGTAGTCCTGAGAATTATTGCCATCCCACCTAAGATGGCTGTGTCAGGATAAAAAACGTTTTTCATGGTTAAAAATAATTAAAACATATTTGACGATTTCGCTGACACAATGTTGGTTATCGGCCCTTTCTATTCTTTGAATTAAAAGTGATGCAGCTCATTTACTAGATTTTTGTGCTTTAATTAAATATTTTAGTATTAGAAAATGTTTCAAATATCCTTTTTAAACCCTTCCATATATCTTTCAAAGCATTTATGTACTTCAGTTTATGCTTAAGAATTAGATCTATTTATGTTTGTTAACTTTTAATAACTAATTTAATATTTTTAAACTCAGAATTTATTTATTTATGACTTTTGCATTTTTTGTCGAGCATCAGAATTACATACTTTCGATGAAAGGTGAGGGCCTCGCAAAGATCTGCTGCCCCGGGCCTCGCAATGGCTGAGGCCACCACTGTGGAGGGTGATGTAGATGACTATCTCAAGTAGTGACCATTGAGCAATGACCGTTTTCACTACTTCAAAACAGTCACCTACAGTACACACTCTCTAATTTTGTAATATACTCAATATTAAAGTAAAATATAATTGTCAAAAGATATTTAGACATAGCCTGTGGACTGCTGAAGCTGCGTTGGCCACACATGGTGGACAGCGGAGCTGGCGGGTGCGCCACAGTACACGGTCAGTTGGGATAAATCAGCCATATAGGAAAGGATGCTACCATCAGGGTCAGATGGAAAAGGAGTATCATGTAAGCAAGATCTGGTGTCACCCATTGGTTTTGTTTACTACCACACTAGTCGAGCAGACATGCTGCAGCTCATGGCAAAATTGGATTTAGCCAAGTAGCACGAGGTTATCTGTTGTCGACAAGTATAAAGGCTCACAGAGACCACAGGGAGGGGCAGGTACCATCAAGTTGCTACGTAGTGCTGTACAGTTTGCATCACTGTACTGCTGCGCATTATTGCTGCCGCAGTTGATCAGCGGGTCTGACTTGGGGAAACAGTAACTTTCTCTCCCGCACCTTGCTTTACCTAACAACCTATTTCAAACTGTCTGTAGACTAGTTTGAATTCATTTAACTCCAATGTTCTGGAATTGGCTTTGTCATTTCTAGCATGAGCCTGCCTACTTTCCATAAAAATCCTTTGGAGAGCTGCTCCTTGCCTCAGCTACCGTACCCGCGTTCCAAATATTTCAGGTTGTGGCCAAAAGTTAAGTGTCTTTCAATCTGGGATGGGACACTTTGTTCTATTGCTGAAAAAGGGCTGAGACATGAAAATTTTAATATTCCATGTATTCATGTGTGTTTATATGTGTCCACATTGTCCTTCAATCAATGAAGCTAAGTGATGGTTCTATTTCATATCTTAATTTGTAATTTTTTTCTCTAAATTTTTCCCCTCTGATTTGGCCATCTAGAGTAGGAAGGGGAGTGGGGAGGGGTCAGGGATCTGAGTTCCCAACCAAAAATAGTGCATGGATGGTAAAAGATGACCACGATCACAAGTTGGCACTCGATTTCAGGCACAAGGGTGTGGGAAGATTCTCTTTTTTAGGTAAGGGTGTCAGGGATTGGAATAAGTTACCAAGGGAAATTATGAATAATTTACCCAAAACATTGAAGGAGCTTAAAGTTAAAATTTGTAGAGGTCAAATATAGGTGGGTACAGGAAAGGTGGAAGATGGGTGTGTAGGGAAATTGCCACCAGATCATGTGCTCCATTGCAATTTAATTTAATTTAACAGAATATTCTGGCAAAACTTAAAAACACTTAATCGATTTTGATGGGACTTAAAAGTGTGGGTTTCTATAAAGAGCATTGGAAATTAAAAGGGCTGGGGTAAAGTGGGAGAAAGATTGGGCTTTTGTAAACCAAATGAAGACAGCCTCTTTCTGTTTGATTTTAAGTATAAATGTGCAAAGTTTCACTGATATCAGATAAAAACTGTGAGTATGTATAAAAAACAGTTATGGGGGAGAGTAGTTTGGTTTTTTGTAAAACTAATGTGGACAGTAATTTTCTCTTCATTTTAAAGTGTATGTGTTCCATCAAAATTATATTATAGGTGTAGCTTTGTATGAAGAACATTTGAAGAAATTAAATGGGGCAAAGGGAATAAGGGATTGAGTTTTGAAACCAGAATGTAGACAATATGTTTCTCCTTGTTTTAAAGTATTAAAAAAAGTTTTAAAAAATATGTATATAAAAAGGGGTAAATGGATGACTGGAGGAATTGCCACAAGAGTGTTAGCTCCATTACACTTAAAAATTAATAATAATAATAAAGTATTAGTATCATAGAAAGTAAACCTTTGTAATATTCTCATGAGTATCTTTTAGGAATTAATAAGTCTTAAACAAGGATAATTATAAGAAAATTTATAATAACTTAAAATTTTCTTTAACGAGATTTTTCAGTTTGAAATCGCATTTTGCCGTGCGGTTAGAGTGAACAAAGGAGAAAGAACATAATTAAAAACTGTCAATAAATTAAAAGAGTTATTCCAAATATCAATATCAGAGTTTGTAGTTAGCCTCGCAAGATGCATCCTGAATAAAGTTTGAATAAGGTAAGGAAATTTTAAATATATTTTGCAAATAAAGGAAGGTAATGAAATTTTATGACATCACCATGTTGACTTCTAGGAATTAATAAGTGTTGAGCAAGGATAGTTACAAGAAAATTTGTAATAGCTTAAAAGACTATAAAGTATAAATGTTTCGGGGAAATCCAAGTAAAAATAATGTATCATCTGGAGGGATTTTTGTAATTCGCTAGAGAATACCCCTCAGGAATACCGCATTATTCTAGAATATGCCAGCTCATGTTAAGCCAAGACTATAAACAGTGAACTGACATTCCCTTGTGGAAGCAGTTTTTAAGCAGACAGTCGAGGTGTGCATGTTAAAAGCTCTATGACGGGCAATGAACCGGGTGACTAGAGACATTCAAGATTTTAGTACTAGCGAAACGGGGAAGTTAGAAAAGTTCCAGATGTTTTAAACTTTCTATTAAGAATCAAGACAATGGTTTCCAGTTCTATTCCAGGAGGCCATAGAATGGTCTTTCAAATTTAGGGGGATATTTTCTGAAAGATTGCCATCAGTGTGTATGAGTGACATCAATCTCTAATCTAAATTCAAGGAGACAATAGTATCAATGTCTTATCTTTCTGGTATCATAGCTATGCAGAGTCCAAGAGTATAAACTTAGTCTAAGCAAGAACTATTTGATACCATAACCCTTTAACCATTGGGGGTTTTGCTGCCAAATAACAAATCCATGCAAGCATCTTTTAAAGGTGCCAACACGATCAAGTTCGGTAGTAATGTTTGAATCCCTGGCAAACATTTCTATAGGACAATGGTTATTGTAGTGTGTGTGAATCTTCAAATAAAACATATGAAGTCCAATCAAGTTACAGAGTTGTAGGTGTTGATTCTAGGAGCCATTAATCCAAAAAGGAAACATTCAGTTCATTACTCAAAATATAAACCATTTCAATCTAATAACTCTTTCAATCTGCACCTTAATTCTGCTATAGTGAACACTTTATAAATTTTAATAGGTGTTTACTATTATTGGTTGGACTGTATTTTGATCTCAGAAACTTTTAGAATATAGTATTGATCTAGCGGATAAAATAAATAATATGGAGGTGTAGCTGTGTAACAGACTTTTTGTTGGCATGGAACAATGTAAGCATAATTATTATTATTCTCGCATCATTAACATCAAATACACAGTTAAAACATTGTGCAAATTAACAACTTTAAACACATTAATATATTTTTCTCGAGCTTCCAGCCGTGTTAATATGTCATATTTGCGGGACGTTTCGAAGGCGTCCATCTCTGCCTTCATTTCAACCTGATGTCAATGTTTAACTGTTTGTTTATTCAGCCGCTGCTACGGAAACGGTGGAAGACAAAAACCAACACAAGGCGATTACGTCATCCGCTCTTCTGCTCGAGACCGACGCGAAACTGTTTTCAGCATTTTAATCGCCGGGTTCCAGGCCGCACTGAGTTGATAACCAGTGTCCCTGTTGACTAATAAATCAGTTAATCTAATTTCCACAGCCTCTGTAATAACGCTGGTCCAAAAATCTTTGACCCGGGCTAAAATGGTTGTTTTTTTCAAATTCAAAAGTGTGACCCTCTTGCACACTATGTTCGGCCACCGCAGATTTTTCTTCTTGCCCAAGACGAACATTTCTGGCGTGCTCTACACATCGCTGAACAATGCATCGCTGTGTCTGTCCAATGTAGCCGCGGCCACATTCACATGGTATATAATATACACCAGGGGTTCGTAAACCTAGGTCATCTTTAACGCTGCCGACCAAGTTACTAATTTTAGTGGGTGGTCTATAAATTGTCTTGACTCCGTGTTGTGATAGCAGTCTACCTATTTTGAAACTTAGGGCACCCACAAACGGCAGAAACGCAAGGCCCTTGGTATCAATCTGATCTCTCCGTCGATTTTCCTTCTGTTTAAACGCACGAGTAATCTGTCCCTGATTATAACCATTATTTAAAAACGTTTTCCGGAGATAGTCCAATTCACCAGCCAGGCTATGTTTGTCACAAATCCTTCGTGCTCTGTGTACCAAGGTAGTTAATACAGAGTTTCGTTGTGCCGGATGATGACAGCTGTTGGCATTTAAATATAAGTCGGTATGGGTAGGCTTCCAATACACAGTGTGTCCCAGCGAACCATCAGCACGTTTAACAACAAGCACATCAAGAAATGGCAGGCAACCGTCCTCCTCCAATTCCATTGTGAACTGAATATTTTCATGGATTGAATTGAGATGCGCAAGAAATTGGTCAAGACTGTTTCTGCCATGGGGCCAAATCACAAAAGTGTCATCGACATACCTATAAAAACACTTCGGCTGGAGTGGTGCGTGGCTTAGTGCCTCTTCTTCAAAAAATTCCATGAAGAAATCAGCAATGACAGGAGACAACGGCGAACCCATTGCTACACCGTCCACTTGTTCGTAATATTCTCCTTCAAACTTAAAATAAGTGGTTGTCAACACATGGTGGAAAATATCAATCATTTTTTGATCAAAATACCTCCTTAACAGATCTAAGGAGTCGACCAATTACGATCCTACAACTTTAAACACATTTTGTCCAGTACTTTGTAATCTCAAGTGTATTGGGTGTTGCTTGAAAAATATCATCTTTGTTGCAGGATGATGGGCACATAGGTCACTCAACAATATGATTCATGGTTTGGTCCTCACCACATTCGCACTTAATGCTGGTAGCATTAGTATAACTATATTTCACCAGGTATTCCTTGAACCTGCCCACTCCTATTTGCAGTTGATTTAAGGACCGCCAGACATTCCAGTCCTCTGCATGACCAGTTGGGAAGCGTTCTGCAGTTGTCAGTGGTTCCGAGCTGTTTTGGACTTCATTTTACACAACTATACTATTGCCTTTTCAGGTGACCCAATTAGTTCCTATGATATCTTCAGGAAGTTTTTTCTGGACTGGAGTGTCTGGGATGGTGGTGTATGGTCATGCAGTGGATGAGCTGTTTCTGTTCTAATTTTGTCCTTTCCTTGTTTGCAGCCACTACACTCTGGATAGTGGGAGGTGCAATTCCCAAAAGCTGGTAAAGCCTGTCAACTGGGGTAGGCTTTAGGCAGTGTGTTACTGGTCTACAGGTGTTATTGAGGGATACACCCACCTTTTTGATGTGAGATGATGAATAAGTGTAATAAAGGTGGAGAAGTAAGGTATTGACATGACATTCTACCATGACAGGACACAAGATTATATATTGTTTATTTTTTAAGTTTTAAGCAAACATTAAGCCTGTGGAGGCTCAGACTGCACAGG